>CATNWA010012694.1:0-13303 GCA_951230385.1 Staurois parvus | reverse complement strand
GCAGAGTGTGGGATGGAGACAGCAGCAATGGGAGGCCGTACAGGGACCCATGAGAGACTCTGGACTTGGCAGCAGCATGAGGAGGAGGCGGTATATAGGGGCCCATGGCAGATTAGGGGCCTGGCAGCAGCTATGTGCACCCTATGTCAAAAAATTTAACACACCAGCAGTGTGAAGAGACCTGAAAGTGGCACATGGCAGCAGAGTGTGGCGATGGAGACAGCAGCAATGGGAGGCCGTACAGGGACCCATGAGACAGACTCTGGACTTGGCAGCAGCATGAGGAGGCGCGGTATATATAGGGGCCCATGGCAGATTAGGGGCCTGGCAGCAGCTATGTGAGGCCCGTTAGGCCCGTAATCTGCCTGCACCCTATGTCAAAAAATTTTAACACACAGCAGTGTGAAGAGACCTGAAAGTGGCACATGGCAGCAGAGTGTGGCGATGGAGACAGCAGCAATGGGAGGCCGTACAGGGACCCATGAGAGACTCTGGACTTGGCAGCAGCAGGAGGAGGCGGTATATATAGGGGCCCATGGCAGATTAGGGGCCTGGCAGCAGCTATGTGAGGCCCGTAATCTGCCACCCTATGTCAAAAAATTTAACACCCAGCAGTGTGAAGAGACCTGAAAGTGGCACATGGCAGCAGAGTGTGGCGATGGAGACAGCAGCAATGGGAGGCCGTACAGGGACCCATGAGAGACTCTGGACTTGGCAGCAGCAGCATGAGGGAGGCGGTATATAGGGGCCCATGGCAGATTAGGGGCCTGGCAGCAGCTATGTGAGGCCCGTAATCTGCCTGCACCCTATGTCAAAAAATTTAACACACCAGCAGTGTGAAGAGACCTGAAAGTGGCACATGGCAGCAGCAGAGTGTAGGCGATGGCGATGGAGACAGCAGCAATGGGAGGCCGTACAGGGACCCATGACAGACTCTGGACTTGGCAGCAGCATGAGGAGGCGGTATATAGGGGCCCATGGCAGATTAGGGGCCTGGCAGCAGCTATGTGAGGCCCGTAATCTGCCTGCACCCTATGTCAAAAAATTTAACACACACAGCAGTGTGAAGAGACCTGAAAGTGGCACATGGCAGCAGAGTGTGGCGATGGAGACAGCAGCAATGGGGAGGCCGTACAGGGACCCATGAGAGACTCTGGACTTGGCAGCAGCAGCAGGAGGAGGCGGTATATAGGGGCCCATGGCAGATTAGGGGCCTGGCAGCAGCTATGTGAGGCCCGTAATCTGCCTGCACCCTATGTCAAAAAATTTAACACACCAGCAGTGTGTGAAGAGACCTGAAAGTGGCACATGGCAGCAGAGTGTGGGCGATGGAGACAGCAGCAATGGGAGGCCGTACAGGGACCCATGACAGACTCTGGGCTTGGCAGCAGCATGAGGAGGCGGTATATAGGGGCCCATGGCAGATTAGGGGCCTGGCAGCAGCTATGTGAGGCCCGTAATCTGCCTGCACCCTATGTCAAAAAATTTAAACACACCAGCAGTGTGAAGAGACCTGAAAGTGGCACATGGCAGCAGAGTGTGGGATGGATGGAGAGCAGCAATGGGAGGCCGTACAGGGACCCATGAGAGACTCTGGACTTGGCAGCAGCATGAGGAGGCGGTATATAGGGGCCCATGGCAGATTAGGGGCCTGGCAGCAGCTATGTGAGGCCCGTAATCTGCCTGCACCCTATGTCAAAAAATTTAACACACCAGCAGTGTGAAGAGACCTGAAAGTGGCACATGGCAGCAGAGTGTGGCGATGGAGACAGCAGCAATGGGAGGCCGTACAGGGACCCATGAGAGACTCTGGACTTGGCAGCAGCATGAGGAGGCGGTATATAGGGGCCCATGGCAGATTAGGGGCCTGGCAGCAGCTATGTGAGGCCCGTAATCTGCCTGCACCCTATGTCAAAAAAAAATTAACACACCAGCAGTGTGAAGAGACCTGAAAGTGGCACATGGCAGCAGAGTGTGGCGATGGAGACAGCAGCAATGGGAGGCCGTACAGGGACCCATGAGAGACTCTGGACTTGGCAGCAGCATGAGGAGGAGGGGTATATAGGGGCCCATGGCAGATTAGGGGCCTGGCAGCAGCTATGTGAGGCCCGTAATCTGCCTGCACCCTATGTCAAAAAATTTAACACACCAGCAGTGTGAAGAGACCTGAAAGTGGCACATGGCAGCAGAGTGTGGCGATGGAGACAGCAGCAATGGGAGGCCGTACAGGGACCCATGAGAGACTCTGGACTTGGCAGCAGCAGAGGAGGCGGGTATATAGGGGCCCATGGCAGATTAGGGGCCTGGCAGCAGCTATGTGAGGCCCGTAATCTGCCTGCACCCTATGTCAAAAAATTTAAACACACCAGCAGTGTGAAGAGACCTGAAAGTGGCACATGGCAGCAGAGTGTGGGCGTGGAGACAGCAGCAATGGGAGGCCGTACAGGGACCCATGACAGACTCTGGGACTTGGCAGCAGCATGAGGAGGCGGTATATAGGGGCCCATGGCAGATTAGGGGCCTGGCAGCAGCTATGTGAGGCCCGTAATCTGCCTGCACCCTATGTCAAAAAATTTAACACACACAGCAGTGTGAAGAGACCTGAAAGTGGCACATGGCAGCAGAGTGTGGCGATGGAGACAGCAGCAATGGGAGGCCGTACAGGGACCCATGAGAGACTCTGGACTTGGCAGCAGCATGAGGAGGCGGGGTATATAGGGGCCCATGGCAGATTAGGGGCCTGGCAGCAGCTATGTGAGGCCCGTAATCTGCCTGCACCCTATGTCAAAAAATTTAACACACACAGCAGTGTGAAGAGACCTGAAAGTGGCACATGGCAGCAGAGTGTGGGCGATGGAGACAGCAGCAATGGGAGGCCGTACAGGGACCCATGTGACAGACTCTGGACTTGGCTTGGCAGCGCATGAGGAGGCGGTGGAGGGGGCCCATATAGGGGCCCATGGCAGATTAGGGGCCTGGCAGCAGCTATGTGAGGCCCGTAATCTGCCTGCACCCTATGTCAAAAAATTTAACACACCAGCAGTGTGAAGAGACCTGAAAGTGGCACATGGCAGCAGAGTGTGGCGATGGAGACAGCAGCAATGGGGAGGCCGTACAGGGACCCATGAGAGACTCTGGACTTGGCAGCAGCATGAGGAGGCGGTATATATAGGGGCCCATGGCAGATTAGGGGCCTGGCAGCAGCAGCTATGTGAGGCCCGTAATCTGCCTGCACCCTATGTCAAAAAATTTAACACACCAGCAGTGTGAAGAGACCTGAAAGTGGCACATGGCAGCAGAGTGTGGCGATGGAGACAGCAGCAATGGGAGGCCGTACAGGGACCCATGACAGACTCTGGACTTGGCAGCAGCATGAGGAGGCGGTATATATAGGGGCCCATGGCAGATTAGGGGCCTGGCCAGCTATGTGAGGCCCGTAATCTGCCTGCACCCTATGTCAAAAAATTTAACACACCAGCAGTGTGAAGAGACCTGAAAGTGGCACATGGCAGCAGAGTGTGGCGATGGAGACAGCAGCAGCAATGGGAGAGGCCGTACAGGGACCCATGAGAGACTCTGGACTTGGCAGCAGCATGAGGAGGCGGGGAGGTATATAGGGGCCCATGGCAGATTAGGGGCCTGGCAGCAGCTATGTGAGGCCCGTAATCTGCCTGCACCCTATGTCAAAAAATTTAACACACCAGCAGTGTGAAGAGACCTGAAAGTGGCACATGGCAGCAGAGTGTGGCGATGGAGACAGCAGCAATGGGAGGCCGTACAGGGACCCATGACAGACTCTGGACTTGGCAGCAGCATGAGGAGGCGGGGGGGTATAGGGGCCCATGGCAGATTAGGGGCCTGGCAGCAGCTATGTGAGGCCCGTAATCTGCCTGCACCCTATGTCAAAAAATTTAACACACCAGCAGTGTGAAGAGACCTGAAAGTGGCACATGGCAGCAGAGTGTGGCGATGGAGACAGCAGCAATGGGAGGGCCGTACAGGGACCCATGAGAGACTCTGGACTTGGCAGCAGCATGAGGAGGCGGTATATAGGGGCCCATGGCAGATTAGGGGCCTGGCAGCAGCTATGTGAGGCCCGTAATCTGCCTGCACCCTATGTCAAAAAATTTAACACACCAGCAGTGTGAAGAGACCTGAAAGTGGCACATGGCAGCAGAGTGTGGCGATGGAGACAGCAGCAATGGGAGGCCGTACAGGGACCCATGACAGACTCTGGACTTGGCAGCAGCATGAGGAGGCGGTATATAGGGGCCCATGGCAGATTAGGGGCCTGGCAGCAGCTATGTGAGGCCCGTAATCTGCCTGCACCCTATGTCAAAAAATTTAACACACCAGCAGTGTGAAGAGACCTGAAAGTGGCACATGGCAGCAGAGTGTGGCGATGGAGACAGCAGCAATGGGAGGCCGTACAGGGACCCATGAGACTCTGGACTTGGCAGCAGCATGAGGAGGCGGTATATATAGGGGGGCCATGGCAGATTAGGGGCCTGGCAGCAGCTATGTGAGGCCCGTAATCTGCCTGCACCCTATGTCAAAAAATTTAACACACCAGCAGTGTGAAGAGACCTGAAAGTGGCACATGGCAGCAGAGTGTGGCGATGGAGACAGGACAGCAGCAATGGGAGGGCCGTACAGGGGGACCCATGACAGACTCTGGACTTGGCAGCAGCAGAGGAGGCGGTATATAGGGGCCCATGGCAGATTAGGGGCCTGGCAGCAGCAGCTATGTGAGGCCCGTAATCTGCCTGCACCCTATGTCAAAAAATTTAACACAACACACCAGCAGTGTGAAGAGACCTGAAAGTGGCACATGGCAGCAGAGTGTGGCGATGGAGACAGCAGCAATGGGAGGCCGTACAGGGACCCCGATGACAGACTCTGGACTTGGGCAGCAGCATGAGGAGGCGGGTATAGGGGGGCCATGGCAGATTAGGGGCCTGGCAGCTATGTGAGGGCCCGTAATCTGCCTGCACCCTATGTCAAAAAATTTAACACACACAGCAGTGTGAAGAGACCTGAAAGTGGCACATGGCAGCAGAGTGTGGCGATGGAGACAGCAGCAATGGGAGGCCGTACAGGGACCCATGACAGACTCTGGACTTGGCAGCAGCAGCAGGAGGCGGCGGTATATAGGGGCCCATGGCAGATTAGGGGCCTGGCAGCAGCTATGTGAGGCCCGTAATCTGCCTGCACCCTATGTCAAAAAATTTAACACACCAGCAGTGTGAAGAGACCTGAAAGTGGCACATGGCAGCAGAGTGTGTGGCGATGGAGACAGCAGCAATGGGAGGCCGTACAGGGACCCATGAGAGACTCTGGACTTGGCAGCAGCATGAGGAGGCGGGGGGGTATATAGGGGCCCATGGCAGATTAGGGGCCTGGCAGCAGCTATGTGAGGCCCGTAATCTGCCTGCACCCTATGTCAAAAAATTTAACACACCAGCAGTGTGAAGAGACCTGAAAGTGGCACATGGCAGCAGAGTGTGGCGATGGAGACAGCAGCAATGGGAGGCCGTACAGGGACCCATGACAGACTCTGGACTTGGCAGCAGCATGAGGAGGCGGTATATAGGGGCCCATGGCAGATTAGGGGCCTGGCAGCAGCTATGTGAGGCCCGTAATCTGCCTGCACCCTATGTCAAAAAATTTAACACACACAGCAGTGTGAAGAGACCTGAAAGTGGCACATGGCAGCAGAGTGTGGCGATGGAGACAGCAGCAATGGGAGGCCGTACAGGGACCCATGAGAGACTCTGGACTTGGCAGCAGCATGAGGAGGAGGTAGGGGTATAGGGGCCCATGGCAGATTAGGGGCCTGGCAGCAGCTATGTGAGGCCCGTAATCTGCCTGCACCCTATGTCAAAAAATTTAACACACAGCAGTGTGAAGAGACCTGAAAGTGGCACATGGCAGCAGAGTGTGGCGATGGAGACAGCAGCAATGGGAGGCCGTACAGGGACCCATGACAGACTCTGGACTTGGCAGCAGCATGAGGAGGCGGTATATAGGGGCCCATGGCAGATTAGGGGCCTGGCAGCAGCTATGTGAGGCCCGTAATCTGCAGCACCCTATGTCAAAAAAAAATTAAACACACCAGCAGTGTGAAGAGACCTGAAAGTGGCACATGGCAGCAGAGTGTGGCGATGGAGACAGCAGCAATGGGAGGCCGTACAGGGACCCATGACAGACTCTGGACTTGGCAGCAGCATGAGGAGGCGGGTATATAGGGGGCCCATGGCAGATTAGGGGCCTGGCAGCAGCTATGTGAGGCCCGTAATCTGCCTGCACCCTATGTCAAAAAATTTAACACACCAGCAGTGTGAAGAGACCTGAAAGTGGCACATGGCAGCAGAGTGTGGCGATGGAGACAGCAGCAATGGGAGGCCGTACAGGGACCCATGACAGACTCTGGACTTGGCAGCAGCATGAGGAGGCGGTATATAGGGGCCCATGGCAGATTAGGGGCCTGGCAGCAGCTATGTGAGGCCCGTAATCTGCCTGCACCCTATGTCAAAAAATTTAACACACCAGCAGTGTGAAGAGACCTGAAAGTGGCACATGGCAGCAGAGTGTGGCGATGGAGACAGCAGCAATGGGAGGCCGTACAGGGACCCATGAGAGACTCTGGACTTGGCAGCAGCATGAGGAGGCGGTATATAGGGGCCCATGGCAGATTAGGGGCCTGGCAGCAGCTATGTGAGGCCCGTAATCTGCCTGCACCCTATGTCAAAAAATTTAACACACCAGCAGTGTGAAGAGACCTGAAAGTGGCACATGGCAGCAGAGTGTGGCGATGGAGACAGCAGCAATGGGAGGCCGTACAGGGACCATGACAGACTCTGGACTTGGCAGCAGCATGAGGAGGGCGGTATATAGGGGCCCATGGCAGATTAGGGGCCTGCAGCAGCTATGTGAGGCCCGTAATCTGCCTGCACCCTATGTCAAAAAATTTAAACACACAGCAGTGTGAAGAGACCTGAAAGTGGCACATGGCAGCAGAGTGTGGCGATGGAGACAGCAGCAATGGGAGGCCGTACAGGGACCCATGACAGACTCTGGACTTGGCAGCAGCAGAGGGCGGCGGTATATAGGGGCCCATGGCAGATTAGGGGCCTGGCAGCAGCTATGTGAGGCCCGTAATCTGCCTGCACCCTATGTCAAAAAATTTAACACACCAGCAGTGTGAAGAGACCTGAAAGTGGCACATGGCAGCAGAGTGTGGCGATGGAGACAGCAGCAATGGGAGGCCGTACAGGGACCCATGAGAGACTCTGGACTTGGCAGCAGCATGAGGAGGCGGGTAGGCGGTATATAGGGGCCCATGGCAGATTAGGGGCCTGGCAGCAGCTATGTGAGGCCCGTAATCTGCCTGCACCCTATGTCAAAAAAAATTTAAACACACAGCAGTGTGAAGAGACCTGAAAGTGGCACATGGCAGCAGAGTGTGGATGGATGGAGACAGCAGCAATGGGAGGCCGTACAGGGACCCATGAGAGACTCTGGACTTGGCAGCAGCAGCAGGAGGAGGAGGGGTATATATAGGGGCCCATGGCAGATTAGGGGCCTGGCAGCAGCTATGTGAGGCCCGTAATCTGCCTGCACCCTATGTCAAAAAATTTAACACACCAGCAGTGTGAAGAGACCTGAAAGTGGCACATGGCAGCAGAGTGTGGCGATGGAGACAGCAGCAATGGGAGGCCGTACAGGGACCCATGAGAGACTCTGGACTTGGCAGCAGCAGCAGAGGAGGCGGTATATATATAGGGGCCCATGGCAGATTAGGGGCCTGGCAGCAGCTATGTGAGGCCCGTAATCTGCCTGCACCCTATGTCAAAAAATTTTAACACACAGCAGTGTGAAGAGACCTGAAAGTGGCACATGGCAGCAGAGTGTGTGGCGATGGAGACAGCAGCAATGGGAGGCCGTACAGGGACCCATGAGAGACTCTGGACTTGGCAGCAGCATGAGGAGAGGAGGCGGGGGTATATAGGGGCCCATGGCAGATTAGGGGCCTGGCAGCAGCTATGTGAGGCCCGTAATCTGCCTGCACCCTATGTCAAAAAATTTAACACACAGCAGTGTGAGTGAAGAGACCTGAAAGTGGCACATGGCAGCAGAGTGTGGCGATGGAGACAGCAGCAATGGGAGGCCGTACAGGGACCCATGACAGACTCTGGACTTGGCAGCAGCATGAGGAGGCGGTATATAGGGGCCCATGGCAGATTAGGGGCCTGGCAGCAGCTATGTGAGGCCCGTAATCTGCAGCACCCTATGTCAAAAAATTTAACACACCAGCAGTGTGAAGAGACCTGAAAGTGGCACATGGCAGCAGAGTGTGGCGATGGGAGACAGCAGCAATGGGAGGCCGTAAGGGACCCATGAGAGACTCTGGACTTGGCAGCAGCATGAGGAGGCGGGTATATATAGGGGCCCATGGCAGATTAGGGGCCTGGCAGCAGCTATGTGAGGCCCGTAATCTGCCTGCACCCTATGTCAAAAAATTTAACACACCAGCAGTGTGAAGAGACCTGAAAGTGGCACATGGCAGCAGAGTGTGTGCGATGGAGACAGCAGCAATGGGAGGCCGTACAGGGACCCATGACAGACTCTGGACTTGGCAGCAGCATGAGGAGGCGGTATATATAGGGGCCCATGGCAGATTAGGGGCCTGGCAGCAGCTATGTGAGGCCCGTAATCTGCCTGCACCCTATGTCAAAAAATTTAACACACAGCAGTGTGTGAAGAGACCTGAAAGTGGCACATGGCAGCAGAGTGTGGCGATGGAGACAGCAGCAATGGGAGGCCGTACAGGGACCCATGAGAGACTCTGGACTTGGCAGCAGCATGAGGAGGCGGTATATAGGGGCCCATGGCAGATTAGGGGCCTGGCAGCAGCTATGTGAGGCCCGTAATCTGCCTGCACCCTATGTCAAAAAATTTAACACACCAGCAGTGTGAAGAGAGACCTGAAAGTGGCACATGGCAGCAGAGTGTGGCGATGGAGACAGCAGCAAATGGGAGGCCGTACAGGGACCCATGACAGACTCTGGACTTGGCAGCAGCATGAGGAGGCGGTGGTATATAGGGGCCCATGGCAGATTAGGGGCCTGGCAGCAGCTATGTGAGGCCCGTAATCTGCCTGCACCCTATGTCAAAAAATTTAAACACACCAGCAGTGTGAAGAGACCTGAAAGTGGCACATGGCAGCAGAGTGTGGCGATGGAGACAGCAGCAATGGGAGGCCGTACAGGGACCCATGAGAGACTCTGGACTTGGCAGCAGCATGAGGAGGCGGTATATAGGGGCCCATGGCAGATTAGGGGCCTGGCAGCAGTGTGAGGCCCGTAATCTGCCTGCACCCTATGTCAAAAAATTTAACACACCAGCAGTGTGAAGAGACCTGAAAGTGGCACATGGCAGCAGAGTGTGGCGATGGAGACAGCAGCAATGGGAGGCCGTACAGGGACCCATGAGAGACTCTGAGACTGGCAGCAGCATGAGGAGGCGGGGTATATAGGGGCCCATGGCAGATTAGGGGCCTGGCAGCAGCTATGTGAGGCCCGTAATCTGCCTGCACCCTATGTCAAAAAATTTAACACACCAGCAGTGTGAAGAGACCTGAAAGTGGCACATGGCAGCAGAGTGTGGCGATGGAGACAGCAGCAATGGGAGGCCGTACAGGGACCCATGAGAGACTCTGGACCTTGGCAGCAGCAGCATGAGGAGGCGGTATATATAGGGGCCCATGGCAGATTAGGGGCCTGGCAGCAGCTATGTGAGGCCCGTAATCTGCCTGCACCCTATGTCAAAAAATTTAACACACCAGCAGTGTGAAGAGACCTGAAAGTGGCACATGGCAGCAGAGTGTGGCGATGGAGACAGCAGCAATGGGAGGCCGTACAGGGACCCATGAGAGACTCTGGACTTGGCAGCAGCATGAGGAGGCGGTATATAGGGGCCATGGCAGATTAGGGGCCTGGCAGCAGCTATGTGAGGCCCGTAATCTGCCTGCACCCTATGTCAAAAAATTTAACACACCAGCAGTGTGAAGAGACCTGAAAGTGGCACATGGCAGCAGAGTGTGGCGATGGAGACAGCAGCAATGGGAGGCCGTACAGGGACCCATGAGAGACTCTGGACTTGGCAGCAGCAGCATGAGGAGGAGGCGGTATATAGGGGCCCATGGCAGATTAGGGGCCTGGCAGCAGCTATGTGAGGCCCGTAATCTGCCTGCACCCTATGTCAAAAAATTTAACACACCAGCAGTGTGAAGAGACCTGAAGTGGCACATGGCAGCAGAGTGTGGCGATGGAGACAGCAGCAATGGGAGGCCGTACAGGGACCCATGAGAGACTCTGGACCTGGCAGCAGCAGGAGGAGGCGGTATATAGGGGCCTATGGCAGATTAGGGGCCTGGCAGCAGCTATAGGAGGCCCGTAATCTGCCAGCACCCTATGTCAAAAAAAATTCAACACACCAGCAGTGTGAGGAGACCTGAAAGTGGCACATGTTTGAGGCATGATTCATGGCGGATTTAGTCAGTTGTGTCAGGAACTGGTGGTTTGAAATCCAGACTAATCCACGCCTGATTCATTTTCACAAACGTGAGTCTCTCCACACTTTGGGTGGACAGTCGTGTCCTCCGCGGAGTTACAATACCTCCTGCCGCACTAAACACGCGCTCCGATGCCACGCTACTGGCCGGGCATGACAGCCTTTCAAGGGCAAATTCAGCTAGTTGGGGCCAAAGGTCAAGTTTCGTTGCCCAGTAGTCAAGGGGATTGTCTACCTCGGTTGGCAGGGTGCTGTCCAAGTAGGCCCAAGCCTGTTGTTTGAGCTCCTGCTCCAGGTCCACCTGATGCTGCTGCTGCTGCTGCGGCTGGTTAGTAGTTTCCTCACTGCGCTGGTGAAGAAAGCTACTCATCATCGACTGCAGACTGAGGCAGCCGCTGCTGGTGGAGCTGCCACTGCTCCTACCACCCCACCCCTCCCCTGCTGCCATGCCAGCGGAACGCGAGCGCACAGGGCCCACAGTGTCTGAGGATGGACGTTGGCGCACAAAGGCAGAGACCAACTGACTACATAGGTGGTTTTTATAGTACGTAATTTTGGCCTCCCTCTCAGCAGGTGTGAAAAAGGCCACCATTTTGGACCGGTAGCGAGGGTCCAACAAGGTGGACAGCCAAAAGTCATCCCTCTGTCTGATGGTTATTATTCGGCTGTCGCTACGCAAGCAACCGAGCATGCTATGGGCCATTTGTGCCAAGGAATGCGAGGGACTCCCTGCCTCCATCTCCACAGCATACTGCCACGGTGCGTCTGGGTCCTCTGTCTCCTCCTCCTCCTCCTCTACCAGATGCTCCTGCTCCTCCACTCCTGTCCGCTGAGTGGAAAAAAAAACCACCCATTTCACTCAATAATTCCTGAGCACAAATGTCCTCCTCTACCTCCTCCTCTTCTTCCTGTCCTGCCCCCACAGGGGTCATGTGGCGTTGAGATCTGTGCGCCACGTCTACCGCACCCTGACCAGCCATTGTTAACAGCATTTGTTCCAGGACGTGCAACAGAGGAATGACGTCGTTCATCCCATAGTCCTGCCGACTCACGAATAGCGTGGCCTCCTCAAAGGGCCTGAGCAAGCGGCAGGTGTCACGCATGAGCTGCCAATGGCTGACATCTAAGTTACACAGGGGAGTACCTTTATCCGCTTGTAACATCAGGAAATCGGTGATGGCCTTTCGCTGCTCGTAAAGGCGGTCTAACATGTGTAGGGTTGAATTCCACCTTGTTGCAACGTCGCAGATCAGGCGATGCTGTGGAATTCCGTTCTGCCGCTGCAGCTCAATGAGGGTGTTCTTTGCGGTGTAGGAATGGCTGAAATGCATGCACAGTTTACGTGACATTTTAAGGATGTCTTGCAGTGGGATGGTGGATTTTAGGAACCGCTTGACAACCAGATTGAACACGTGAGCCATGCATGGCGCATGGCACAACCTTCCTTGACGCAGAGCAGACACCATGTTCTTTCCGTTGTCAGTCAACATGGTTCCGATTTTTAGTTTGCGCGGAGACAGCCATCTGTCGATTTCTCTGTTCATTACACTCAGCAGTTCCTCCCCTGTGTGACTACGTTCGCCAAGGCATACCAGGTGCAGCACAGCGTGACACCGTTGGCCCTGCACATGTGATATGCCGGTCGGGTAATGGGACTTGGCACGGGGGTGGCGGCTGAGGACACGGCGGAAAAAAAAGAGGTGGTAGAGGCGGACATGCTTGCTGGACCAAGGACGTGCAAACGTGGAGGCAAAAGCGTCGTGACCTGTCCAAGTTGCTGGTGCGGCTGTGCCGGCACCACGTTCACCCAGTGGGCCGTAAATGACATGTACTGTCCCTGACCGTAGTTACAGCTCCACACGTCGGCGCTGCCGTGCACTTTGGCAGAGACCGACATGCTCAAAGACTGGCCCACCATCTCTTCTACATGTGAATGCAGGGCTGGCACTGCCTTTTGGGCAAAGAAATGACGGCTTGGCACTCTCCACCGCGGCGCGGCACAAGCCATCATTTCTCGGAAAGGTGCTGAGTCCACCAGTTGGAAAGGGAGGGACTGCAGCACCAGCAACTTGGACAGGAGGACGTTCAGCTTTTGCACCGTCGGGTGCGTGCTCGCAAACTGTTGTCTCTTGGATACGGATTCCAAGAAAGACTGTTGACGGAATCCGAGAAATACATATTCTACCCCCAAACATTCCCACCCCTACCCCAAATAATCATCTAACCCCAACATTCAACCTACCCCAAATAATAATCTCATCCAAAATTATCTACCCCCAATAAACATCTTTACCCCACATAATACTATATCCCTACCCCCCCCCCAAAAGATATATTCTCCTACCCAAAAATCACTACCCCCCATAAAATACTACATCTTCCCCCAAAATTCCCACTAACCCCAACTAAATATATCTACCCACTACCACTACCCCAACTACATCATATACCAACATTCCACTACCCCAAATATAATAACTCAACGTCCAATAAAACACTATCCATACCCCAATATAATATTCTACCCAACATTCACTACCCCAAATAAACTTTACGCTGAAACTTCAACCCCCAATAAAAAATCCTACCCAATTATACACCCACCCCATATATATTATTATAACCAAAACCCATCCACACCCCTTAAAAATACAAAATCTTACAATAAATCCACAAAAAATAATCACATTCCAAACCCCCCAAAAAATCACCCCAAAATATAAAATTA
>CATNWA010012688.1:457500-782073 GCA_951230385.1 Staurois parvus | reverse complement strand
GTATACAAAAATATATACCTCCCTTTATACACTATTTTTAATACCGTTCAATTCCCCGTATACATTATATATACCTCCCGTAAAACATTTTTTACATCCTCCCCGTATAATTAAAAAACCCCTTTCCCTTTAATACACTATATATACCCCCCCCCGTTTTTCCCAAATTAAATATACACCCCCCCCGTTACTTTATATATCCCTTTCCCCGAAATAACTACGTATACATTATAAAATACCACTTCCCCAGTATACACAATATAATTTACCTCCCGTATACGCTATATATACCTCCCACGTATACACTATATAGCTCAACCCCCTCACCGAATTACCACGTATATATACCATTCCACCGTATATCACTATACTAATACTCTTAACCACGTATACATTATATATACCTTTCACCAATATTATTAACCTATATGAATACCCTCCCGAATACACTAATATAGCCTCCCCGTTTTTACAATAAATCATACACTCCATTTGTATATTACTATTTATTTTTCCCGTTCTTCATTATATATACAACCCCTATTTCCCAATACTACACTATATACAGCCTCATCACCCATTTTATACAAACTTTATATACCCTCCTCGTAAACATTAAATATATAAAAATCACGTCAAACACTATATCATACCCATCCCCCCCGCCGTATACCATATATATACTAACCACCCCGTATCACAATCTAGTATACACATCAATCAAAAAATTCGTAATTAAAAAAAATATAATAATCCTCCACCCGACCTACACTACAACTCATTCAAACCTCCATCAGTATACACTATAGTATATCTTGTGATGTCTCCATTTTATACATTATATATACTCACCCTTATAATATATATACCCAAAACTTCCCGTAAATTCCTCTAATAATAAACAACATATAAACCGTATACATTATCATATACCTCCCCGTATACACTAATACATACAAATCCGCCGTATAACATCTATATATTACCCTCCCCGTATATACTTAATAATAATACCACATAAATTTTTCTTACACTATCATATCTTCCTCCCCGTATAATCACTATATATACCATCACCCGTATACACAGATATACCACCACGTATACATTATATATACACCTCCGCGTATACACAATATATACCGTCCCTCCTAAGTATACCATTAAATTAAGTTAAATATCCGGGTATTTGGTACAATTGATAAGTATCGGTTCCACCTATACACTATATATAGCCAAATTCTACCTGATTATTTAATATTTTGTTGTATAATCACAATCTCATTGTAGCTAACTATGTCATTAATATAGCGTATACACTATATTATACCTTCCGTATATACTATATATACTCTTTCCCAGTATAAATTATATACTACCCATTTCCCCGTATACATTAAATATACCATCCCCCGTAATACATTTATATATTTACACCTCTACCGTATTAACAACTATATATAGCCTCCCCGTATACATTATATAATACCTCCACGTATTAAGCCGAATTAGTATACATATATATACCTCCCCCTTATACACTCTATATACCCCTCCCTCGTATACACTATTATACACCTTCCCACGGTATACATTATATACACCGTCCCCCTATACACTAATATACTACCTCCCCGTATAACACCTAAATATATACACCTCACCGTAAACACCTATATAAAACCTCCTCTCCCCGTATAACACTATATATAGCGCTCCCGTATCACATTATAT
Source organism: Staurois parvus (assembly GCA_951230385.1). Lineage (NCBI taxonomy): Eukaryota > Metazoa > Chordata > Amphibia > Anura > Ranidae > Staurois > Staurois parvus. The sequence goes on along the minus strand of CATNWA010012688.1, from coordinate 780,339 downwards.
AAACCAGACTCCACGTATAACATTATATATACCTCCTCGCCCGTATACATTATACCTCCATATACACTATAACCCGATCGCCGTATACAACTATATATACCTCCTCGGGGGCGTATGGCCACAGGATGGCGGGGGTAAACATTCACACGAGCGCGTGAGCGAGCGCCGCTACGAGCGCGCCTCGGAGCGTATACACTATATAGTACCTCCCCGTATACACAATTATACCACAACCCCGTATAACACAAAATATACACCTCCCCCGTATACACCTACTATATACCTCCCCCGTATAAATATATATACCCCGTATACACTATATATACCTTTCCCTGTTACGTATACACGGTATATTATACCTCCCCGTATACACGATTTTATATACCTCCCCGGTATACATATATATATACCTCCCCGTATACACTATATATATACTCCCCGTATACATATATATACCTCCCGCATTTCCCGTATACACTTATATATACCTCCCGTATACACTATAGGGTATACCTCCCCCGTATACACTTTAGACATTATATACCTCCCGTATACACTATATATATTGCACCTCCCCGTAACAAGTATTATACCTTCCCCGTTATACATTATATATACCTCCCCGTATACATTATATATACCTCCCCCGTATACACTATATATTATACCTCCCGTATACACTATATATACGCACCTCCCCGTATACACTATATATACCTCCCGTATACACTATATATACCTCCCGTATACACACTATTATAACACCTCCCCGTATACACTATATATAAGACTCCCGTATACACTATATATACCTCCCGTATACATGTATATATACCTCCCGTATACACTATATATACCTCCCTACCCCGTATACACTATTATACATACCTCCCACCGTATACACTGAGAACAGCACAGGGGGTTATTACACTATATATACCTCCCCGTATACACTATATATACCCCCCGCGTCTATACACTATATATACCTCCCCGTATACACTATATATACCTCGTCCCAGTGGTTTACATCTATATATACCTCCCGTATACATTGATATATACCTCCCCGTTATACACTTATATACCACCTCCCCGTATACACTATATATACCTCCCCGTATACACATTATATACCGTCCCCGTATACACTATATTATACCTCCCGTATACATCTATATATACCTCCCCGTATACACACTATATATACCTCCCCGTATACATTATTGTTATAATATACCTCACCGTATACACTATATATACCTCCCCGTATACACTATATATACCTCCCCAGTATACATCTATAATATACCTCCCCGTATACACTATATATACCCTCCCGTATAAACTATATATACTCCCCGTATACACTATATATACCTCCCGTATACACTATATATACTCCTCCCCGTATACACATCATATATACCTCCCCGTATACATAGCGTATATAAATACCTCCCCGTATATACATAGCTATATATACCTCCCCGTATACACTATATATATACCTCCAACCGTAATACCGAAGGTGTATACATTATATACCACTCCCGTATACACTATATATACCATCCCGTTATACCCTAGGGGCATATACCTAACGTAGTATATAATATATATACCTCCCGTATACACTATATATACCTCCCGTATACATTGTATATAGATGAGGTGTATATAGATGAGGTGTATATGACGATGAGGGTGTATATAGATGAGGTGTATATAGATGAGGTTATATAGGATATGAGGTGTATATAGATGGTGTATATAGATGAGGTGTATATAGATGAGGTGTAATATAGATGAGTGTATATAGATGGTGTATATATAGATGAGGAGTGTATATAGATGAGGTGTAGATATAGATGAGATGATGGTGTATATAGATGAGGTGTATATAGATATGGTGTATATAGATGGTATATAGATGGTGTATATAGATGAGTGTATGTATATAGAGTGTATATAGATGGTATATAGATGAGGTGTATATAGATGTATATAGATGAGTATATATAGATGAGGTGTATATAGATGTATATGAAGTGTATTATAGATGAGGTTGTATATAGATGAGGTGTATAAGTAGATGGTGTATATAGATGGTGTGTATATAGATGAGGTGTATATAGATGTATGTATATAGATTGATGGTGTATATAGATGGGTGAAGAGTTTTGCATTATTTGATGTTGGTGTAACGCTAGATGTGGTGTTATTAGAAGCAGGTGTATATAGATGGTGTATATAGATGGTAGTTTATAGATGAGGTGTATTTAGATGAGGTGTATATAGATTGATGGTGTATATAGATGAGGTGTATATTTAGATGATGGTTAAGTTATAGATTTTAGGTGTTTATAGATGAGGTTATATAGATGAGGTGTATATAGATATGTAGGTTATATTGACGGTATTTAGGTATACATGGTATAATATAGGTGTATATAGAGGATGTGAAATGGATGGGTATATAGATGAGGTGTTATATAGATGGGTGTAGATGATGAGGTGTAATAGATGAGGTGGTGTATATAGATAGTGATGTATATTGATGGTGTATAGAGGTGTTATATAGACATGGTGTATTATGTTGAGTGTATATAGATGAGGTGTATATTGAAAGGGTATATAGATGGTGTATATAGATGGTGTATATAGATGAGTGTATATTAAAGAGATGAGGTGTATATAGATGGGGTATATAAGATGGGATAGATGGTGTATATAGATGAGGTTGTATATAGATGGGTGTATATGATGAGGTGTAATTAGATGAGGTGTATATAGATGGTGTTTGTGAGAAGTATATAGAATGTGTGAGAAGGAATTATATAGATAGATGGTGTATATAGATGAGGTGTATATAGATGGTGTGTATATAGAGATGGGTTTATAGAGGTGTATGTATATAGAGGTGTAATAGATTGATTGATGGATTATAGATGGGAGTATATAGATGAGGTGTATATAGATGGGTGTAGTATAGGGGGGGTTTGAGGAGGGGTATATATTATGTGTGGGTGTATTAGATGAATTTTGTATATTTGGATGGGGAGTGGTATAGGGTGAGGTGTATTATAGTGCTTGTGGGTATATAGATGAGGAATGTATAGATAGATGAGGTGTATATAGATGGTGTATATATTTATGAGTGTATATAGATGAGGTGTAATATAGATGGGTGATGAGGTGTATAGATGAAGTGTATGAGGTGTGTATATAGATGAGTGTATATAGGATGAGGTGTATATAGATGAGGTGTATATAGATGTGGTGTATAGGGGATGAGGTATGTTAGTATGATGGGTGTATTAGATGAGGTTGTATATAGATGAGTGTATATATGAGGTGTATATAGATGGAGTATATAGATAGTATAAGTATGAGTGTATATAAGATGAGGTGTATATAGATGAAGGTTATATATAGATGAGTGTATATAGATGAGGGTGTATATGATGGGGATGTTATATAGGATGGTGTATATAGATTGATTGTATATTAGAATATAGAGGTGGATATAGATGAGGTGTATATAGATGGTGGAGTTATATAGATGAGGTGTATATAGGATGAGGTTGATATATTGAGTGAGGTGTATATTATTTCAGTGAGGTGTATATAGATGAGGGTATATAGATGGGTGTATATAGATGTAGGGTATAGATGGTGTGTATATAGATGAGGTTGTATAGATGGTTTTATAGATGAGGTGTATATAGATGGAGGTGTATATAGATGGGTGGTATATAGATGAGTGTATATAGTGAGGTGTTAGATGAGGTATAGATGAGGTGTATAGTTTAGATGGTGTATATAGATGAGGTGTATATAGATGGTATAGATGAGGTGTATATAGATGGGTGTATATAGATGAGTGTATATAGATGAGGTGTATAATAGATGAGTGTATATAGATGGTGTAGATGAGGTGTATATGGTGTATATAGATGGGTGTATATAGATGAGTGTATATAGATGAGGTATATAGAAGATGGGGGTATATAGATGAGGTGTATATAGATGAGGTGTATATAGATGAGGTGTTTATAGATGGTGTATATAGATGAGGTATGTATATAGATGAGGTGTATATAGATGAGTGGTGTATATATATAGGTGTATATTTGATGAGGTGTATATAGATGGAGGTGTATATAGATGAGGTGTATATAGATGGGGTATATATAGATGGTGTATATAGATGGGTGTATAAAGATGAGGTGTATATAGATGTGTTATAATGTGTATATAGATGAGGTGTATATAGATGAGGTGTATATTGTATATATGTAAATGAGGTGTATATAGATGGGTGTATATAGATGAGGTGTATATAGATGAGTGTATATAGATGAGGTGTATATAGATGAGTGTATTATAGATGGGTGTATATAGATGAGGTGTATATAGATGGGTGTATATAGATGAGGTGTATATAAATGAGGTGTTATATAGATGGTGTAATATGGATGAGGTGTATATAGATGAGGTAGATGAGAGGTGATATTGAGGTTGTATATAGATGGGTGTATATAGGAGGTGTATGATGAGTGGTGTATATAAGAGGTGTATATAGATGGTGTGATTGATGGGTGTATATAGATGAGGTGTATTGGGTTTATATATGATGGTGTTATTATAGATGAGGTGTATATAGATGAGGGTGTATATAGATGAGGTGTTATATAGATTGTATAGGTGTATATATAGATGAGGTTATATAGATGATGGTGTATATAGAATGTGTGTATATAGATGTGGGTAGATGAGGTGTATTTATACATGATGTGGTGTATATTAGATGAGGGTGTATATAGATGTAGGTTTTATAGATGAGGTGTATATAGATGAGGTGTATATAGATGATGGTGTATATAGATGAGTGTATATAGATGAGGTGTATATAGATGGTGTATGTATATTGATGATAGGGGAGATAGATGATTGGATGCGAGTCCGGATCTGTACCATTCGTTCCCGGTCGAAGGGGGGGGGGTGGATGGATCCTGTGGGGGGGGGGGTGCTGGACTCCGGTATAGTGGGGGTGGGGGGGGGGTCCGACGTGTTGGGGGACCCGGATGCACTCATCTCCTACGGTCCATGTACACAGATGCCCTATAGATGTAGTTGGCTCCTCACCCTAGATGACACCCCCCGGTGGAATGGTATGGGGGATCCTCATTCAGTCTCCGATGGATGTCGGTGGTCGGCAGTCTGCGCTCCGCTCCCCCCCCGGACCCCTCCATGGTTGAGGGCTGACCCGACATGGGGCTCTGCTGGACGTCTTGTACCGTCACCTACCTCCTCCTGGTGGTATACCGCACCTACCGCCCGGGGGGGGTTTATGGAGGGTGAGTACGGGTTGGGGATGGAGGGGGAGGGGGAGTCCGGGGGGTTGAAAGATGCTGAATCCATAGATTTTGTGTTCTGCTGGGTCTTATGGGGGGGGGGGGGGTCTCCAGGAGTGTTGGGGGTGTCGGAGGGATCTAGTGGGGGGGGTTATTATGGGGGTGTCGGAGGGTCTGTGGGTGGGATATAAGAGGTCTTGGTACTAGGGTCTGTCGGAGGGTCTGTGGGGGGGGATTTTGGGGTGGGTCGGAGGGTCTGTGGGTTGGGGTATTGGGTGTGTCGGTAGGGTCTGTGAGGGGGGGTTTTGGGGTGTCGGAGGGTCTGGGTGGGGGTATTGGGGTGTCGGAGGGTCTGTGGGTGGGATATTGGGGTGTCGGAGGGTAGGGTGGGTGGGATATTGGGGTGTCGGAGGGTCTGTGGGGGGTATTGGGGTGTCGTATAGGGTCTGTGCGGGGGGGTATTGGGGTGTCGGAGGGTCTATGGGGGGCTATTATTGGGGTGAGGGGGGGGGGTCTGTGGGGGGGTATTGGGGTGGTCGGGTGGGGGGGGTGGGTCTGGGTGGGGCTAGTGGGGTGTCGGAGGGTCTGTGTGGGGGGGTATTGGGGTGTCGGAGGGTCTGTGGGGGATGGGTTTGGGATGGGTCGTGGGGGTATGTGGGGGGGGTATTGGGGTGTCGGAGGCCCTGTGTGGGGGGGTATTGGGATGTCGGAGGGTTCTGTGGGTGGGATATTGGGGTGTCGGAGGGTCTGTGGGGGGATATTGGGGTGGGAGGGTCTGTGGGGGGGGTATTGGGGTGTCGGAGGGTCTGTGGGGGGTATTGGGGTGTCGGAGGGTTGGTGTGGGGGGTGGGGGGTATGGGGTTAGTTATTGGGGGGTCGGAGGGTCTGTGGGTGGGATATGTTGGGGTGTCGGAGATTAGGGTCTGTGGGGGGTATTGGGATGTCGGAGGGGGGCCCTCTGCGGGGGGTTTTGGGATGTCAGAATGTCTGTGGGGGGGGTATTGGGATGTCGGAGGGTCTGTGAGGGGTATTGGGGTGTCGGAGGGTCTGTGGGGGGGGATATTGGGGTGTCGGGAGGGTCTGTGGGGGGGGGTATTGGGTTGTCGGAGGGTCTGTGTGGGGGATTTTGGGGTGGTTGGGGGTCGGCTGTGGGGGGTGTTGGGGTGTCGGAGGGGCTGTGGGGGGGTATTGGTTGTGTCGGAGGGTCTGTGGGGGGGGGGTATTGGGGGTGTCGGAGGGTCTGTGGGAGGGGGTATTCAGTGTGTGGGATATTGGGGTGTCGGAGGGTCTGTGGGGGGTATTGGGGGTCGGAGGTGTCTGTGGGGGGTGGTATTGGGGTGTCGGAGGGTCTGTGGGGGGGGTTATTGGGGGTGTCGGTGGGGTCTGTGGGGGGGTATTGGGGTGTCGGAGGGTCTGGGGGGGGGGGTATTTGGGGTTTCGGAGGGTCTGTGGGGGGGGGGAGGATTGGGGTGTCGGAGGGTCTGTGAGGGGTATTGGGATGTCGGAGGGTCTGTGGGGGGGTATTGGGGTGTCGGAGGGTCTGTGGGGGGGTATATTGGGGTGTCGGAGGGTCTGTGGGTGGGATATTGGGGTGTCGGAGGGTCTGTGGGGGGGTATTGGGGTGTCGGAGGGTCTGTGGGGGGGTATTGGGGTTGTCGGAGGCCTGTGGGGGGGATATGGGGGTGTCGGAGGGTCTGTGGGGGGGTATTGGGGTGTCGGAGGTCCCTCCTAATGTGTGGGGGATATTGGGGTGTGTCGGAGGGTCTGTGTGGGGGATATTGGGGGTTGTCGGGGGTCTGTGGGGGGGTATTGGGATGTCGGAGGGTCTGTGGGGGGATATTGGGGGTGTCGGTGAGGGTCTGGTGGGGGGGTATTGGGGTGTCGGAGGGTCTGTGGGGGGGGGGGTATTGGGGTGTCGGAGGGTCTGTGGGGGGGGGGGGGGGTCCTTGGGGGTCGTCGGGGGTCTGTGGGGGGGTATTGGGATGTCGGAGGCCCTCTGCGGGGGGGGTTTGGGATGTCCAGAGGGTCTGTGGGGGGGTATTGGGGTGGGGTCGGAGGGGTGTGGGGGGGGGGTATTGGGGTGTCGGAGGGTCTGTGGGGGGGCTATTGGGGTGTCGGAGGGGTCTGTGGGGGGCTATTGGGGTGTCGGAGGGTCTGTGTGGGGGGGATATTGGGGGTGTCGGATGGTCTGTGGGGGGGGGATATTGGGATGTCGGTAGGGTCTGTGGGGGGGTTTGGGATGTCGGAGGCCCTGTGCGGGGGGTGTCGGAGGGTCTGTGGGGGGGTATCGGGGTGTCGGAGGGTCTGTGGGGGGTATTTATGGGGTGTCGGAGGCCCTGTGCGGGGGGTATTGGGATGTCGGAGGGTCTGTGGGGGGGATTTTGAGGTGTCGGAGGGTCTGTGCGGGGGGTATTGGGGTGTCGGAGGGTCTCTTGGGGGGGGGGGGTATTGGGATGTCGGAGGGTCTCTTGGGGGGGGGTATTGGGATGTCGGAGGGTCTCTTGGGGGGGGTATTGGGATGTCGGAGGGTCTCTTGGGGGGGGTTATTGGGGTGGGAGGGTTCTTTGTGGGGGTATTGGGTGTCGGAGGGTCTCTGGGGGGGTATTGGGATGTCAGAGGGTCTGTGGGGGGGGGGGGTATTGGGATGTCGGAGGGTCTGTGGGGGGGTATTGGGGTGTCGGAGGGTCTGTGCGGCGGGTATTGGGGGTGTCGGAGGGTCTGTGCGGGGGGTATTGGGATGTCGGAAGGGTCTGTGCGGGGGGTATTGGGATGTCGGAGGGTCTGTGCGGGGGGTATTGGGATGTCGGAGGGTCTGTGCGGGGGGGTATTGGGATGTCGGAGGGTCTGTGCGGGGGTATTGGGATGTCGGAGGGTCTGTGGGGGGGGGTATTGGGATGTCGGAGGGTCTGTGCGGGGTTATTGGGGTGGTGTCCGGAGGGTCTGTGCGGCGGGTATTGGGGTGTCGGAGGGTCTGTGCGGGGGGTATTGGGGTGACCGGAGGCGGTCTGTGCGGGGGGGTATTGGGGTGTCGGAGGCCCTGTGCGTGCGGGGGGGTATTGGGGTGTCGGAGGCCGGTGCGGTGTGTGGGGGGTATTGGGGTGTCGGAGGGTGCTTGTGGGGGGGGTGGGGAGGTGTCGGAGTGCGGGGGGGGGTATTGGGGTGTCGGAGGGGTCTGTGGGGGGGGGTATTGGGGTGTCGGAGGGTCTGCTGGGGGGGTATTGGGGTCGGAGGCCTGTGCGGGGGTATTGGGGTGTCGGAGGCTCTGTGGGGGGGGGATTGGGTGTCGGGTGCTGAGGGTCATTGGGGGGGGGATATTGGGGTGTCGGAGGCTCTGTGGGGGGGTATTGGGGTGTCGGAAGGCTCTGTGCGGGGGGGGTATTGGGTGTCGGAGGCTTTGCTGTGCGGGGGGGGGGGGCTGGGGTGTCGGAGGCTATGTGGGGGGGGATATTGGGGGTCTGGAGGGCTGGGGGGGGGGGTATTGGGGTGTCTGAGGCCTGTGCGGGGGGGGGGGTATTGGGGGTGTCGGAGGCTCTGTGCGGGGGGGGGGGTGGGGTACTGGGGTGTCGTGGGCTCTGTGCGGAGGGTATTGGGGTTTCGGAGGCTCTGTGCGGGGGGGATGGGGGGTTCGGATTGGGGGGGGTAGAGCTGTGTGGGGGGGGTATTGGGGTGCCGTGGAGGCTCTGGGCGGGGGGTATTGGGGGTGTCGAAGGCTCTGTGCGGGGGGGGGGGGTGGGGGGGGTATTGGGGTGTCGGAGGCTCTGTGCGGGGGGGGGGGGTATTGGGGTGTCGGAGGCTCTGTGCGGGGGGGGGGGGGTATTGGGTGGTGTCGTGAGGCTCTGTGAGGGGGGTATTGGGTGTCGGGGCTCTGTGGGGGGGTTATTGGGGGTGTCTGAGGCTCTGTGCGGGGGGGTGGGGAATTGGGGGTGTCGGAGGCTCTGTGCGGGGGTGTCGGGGGGGGGTATTGTGCGCTCTGTGTGGGGTGGGGGGGATATTGGGGGTGTCGGAAGGCTCTGTGAGGGGGGGGGGGGGTCGGCTATTGGGGGGGTGGGAGGCTCTCGGAGTGTGGTGGGGGGGGGATATTGGGGTCTCGGAGGCTCGGTGCGGAGGGGGGGGTATTGGGGTCTCGGAGGCTCTGTGCGGGGGGGGGGTATTGGGGTCTCGGAGGCTCTGTGGAGGGGGGGGTTTTGGGGTCTCGGAGGGGGGGTCTGGGGGGGGGGGGGGGTATTGGGGTCTCGGAGGCTCTGTGCGGGGGGGGTATTGGGGGTCTCGGAGGCTCTGTGCGGGGGGGGGTATTGGGGTCTCGGAGGCTCTGTGCGGGGAGGGGTATGGGGGTCTCGGAGGGCTCTGTGCGGGGGGGGGGGGGGGTATTGGGGTCTCGGATGCTCTGTGCAGGGGGGGGGGTATGGGGGGAGTCTCGGAGGGATCTGTGCGGGGGGGGGGGGTATTGGGGTCTCGGATGCTCTGTGAGGGGGGGGAGTATGGGGGTCTCGGAGGCTCTGTGCTGGGGGGGGGGGGGTATGGGGGTATCGGAGGCTCTGTGAGGGGGGGGGTATTGGGGTCTCGGGGCTCTGTGAGGGGGGGGTATTGGGGTCTCGGAGGAGGCTCTGTGAGGGGGGGGGTATTGGGGTCTCGGAGGCTCTGTGAGGGGGGGGGTATTGGGGGATCGGAGGGCTCTGTGAGGGGGGGGTATTGGGGTCTCGGATGCTCGGGGGGGGGGGTGGTGGGGCTCGGTGGGGGGGGGGGTATTGGGGTCTCGGAGGCTGGGTGAGGGGGGGGGTATTGGGGGTCTCGGAGGCTCTGTGCGTAGGGGGGGGGGGGGGTATTGGGGTCTCGGAGGCTCTGTGCGGGGGGGGGGGTATCTGGTGGGGGGATTGGTGCGGGGTGGGGGTATTGGGGGTCTCGGATGCTCTGTGGGGGGGGGGGTATTGGGGTCTCGGAGGCTTCTGTGAGGGGGGGGGTATTGGGGGGGGGGGAGGCTCTGGGCGGGGGGGGGGGGTATTGGGGGTCTCGAGGAGGCTCTGTGAGGGGGGGTTTGGCGCATGGGAGTCTCGGAGGTCTGTGCGGGGGGGGGTATTGGGGTCTCGGAGGCTCTGTGGGGGGGGGGGGATGGGGGATTTCGGTGGTGGGGTAGGGGGGGGGGTATTGGGGTCGGTGGGGAGGAGGGGGGGGGGGGGGGGGGGGGGGGGGGGGGGGGGGGGGGGGGGGGGGGGGGGGGGGGGGGGGGTAATTGGGTGGGGATCGGTCTCCCCGCTCTGTGTGGGGGGCGGGTTATTGGGGTCTCGGATGGCTCTGTGCGGGGGGGGGGGGGGTATGGGGGTCCCTCCCCTCTGGTATGGTATTGGCTGGGTCTTGGGGCTCTGTGGGGGGGGGGGTATTGGGGTATCGGAGGCTCTGTGCGGGGGGGTATTGGGGTCTCGGAGGCTCTGTGCGGGGGGAGGGGGGGATTGGGGTCTCGGATGGCTCTGTGCGGGGGGGGGTATTAATGGTATGGGGGTTCCTCCTGTAGTATTGGTGGATGCCTAGTATTGGGATGTCGGGGCTGTGTACACGGGGGGGGGGTATTGGGGTCTCGGAGGCTCTGTGCGGGGGGGGGGGTTATTGGGGGTGATCTCGGAGTCTCTGTGCGGGGGGGGGGGTCTGTACATTGGGGGTCTCGGAGGGTCTCGGGAGGCTCTATGTGCGGGGGGGGTATAGTGGGTTCTCGGGTGGTCTCTGTGCGGTTATTGGGGTGGATGCTCTGGCGGGGGGGGGGGGGGGTATCGGGGTTTCTCTGTTGTATTGGGTTGTGGGGGGGTATTGGGGGACGGTCTGTACGGAGGGGGGGTGGGTATTGGGGGGAGGCTCTGGCTGGGGTATTGGTGTTTACTCGGGGGTCTGTACACGGTGGGGGGGGGGGTTATTTGGGGGTCTCGGAGGCTCTGTAGTGCGGTGTTGGCTGGGTTTGGTATTGGGGGGTCTCGGAGGCTCTGTGCGGGGGGGGGTATATTGTTGTAGCATTGTTAGTCTCGGTAAGCATCTATACATGGTGGTAGGTGGGGTGGTATATGGATTAGGCGGGGGGGTACAGGGGGTTGGTGGAGCTGGGTAGGGGGGGTATATCACTGTTAGTCTGGTGTTGGTCAGGCTCTATAGCTGGTAGGTTTGGGGTGTGATATGGTAGGGTCCCACTCTGGACAGTACTCGCGGGGTCTGTATCGGGGGGGGTACCACCTGCTGGAGTTTTGATTGTTCTCTTACTGTGCCTGGTGGGTTTCCTCCGGGTAGGTCTCGCTCCTCGGGGGTATGGGGGTATCTATGGCTGATGTGACCTCTCTGTAGTATTGGTGTGTGCTGCCTAGTATTGGGGGTATAGGGACTGTACACGGGGGGGGGGGTATTGGGGGTCATCGGCATGCTCTCTGGGGTACAGCGGGGGGTAGTTGGGGGTCTCGGAGGCTCTGTAGTGGTGGGGGTATTGGGGTACTCGGATGGTCTGTGCGGGGGGGGGGGTAGTTGGGGGTGACCTCACATCTGTAGTATTGGGTTGGTCTGCCTAGTACATTGGTTAGGGGTCTGTACAACGGGGGGGGGGGGTATTGGGGTAGGTGTTGGGTGTACGCGTCTGTGCGGTGGGTAGTTGGGGGGTACGGTCGGTAGTTGGCGGAGGTCTCAGTGCGGGGTAGTAGGGGGGTACGGTAGGTAGGGGTGTACATCTCTGGTTAGTATTGGTGTTGGCTGCCTAGTATTGGGGGGCCCCCCCTGGTACTGTACACGGGGGGGGTGGTGGGGGTACAGGTTATATCAGTATATACACCTGTAGTCTGGTAAGCATACTATTACATGGGTAGGTAGGTGGGGTGGTATATGGTGGGTGGGTAGGCGGGGGTATACAGGGGTTGGTGTGGGTGGGTGGGGTAGGGGGGGTACATCAGGTAGGTAGTCAGGGGTACAGCTGGTAGGTGGGCAGCACAGTGGCTGAGTGGTAGGCACTTCCCCCTGGCAGTACTCGGTTGTTGGTGGGAATCCCAGCCACGGCACCACCTGCCTGGAGTTTGGCATGTTCTCCCTGTGTGGGTGGGTTTCCTCCGGGTACGATGGTACGGGGTACTCCTCCCGGGGGTGAAGTAGTCGGGCCTGATGTGAATGTAGATAAGGTGGGTGGGTAAAAAATAGTGCGGAGTACATTGAGGGCGATATCAGAAGGACTGGGTATTTGGTGGGGGGTACAGCGGTAGGTAGTTGGGGTACAGGGGTAGGTAGTTGGGGGTACGGTAGTTAGTCGTTGAGGTTCATCAGGTAGGTAGGTAGTCGGGGTGGTACGGTAGGTAGTTGGGGTACATCAGGTTGGGTGGGTAGTCGGGGGGTACGGTAGGTAGTTGGGGTACATCAGGTAGGTGGGTAGTCGGGGGGGTACGGTAGGTAGTTGGGGGTACATCAGGTGGGTGGGTAGTCGGGGGGTACGGTAGGTAGTTGGGGGGTACATCAGGTGGGTGGGTAGTCGGGGGGTACGGTTAGGTAGTTGGGGGTACATCAGGTGGGTGGGTAGTCGGGGGGTACGGTAGGTAGTTGTAGTTGGGGGTACATGTAGGTGGGTTGTCATCAGGTGGGTGGGTAGATGGGGGTACGGTAGGTAGTTGGGGTACATCAGGTGGGTGGGTAGTTGGGGGTACGGTAGGTAGTTGGGGGGGTACATCAGGTGGGTGGGTAGTCGGGGGGGGTACGGTAGGTAGTTGGGGGTACATCAGGTGGGTGGGGTAGTAGTCGGGGGGTACGGTAGGTAGTTGGGGTACATCAGGTGGGTCGTGGGTAGTCGGGGGGTTACGGTAGGTAGTTGGGGTACATCAGGTGGGTGGTAGTCGGGGGGGGTACGGATGGGTAGTTGGGGGGTTACGTGTGGGGTATTGGTGGGGTCCCCGCCACATGGTGGGTGGGTGTCGGGGGGTACGGTGGGTAAGTAGATGGGGGTACATCAGGTGGGTGGGTAGTCGGGGGGTACGGTGGGTAGTTGGGGTACACAGGTGGGGTGGGTGTAGTCGGGGTACGGTGGGTAGTTGGGGTACATCAGGTGGGTGGTAGTTGGGGGTACGGTAGGTAGTTGGGGTACATCAGGTGGGTGGGTAGTCGGGGGTACGGTAGGTAGTTGGGGTACATCAGGGGGGTGGGTAGTCAGGGGGTACGGTAGTAGTTGGGGTACTCAGGTGGGTGGGTAGTCGGGGAGTAACGGTAGGTAGTTGGGGTACATCAGTGTGGGTGGGTAGTCGGGGGTACGGTGGGTAGTGGGGGTACATCAGGTGGGTGGGTAGTCGGGGGGTACGTGTGGTAGTTGGGGGTACATCAGGTGGGTGGGTAGTCGGGGGGGTACGGTGGGTAGTTGGGGTACATCAGGTGGGTGGGTAGTCGGGGGGTACGGTGGGTAGTTGGGGTCATCAGGTGGGTGGGTAGTCGGGGTGTACGGTGGGTGAGTTGGGGTACATCAGGTGGGTGGGTAGTCCGGGGGCGTACGGTGGGTAGTTGAGGGTACATCAGTGGGTGGGTAGTCGGGGTTACGGTGGGGTAGTTGGGGGTACATCAGGTGGGTGGTTTTAGGTAGTCGGGTGGGTACGGTGGGTAGTTGTGGTACATCAGGTGGGTGGGTAGTCGGGTCGTATGTATGGTGGGTAGTCGGGGTACATCAGGTAGGTAGTCGGGGTACATCAGGTAGGTGGGGTAGTCGGGTACATCATCCGGTAGGTAGTTGGGGTACATTCCCGCGTGTGTCGGCCCCCCTTCCTTTGTTGGCGGGGGGGTATGGGGATGGATTGCGGAGCGGCTTTGTTGTGGTGTCGGAGGTCTGCAGCGCTCCCCATTATCCTCCACTTGTGGTTGTCGGTAGGGGAGGGGGGTGGGAGGGGGAGTGAATACATCTCATTGTATATACTTTATAACTCCGTCCCGGGTCCTAGGGGGGGGGGGGAGGGGGTACGAGGGTGGGGGGGAGGGGTGCGTTGCTGATGGTTTTCATTCTAGCTGTCAAGGCAGTGCGTGTTTCTTCGGGGGATGTGCCGTGTTCATGTCGGGGGATGTGCCGTGTTCATGTCGGGGGAGTGCCGTGTTCGGGGGGATTGTGCCGTGTTCATGTCGGGGGATGTTGGACGTGTTCATGTGCGTGTTCGGGGGGGTGTGCCGGTGTGATCAAGGATGGCTTGGATTGTCAGCTACTGCGGGTCCCGCTACAGCCAGCTGGGGTGGAACATACAATGTCCCAGCATGTCCCCAGGCCGGGTGGGGCGGCAGAAGGGGGAGGAGCAGGCGGTGAGCTCTGGGCTGCGTATCTTCTCTTTTGTCAGGGAAAAGATTCCCATTGTCGAGCCGAGTAATCCCCCGACAAAGAGGAGCCAAATCCCACCGCTCACCGGCCTGTGCAGTAGGGGGGAGGGAGAGCAGCAACGCCAATATATTACATTTGCCCCTCCCCTAATATTGTGTGACCCGGGTGGGGGCGAGGGTAGTCACCCACATTACCATCTTTAAACCGCGCTGGATGCCGCCAGTGCCACGGCCCTGGACCTGATGCGGTGATGCCCGCCAGGGCCGGGAATCCAGGACCCGCGCGGGATGCCGCCAGGGCCGGGCCGCGATGGATGAACCCACCCTTTCGCGCGGGATGCCGCCAGGGCCGGCCCTGGACCCGCGAGGGATGCCGCCAGGCCGGGTCCTGGACCCAGGGCGGGATGCAGCCAGGGACGGGGCCCTGGATTTCCGAGCGGGATGCGCCAGGGGCCGGGCAATGGTACGCTGCGGGGATGACGCAATGGGACGGGCCTGGACCGCGCGGGATGCCGCATAGGGCGGGCCTTGGACGCGCGGGATGCAGTCAGGGCCGGTGCACATGGGACCCGAGGGTGGAGATTGACGACAGGGCCGGGCTCGCCGGGACTACGAGCGGATGCTCGCAGGCCAGGGCCCTGGTACAGCGCGGATGCCGAGAATCCCTCACACACATTCTACAGACCAATTCCTATATCATAAAAGTGAGAGGGGGTGGGATTGGTGTGTCCTGTGTGAGCAGATGCCAGGGCTGGAATGAGTCGGTCAGTGGTGGGAGGGTCAAGAATGTGTCTGGTGGGCGGGCTGAAATGCTGTGTGGTGGGCGTTGCTGCAATGACGTCGGTCAGCTGAGGTCGGGCTGGGATGGGAGGATAGGTTGGGGTCTCATTCTGAGATGTGGGGAATCTGGAGTGGTGGACAGGTAGGAGGGGGGATAGGCACGGGACTCCGCACGGGTAGATGGGGAGGGGAATGGGGGGGGTCAGTATTTTGTGGTGGGACCCGTACTGTGTGTTGCTGTGTGGGTGTGGGGTGGGAACTCACTGATTAAGTGCAGTGGGTACACCAAAGGACCCCCTGCATGTGAATGGGGGGGGGGTTTATTCTGGACTGGGTGTCCATGACTCACTTCGCTCCATGGATGGTTGGCGAGAGGGAGGTCCGGCAAAAGGTTTCTGGAAAAAATTGGCCTCATTTTAGGGGGAAGGGTGAGGGGTAGATATGGAACATTTGAAAGGGCCCTCATAATGATACCAGGGAGGTCATTGGCTAAAGTGTGTCAACAACACCCCAGAACTGGGACGACCAGGTTTAGGTAGTGGAGGAGACCAAGGTTTAAGAAAAATTGAACAAGAAAGAAAAGAAAATTAGGGGAGGAGCATCTGCCATAAAAAGGCTGTAAGGTAGGGGCTTAAGAAGTGTAAGAAGGTGACTGTAAGGGTGAGGAGAATATGAAAGAAGGTAGAGTGAAGGTAGGGGAGGAGAAGATTAAGAAGGGAGAAGGTCGTGTATTAGTACCGCTTCAGCCAGTGTTGACGGACGTTTCTTCTACACATCTGATACCGGAGAAGGTATGGGGCGGACAGATGCGGAAGGTGGCAGGAAGGGGAGGCGAGCGACTCTCCTGACCGGATGCAAGGTAGGGGACGGCGAAGCTGAAGAAGGGTGGAGCAGGAAGGGTGCAGGCTACG
The DNA here is from genome assembly GCA_951230385.1 of Staurois parvus. Lineage (NCBI taxonomy): Eukaryota > Metazoa > Chordata > Amphibia > Anura > Ranidae > Staurois > Staurois parvus. The sequence goes on along the minus strand of CATNWA010012688.1, from coordinate 764,003 downwards.
ATGATGAAAGTGAAGGTAGGGGAGGAGACAGATGACGAAACGGTGAGCGTACGGGGGAGGAGACGATGAAGAAAGTGCAAGGTCGGGGGGCTGCGAAGATGACTCAATGGTGACTGGTAGTGGCATGAGAAGTTGAAGACCCGGTTGAACGGTAGGGGCGTCTGACGATGAAGAAGTTGACGTAGGGGATGAGACGATGCACTCAAAAACGGTGAAGAAGAGGAGAGGATACGGATGAAGAAGGAGGTAGTACAGACAATAGTATCGTGCTACAGAGAAGCAGATCAAGTGGTGACCGGACAGTGGAGGCTAAGGAAAGCCAACTAACACGGTATGAAATACGGTCAGTGAGGAAGCGCAAGATGAACGACCGGAGTCGAAAGACAAAGGGCAGAAAGGTGAATCCAACGTTTTAGGTAAAACGGTAGGAGAAAAAGCAAGATCCAGTGTTCCAGGTAGTAGGAGTATGTACATACTGAACCTCCAACGTTCAGGAAGGGGAGGCGAAGTTGACGAACAGGTGACAAGAAGAGTTATAGGAAGCCAAATAAGAAGCACTGCATCCGTGTGGAAAGGTCGTAGAAAGTAACAGGTTCCTCAGAGGGATAAGGGAACGTGTGAGAAAGAAAGCCTCGGTATGAGCTGCGATCGGAGGGGGTTAGACGGATAGAAGTAGAAAACGTAAGGGTAAGCAGAGGCTAAGGAAGGGTGAAAAGTAGCGAAAATGAAAGCAAGAAAGAGAACGGACCAGAAGCGTCTCCCTCTGCAAAGCTCGTATTACGGACTGGTGAGCGAGTAAGATGCTCGGAGGAAGAAGCACAGTACGGTTGAAGTGCAGATTGACGACAGGGTGCACCGTCAGAGGGTAGAATGATAGCTAAAAATCAGACCGGATACGTAAACGTTGAAAGCGAAGATTCAGAAAGGTGGAGAGTAAGTATGCGAAGCGCAGAAAGAGGGTATGAGTATTGAGGTGGAAAAAGACACTGGCGGGTGAAGAAGTAGAAGCCTAGGGATATGGTTGAAGGTAGTTGCGTAGACTCTGAAGACAAAAAAGAGCTAAGGTCAGGATCGTGAAGTGACAAGATGACTACAGGGTGACAGTAGTCGCGTTACCGAAGAATACTATGACGACTGGAGTAGTGATGTACGAGGCCGAAAGGAGAAGGACGTTTCGTATACATGCAATCACTAGAGGCGCAGGCCAGAAGGCATGAACAAAGACCGTAGAGCGAAGGCACCGAGTAGGAGTAGGCTGAGGCATATATGTACGCATGTTAAGGAGGGAAGGAGCAAAAGAAAGGCAAGTGACGGTAGGGGCGGTGAAAAAGGCAGAACAAGCCAGGGGAAAGACAAGGAAAAGTCTACCGCTGGACGAAGAAGAAGAACAGAGAAGAAGAGGCCAAGCGGAGTAGCAAGAAGATAGATAAACAAGCCGGTAGGAGGATAAAAGGCACGAAAGACAGAACGAGGTAAAGAGATAAAGAGCAGGAGGAAACTGAAGTATAGAATAAAGGCGTAACGTATGAAGGTTAGACTAAAAAGAGACGAAGTTAGGAGACCAAGACAATAGGGAGTAAGACAGCAGTAGAGAAGAGGTGCGGAATAGAGGTAAAGTCGTACTCTTGAAGACGGAAAGAGTGCAGGATGAGGATTCTCACGAAGAACAAGACCGAGAGTTGTACGAAAGTTGAAAAGCAGAGGAATCACATCAAGGATAGCACGAAGTAAGAAGTGGTAAAAGTGAAAAATAAAGGAAAGGGCAGAAGGAGGGGATCGGAAGAAAGGAGCTTCTGGACCAAAGAAAAGCTACAGTAGACAAGTAGCAGAGTAAAAAAAAGATTCATAAAGAAAGCAGGAAGAAATCGCTTCTACCTCAGCCGACCAAAAATCAGGACAGAGTAGCTTATCAAACAGCCTCCCGAATCCGAAGCTCAAGGTATGAAACAAAGACGCAACGAAAGAAGGGCAGTGTTATCTCCGATTCAATAAAAGTGTTCAGGAAAAAGGAACGGCGAAAAAAATACCTGGAGAAGAGAAACACAAACGGGATGAGCAATCTGCCGCAGAAGCGGGACAGAGCCAAGCAAACACACAGAAAGAAGCAGACCGAAAAGGACAACAGGGGATATACATAGATGGTGAATAAAGAAGAAGAAGAAGAAAAAGCGAGAAAAGAAGTAAAGGACGAAAGAGAAGGTCAGGGAGGACAACGTCAGAAGAACAAGGTGACAAGTACGGGTAAGAAGAGAAAGGGAAAAGCCGAAGACGAAAAGGTTGCCGAACGGTAAGCTAAAATTATCGAAGAAGAAAAAAAAGAGAAGTCAGAAGAGAGGCTAGGGAAAGTAAGACTCCCGAAGTCAGACTAGGGGCGTCGCCGAAAAAAGAAAGAGTGAAGATAAGACGTTTTCTGAAACACGATTCTACCGAAAAAAAAGAGTGAGTGACAAAAGCAAGCACTAAAGGATAAGAAGAACAAGGGAGGAAAAGACATGAAGGGAGCCGTAGAAGTAGGTTCTTCGCCGAAAAAAAAAGATGAAGGACAGAAAGAAGAGGAGCAGATGAAGACCGGTACGGTAGGAGCGGCAACAACACATGAAGATAAAGTAGAAAGGTCGGGGGAGGGGCAGGAGATGGCTATCCAACGGTGACGCGTTAGGGGATGGAAAGAGGAACCAAGGTGAGAGGTAAGGGGACGGGAGACGATGCAGAACAGGTCGCGTAAGAGCAGGAGACTGGAATAAGAAGGAAGCCTGTAAAGGAACACAATGGCGGTGAAGGAAGTCGCGGAGAAAGCTTACAGAAAGGTGACGAAGAAAAGAGGACAAACGAGGAACATGACGCAGAGAGTGAAAGAGTAGGAGAGGCAGACAAATGAGAGAAGGTTGAAAGAAACAGAATAGGAGAGGACAAAAGGTGACGCGACAGAAAAAGAAAAAAGGGGTGGTTGGGGAGGTGAGGTGAAAAAAAGAGTGAAGGATAGATACAAGACGAAAAAGCTTAGAGAAAGTCAGACAGGTTAGAGAGAAAGAAGAGGGCGCAAAGATGAAAGAACCAAAAAGTCAGGAGGAAGGGTAGGGGAAAAAAAGTACGACGAGAGAAAGAGTGGTGAGAGGTAATAGAAGGAAAGCAGAAAAGATGCAGAACGAAAGGAGAGAGATAAACAACGCGAAGATGCAAAAAGGTGAAGGTAAGAGGGAGGACGAAGATGAGAAGGTGGACGGTTGGGGAGGATAAAGAAGTGAAAAAAAAGGAGACGGTCGAGGAGGCGAAGCTGACGAAAAGAAGAGAAAGGTACGAAAAAGACGAAGATGAACGTCTAAAGCGAGAGGGGGAAAGGAGAGAGGAAAAATGACAGGAAAAACCGTTAGCCGACGATCGGGGAGGCGAGATGAAGGAACGAGTGAAAAGTAGGAAAGATGGGAGGCGTACAATGTAATAGAAGAAAAAGGTCGAAGAAGGCGAAGCCCCCCCCGCTTAAGAAAGGAAAGTAAGAAAACAGGAGAGGGGAAAGAATGGGGGAGCAAGGGGTGGAGGTAGGAAAGGAGACGAGGAGACCAGGGGCGGAAGGAGAAAGCGAAGAATGGCAGCAGAAAGAGGAAGCGGGATGGGATAAAGGCAGAGAAAGATGCAATACAGTTGAAAAAGGCGTACGAGTACAAAAGGGAAGTCAAGCTCCGGTGAAAGTAAGAGAAGAGAAAAACCAAAAGAAAATGGTGAAGGTAGGGGAGGAGAAGATGAAGAAAAGGTGAAGGGTCGGTGAGGCGAAGAAGCATAACGGAGTTAAGGTCGGGGAGGCGACGCAGACCTCCCGGGTGCAGGTAGGCGGCGGAGGCAGACAGACGAACGCTGTTGCAGTGGGTAGGAGAATATGCACGACAGTTGAAGGTGGGGTAGGCGAGGATGAAGCACGGTGACGGTAGGGGCGGAGAAGCTGACTAACGGTTACGGGTAGGTGCGGTGCGCAAGCTGCAGCACAAGGTGAAGGTAGGGGATGAGACAGATTACAAGAATGGGGAGAAAGGTAGGGGATGGAGACCGACAGAAGACAAGGTGTACGGTCAGGGGCGGAGTAGAAGCAGCAAGGGTTGAAGGGTACGGGGAGGCGACGATGAAGAAAGGTGAAGGAAGGGGACGGGAGACAGATGAAGAAAGGTGAAGGTAGGGGCGGACGAAGATGCAAGCGAACGGTGGAAGGTAGGGGGAGGAGAAGATGACAGAACGTGTGATAAGGTAGGGGTAGGAGCAGATGCCGACCGGTTGAGGTAGTGGGGAGAGAAGCGGGCAACGGTGGGTAAGGTAGGGGAGGCGACAAGACTTACTCCAGGTGAAGGTCGGGTGAGGCTCACAGATGACTACAAGGTGCAAGGTAGGCGGACGGATACGATGAAGACAGTGCTGTAACGGTTAGGGGCGGAGCAGCAGAAGACAAGGAGAAGGTCGGGGAGGGCTCAGCAGCAGCCAGGTGTACGGAAGGGTGCGGCGCAAGATGAAGACCAGGTTGCCGGTAGGGGGGAGGAGAAGATGCAGAAATGGAGACGGTAGGGGAGTCTAAGATGACGAAGGTGCAGGTCGGGGATGCGACGCTGAATAACGGTGCAGGTAGGTGAGGAGAACAGGTGAATATGAAGAACAGGTGAACGGATGGGGACGGCGCCCAGCCAACACAAGGGAGAAGCAACGGTGGAAGGTCGGGGCGGGCAGCGACGAACCGGTGCAGGATCGGGGAGGCGCCGCATCCGACGGTGACGGTCGGTTTCTTCGCCCAGGTGAAGCACCGGTGGGTAGGTCGGGGAGGTCCGATGAAGAAAAGGTGACGGTAGGGGAGGGCGACGCTTACAGGCAAAGGCAGGTGAATGGTAGGGGAGGAGAAGATGAACGCACGGTGCAGGTCAGGGGACTGAGGGGAAGGATGGAGAGGGAGAAGGTTTTTTTGGGGGGGGAGAAGGTTCGGGTCGGAGGGTGAAAGGACAGGGGAGGAGAAATGGCCGCCCGGTGAAGGGTCGGGGCGGCTAAGATGCCGAAAGGTGCCGGACTGGTGGATCGCGACGATGACGCCGGTGCAGACACCGGCACCATGTCTGGGAGAGGCTAATATGACGCAACGGTGGACGGAAGGGGCGGTTCAGATGACAGCAAGGTGCAAGGTAGGTGCGTGAGACGATGAAGGCAGTTGCCGTGTAGGGGGGAGGGAGGATGAAGATTGAAGACAGGTGTACGGAAGGGGAGGAGAAGATGAAGCAAGGTGAGGTAGGGGAGGACAGCATGACACGGGAACGGTGACAGGAAGGGGCGGCGCACGATGGCAAGTAAAGGTGGTAAGGTAGGGGCGGGCTCATCTGCAAGAAAGGTGAGGTCGGTGAGGAGAAGATGAAGAAAGGGGTGACGGTCGGGGGAGGGAGAAAAGGTTTGAAGACTGAAGAAAGGTGAGAGGTAGGGGGGGAGAAAAGGTGCACGAAAGGTGAGGAAGGTTAGGCGACCCAGCACTTCTCCGTATCCGGAAGTTTCGTCTAACGGATCATTCATCCTACCCGTATCCGGACGTTTGCTTCTCCTCGGCCTCTGATGGGTGTTACGACTGTCTCCTCCTCATGGAGGGGCTATGTCTCAGGTTGTGATGAGAAATCTAGTAAGGGGGACCATTGCATTTTTTCAGCCTGTATTCTCCGTGTGGCGGGCGGGTTGTGGGCCAGGTATAGTAACTGGGTGGTCATCACTATGGAGAGGTAGGTAGGTTAGCTGGCTGGTGCGGGTTGCGGACAGGTATTGATGTGGTCATGCACCTTGGTGAGTAGGTAGTGTTGCACGTAGGTGGCGGGTTGTGGCCAGGTATAGATGTGGTCATCACATGGAGAGGTAGGTAGCCGCCTGGTGGTGGGTTGGGGTCCACGTATAGATGTGGTCATCACATGGAGAGGGTAGGTAGGTAGCGTCTGTGGCGGGTGGGTTAATGGAAGGTATAGGATGTGGTCATAATGGAGCAGGTAGGGTAGGTAGCTGTCCTATGGCTAGAAGGTTGTGGCCCCCCTATAGGATGTGGTTCACCATAATGGAGAGGTAGGACCCTATACGTCTGGGTAATAGGCGAGGTTGTGGCCCCTATACACCCCCTGTAGGGCAGTAGTATTGGTGGGTTGTGGCTAGTTATTGATATGGTCATCACATGGATTGGAGGCTCGGTAGGGGGGGGTTTGGGGGATCAACTGATATAGATTTTTCCGGCGCATCCACACGGAGTGCAGGTAGGTAGAGTCGCAGGGAAGTGTTTCCTCCTCCCCCTTCCTCGCTGAGCGTCTGGTCCCTATGTCTGAGCCAGATTTATACCGCCCACAATAACAGCCAGATATTCTGCCGCTGGTAGCGGGGGGGGTAGGCAGGTCTTCGGGGGGAGGATTAGCCCTCGTATTTAGATGTGTGGCTGAGGATCACCCTCTATACATCGTGCACCCTATGTAGAGGGACCCTATCGCGCCCCCCATACTGTACATCGCGGTGGAATGGCAGTTGGGGGTGTAGAATGGCGTTGGGGCAGAATTGGGGGTGGGGGGGCGTTGGGGATCAATGAAATTGGTGGTGGAATAACACGTTGGTGTAGTAGAATTGGCAGGGAGTGTTTGGAATGGCGTTGGTGTAGAATTTGGTGGTGGAATGGCGTTGGGAGTAGCCAGATGGCGGTGGAGCGGGGGGGGGGAATTGGTGGTGGAAGGGCGGTTGATGGGATGTGGGAGATCACCCCTTGTACATCGCAGCCCACCTCTGGGCGTTGAGAATTGGCGTTGGTGGTGTAAATGGCGATTGGGCGTAGAAATGGCGGTGGAATGGCGTTGGTGTAGAATTTGGTGGTGGGTGGAAATGGCGTTTGGAGCGAATTGGCGGTTGGTAATGGCGTTGGGTGTACAATTGGCGGTGGAATTGGCGTTGGTGTTGATTGGTGGTGGAATTGGGTTGGAGGGTAGAATTGGCGGGTGGAATGGCGTTGGTGTAGAATTGGCGGTGGAATGGCGTTGGGCGTTAGAATTGGCGGTGGAATGGCGTTGGGCGTAGAATTGGCGGTGGAATGGCGTTGGGCGTAGAATTGGCGGTGGGAATGGCGTTGGTGTAGAATTGGCGGTTGTGAATGGCGTGTAGGGCGTTAGTATGGCGGAGTTGGAATGGCGTTGGGCGTTGCATTGGCGGTGTGGAATGTATTGCTGTTGGGCGTTTTAGAATTGGTGGTGGAATGGCGTTGGGCGTTAGAATTGGCGGTGGAATGGCGTTGGTTGTTGTAGAATTGGCGGTCAGTGGAATGGCGTTGGGCGTTTTTGGCGTTGGCTTGGCGGGTGGAATGGCGTTGGTGTAGAATTGGTGGTGGAATGGCGTTGGTGTAGAATTGGGTGGAATGGCGTTGGGCGTAGAATTTGGCGGTGGAATGGCGTTTGGTGTAGAATGGGCGGGAAATGGCGTTGGGCGTAGAAGTAAGTGGTGGAATGGCGCGTAGATTGGCGGTGGAATGGCGTTGGGCGGTGGTGAGCATGGCGGTGGAATGGCGTTGGGCGTAGCATGGCGTGGAATGGCGTTGGGCGTAGATTGGCGGTGGAATGGCGTTGGTGTAGAATTGGCGGTGAATGGCGTTGGGCGGCGTGGAATGGCAGTTTGGCGTAGAATTGGCGGTGGAATGGCGGTTGGGGTGAATGGCGTTTGGCGTAGAATTGGCGGTGGAAATGGCGTTGGGAGTAGAATGGCGGGGTGCGTATGTTGAATGGCGTTGGGCGTAGAGGGGTGCGGAGGGGGGGGGCGGAGGAGTGCATAGAATACACATCCGGGAGGTGGAGCAGCAGCTGCGGGTTAGGTGGGCTCTCGGCGATTGGGGGCCCCGGGCCTGACAACTTATTATCACATCGAGGGCACTCCTTTATGGGCCACTTGTGAGGGGAGAACATTCCGGTTTCCTCCTCACCACCCCCCGTGCGTTGTGGAATGTTCCATGATGACCGTGTCTAGTTCCAGCTTCAGAACACCGAGTGACTCCTCCAGGGAGAGGGGCCACACATGTCCTCCCTACCCACAATCCTCTGGTCCTACTGAGCCCCCAGACTTGGACCTTACCCTGGATGATGTTCTGTAGAACATGGGGCCACCCTGGCAGAACATACCGGAAAATGTACCATGTCCTCTCCCTCCACCGTGAGACTGAGGTTGTGTCACCCATGAGGGGCCCCAGGATATGGCAGGCGGGCCCCTCCACGGGGGACCATTGTTGGCTTTGAGGATTCTCTCCATCTTCTCCCCTGTACAATGATGGTGGAACGTGGCAGACGTGTGGTGGGCGCCATCACCTACCTCCTCAGAGAATCCGAGCCCCTGGCTGTCCCTGAGCCAGGACAAGTATGGGGCCACCGACCTATAGAATTGCTCCTGCGCCTTCCCTGGCTGTAGTGAAGCCAGAGGATCGGCATGGAGAGCTCAGTAATGGTGGCCGCCGTATTCCAACCACTTCCTTGTTCTGTGTTGGGGGGATCAGAGCTTTGTAGGGTCACCACATACTTCCTCAGATACAGCAACCAATCGGATCTGTCTGTTCTGGGGCCCATGTGTGGAAGGTGGGTTCTGATTGGTTGATGCGGTTTGCCCATCTCATTGCAGCAGTCTGTGAACAATGTGATTGGCTGCTGAGGACAAGTCCTCTGTGGTGGAACTCCGGACTTCACGTTGTCCACATCCAGAGCCACATCACTGCCAGGACTCGGGATTGGGATGCCGTGAGGCGGAGCACGTCTGTCCTACAGCAGCCAATCACAACTCTCATGGAGTCTCTAGTCTGCAGGTGACAGATGAGACCGGCCCTCTGATTGGTGGCCCCGGCTGGTCTCCAGGAAACGATCGGTGAGGAGAGAATTCACTGATAAATATTCTGCAGACGTGATCATTGATCTGCCGCGCCGCCTGTGACCGTGTGCTGAGATGAACCCCCCGTGTACCGCCTGTACCGCCTCCATCTGGTATACCCCTGTACTCCATACGTGACCGCCCTGTGCTCCATACGTGACCGTGTGCTGAGATGAACCCCCCCCGTGTACCGCCTTCTGGTATACCGTACTCCATACGTGACCGCCCTGTGCTCCATACGTGACCGCCCTGTGCTGAGACGTGAACCCCCCCCCGTGTACCGCCTTCTGGTATACCGTACTCCATACGTGACCGCCCTGTGCTCCATACGTGACCGTGTGCTGAGATGAACCCCCCGTGTACCGCCTTCTGGTATACCGTAACTCGTACTGACCACCCTGTGCTCCATACGTGACCGCCCTGTGCTCCATACGTGACCGTACTGTGACCGCCTGCTGAGATGAACCCCCCGTGTACCGCCTTCTGGTATACCGTACTGACCATACGTGACCGCCCTGTGCTCCATACGTGACCGTGTGCTGAGATGAACCCCCCGTGTACCGCCTTCTGGTATACCGTACTCCATACGTGACCGCCCTGTGCTCCATACGTGACCGTGTGTGCTGAGATGAACCCCCCGTGTACCGCCTTCTGGTATACCGTACTCCATACGTGACCGCCCTGTGCTCCATACGTGACCGTGTGCTGAGATGAACCCCCGTGTACCGCCTTCTGGTATACCGTACTCCATACGTGACCGCCCTGTGCTCCATACGTGACCGTGTGCTGAGATGAACCCCCCGTGTACCGCCTTCTGGTATACCGTACTCCATACGTGACCGCCCTGTGCTCCATACGTGACCGTGTGCTGAGATGAACCCCCGTGTACCGCCTTCTGGTATACCGTACTGTGCCATGACGTGACCGCCCTGTGCCCTCCATACGTGACCGTGTGCTGAGATGAACCCCCCTGTACCGCCCATACTGGTATACCCCTTCTGTGCTCCCATACGTGACCGCCCTGTGCTCCATACGTGACCGTGTGCTGAGATGAACCCCCCGTGTACCGCCTTCTGGTATACCGTACTCCATACGTGACCGCCCTGTGCTCCATACGTGACCGTGTGCTGCTGACCGCCCTGAGATGAACCCCCCCATACGTGTACCGCCTTCTGGTATACCGTACTCCATACGTGACCGTGTGCTGAGATGAACCCCCCGTGTACCGCCTTCTGGTATACCGTACTCCATACGTGACCACCCTGTGCTCCATACGTGACCGCCCTGTGCTCCATACGTGACCGCCCTGTGCTCCATACGTGACCGCCCTGTGCTCCATACGTGACCGCCCTGTGCTCCATACGTGACCGCCCTGTGCATACGTGACCGTCTGCTGAGATGAACCCCCTGATGTACCGCCTTCTGGTATACCGTACTCCATACGTGACCGCCCTGTGCTCCATACGTGACCGCCCTGTGCTCCATACCCGCCCTGTGCCTCCATACGTGACCGCCCTGTGCTCCATACGTGACCGCCCTGTGCTCCATACGTGACCTGTGCTCCATACGTGACCGTGCTCCATACGCTGAGATGAACCCCCGTGTACCGCCTTCTGGTATACCGTACTCCATACGTGACCGCCCTGTGCTGACATACGTGTGACCGCCCTGTGCTCCATACGTGACCGCCCTGTGCTCCATACGTGACCGCCTGCTGAGATGAACCCCCGTGTACCGCCTTCTGGTATACCGTACTCCATACGTGACCGCCCTGTGCTCTCATACGTGACCGCCCTGTGCTCCATACGTGACCGCCCTGTGACCGCCCTGTGCTCCATACCGCCGTGACCGTGACCGCCTGTGCTCCATACGTGACCACCCTGTACTCCATACGTGCCCATACGTGACCGCCTGCTGAGATGAACCCCCGTGTACCGCCTTCTGGTATACCGTACTCCATACGTGACCACCCTGTGCTCCATACGTGACTGCCCTGTGCTCCATACGTGACCGCCCTGTGCTCCATACGTGACCGCCCTGTGCTTCATACGTGACCGCCCTGTGCTCCATACGTGACCACCCTGTGCTCCATACGTGACCGCCCTGTGCTCCATACGTGACCGTCTGCTGAGATGAACCCCCGTGTACCGCCTTCTGGTGATACCGTACTCCATACGTGACCGCCCTGTGCTCCCATACGTGACCACCCTGTGCTCCATACGTGACCGCCCTGTGCTCCATACGTGACCACCCTGTACTCCATACGTGACCACCTGCTGAGATGAACCCCCGTGTACCGCCTTCTGGTATACCGTACTCCATACGTGACCGCCCTGTGCTCCATACGTGACCGCCCTGTGCTCCATACGTGACCGCCCTGTGCTCCATACGTGACCGCCTGCTGAGATGAACCCCCATGTACCGCCTTCTGGTATACCGTACTCCATACGTGACCGCCCTGTGCTCCATACGTGACCGCCCTGTGCTCCATACGTGACCGCCCTGTGCTCCATACGTGACCGCCCTGTGCTCCATACGTGACCGCCCTGTGCTCCATACGTGACCACCCTGTGCTCCATACGTGACCGTCTGCTGAGATGAACCCCCGTGTACCGCCTTCTGGTATACCGTACTCCATACGTGACCGCCCTGTGCTCCATACGTGACCGCCCTGTGCTCCATGAGTGACCACCCTGTGCTCCATACGTGACCGCCCTGTGCTGTGCTCCCCCCGTACGTGACCCTTGTATACTACTCCATACGTGACCGCCCTGTGCTCCATACGTGACCACCCTGTGCTCCATACGTGACCGCCCTGTACTCCATACGTGACCGTCTGCTGAGATGAACCCCCCGTGTACCGCCTTCTGGTATACCGTACTCCATACGTGACCGCCCTGTGCTCTACACATCTCCATACATGTCAGTATAGTGGAAACTATGCATGCTGCTCTCAGGATCGGTCCGTCACACACCCAGCAGGAGGCCCTCGGGGGATCGGCACGGGGTGGCCCTCGGGGGATCGGCACGGGGTGGCCCTCGGGGGATCGGCACGGGGTGGCCCCTCGGGGGTCGGCGCGGCACATCGTGCGGGGTGGCCCTCGGGGGATCGGCACGGGGTGGCCCCGGGGGGTCGGCGCGGCACGTCGTGCGGGTGGCCCTTCGGGGGATCGGCACGGGGTGGCCCTTCGGGGGATCGGCACGGGGTGGCCCTCGGGGGGTCGGCGCGGCACGTCGTGCGGGGTGGCCCTCGGGGGATCGGCACGGGGTGGCCCCTCGGGGGTCGGCGCGGCACATCGTGCGGGGTGGCCCTCGGGGGATCGGCACGGGGTGGCCCCTCGGGGGTCGGCGCGGCACATCGTGCGGGGTGGCCCTCGGGGGATCGGCACGGGGTGGCCCTCGGGGGTCGGCGCGGCACATCGTGCGGGGTGGCCCTCGGGGGATCGGCACGGGGTGGGCCCTTCGGGGGTCGGCGCGGCACATCGTGCGGGGTGGCCCTCGGGGGATCGGCACGGGGTGGCCCTCTCGGGGGGCCCTCGGCGGGCACATCGTGCGGGGTGGCCCTCGGGGGATCGGCACGGGGTGGCCCCTCGGGGGTCGGCGCGGCACGTCGTGCGGGGTGGCCCTCGGGGGATCGGCACGGGGTGGCCCCTCGGGGGTCGGCGCGGCACATCGTGCGGGGTGGCCCTCGGGGGATCGGCACGGGGTGGCCCCTCGGGGGTCGGCGCGGCACATCGTGCGGGGGGTGGCCCTCGGGGGATCGGCACGGGGGTGGGCCTTCGGGGGTCGGCGCGGCACATCGTGCGGGGTGGCCCTCGGGGGATCGGCACGGGGTGGCCCCTTGGGGGTCGGCGCGGCACATCGTGCGGGGTGGCCCTCGGGGGATCGGCACGGGGTGGCCCTTCGGGGGTCGGCGCGGCACATCGTGCGGGGTGGCCCTCGGGGTCCGTCCGGCTCAGTGCTGGAGGTGGAAGAGGAGGGAATGTGCATCTTGTGGCTCCCCCTCCCCCTCACTCATTACGTTGATCAATGTATTGATTGATTTGTGTAGATGATTATGGCACACAGTCCCCTCCCCCGTTCAGTCTGGATCATTACACAGCAGTGATTGGAGGAGAGCAGTCGTCACCCGCGGTGATAATATTCGCAGTGCCGCCCCCCCACTGGGTGATTGTACAGCAGCGCTCCCCCCTCCCCCCCCCATACAATGGCTGACAATTCTTCCTCCTCCGTACACCAGACTCAGGTGTGTCCGCTCCCAGGAGGAACAACCCAAGTATTCCGCACTGACTCTGAGAGGACGCTTGGTTGTATGTGGGCGGGCGCTAGTGATCCTACTGCTGACCTCATTGGTTCTACATCAGCTCAGGGGGTGGGGGTCTCGTCTGGTGGGAAGGTGTTTCATGGCAGTCGGCTGTAAGAAGAGTCAGAATCTGGGTGGTGGGGGTCATGGCGGTCAGATGGGGTTGGTGGGGGTCATGGCGGTCAGGTGGTTGGTGGGGGTCGGTCAGATGTGGTTGGTGGGGGTCATGGCGGTCAGATGTGGTTGGTGGGGGGCGGTCATGGCGGTCAGATGTGGTTGGTGGGGGTCATGGCGGTCAGATGTGGTTGGTGGGGGTCATGGCGGTCAGATGGGGTGGTTGGTCAGATGGGGTTGGTCATGGCGGTCAGATGTGGTTGGTGGGGGTCATGGCGGTCAGATGTGGGTTGGTGGGGGTCATGGCGGTCAGATGGGGTTGGTGGGGGTCATGGCGGTCAGATGTGGTTGGTGGGGGTCATGGCGGTCAGATGTGGTTGGTGGGGTCATGGCGGTCAGATGTGGTTGGTGGGGGGTCATGGCGGTCAGATGTGGTTGGTGGGGGTCATGGCGGTCAGATGTGGTTGGTGGGGTCATGGCGGTCAGATGTGGTTGGTGGGGGTCATGGCGGTCAGATGGTTGGTGGTTGGTGGGGGGTCATTGGCGGTCAGATGGTTGGTGGGGGTCATGGCGGTCAGATGTGGGGTGGGGGTCATGGCGGTCAGATGTGGTTGGTGAGGGTCATGGCGGTCAGATGTGGTTGGTGGGGGTCATGGCGGTCAGATGGGGTTGGTGGGGGTCATGGCGGTCATGGGTTGGTCAGGCGGTGGTTGGTTGGTGGGGGTCATGGCGGTCAGATGTGGTTGGTGGGGGTCATGGCGGTCAGATGTGGTTGGTGGGGTCATGGCGGTCAGATGGGGTTGGTGGGGGTCATGGCGGTCAGATGGGGTTGGTGGGGGTCATGGCGGTCAGATGGGGTTGGTGGGGTCATGGCGGTCAGGTGGGGTTGGTGGTGGGGGGTCATGGCGGTCAGATGGGGTTGGTGGGGGTCATGGCGGTCAGATGGCGGTTGGTGGTGGGGGTCATGGCGGTCATGGCGGTCAGATGGGGTTGGTGGGGGTCATGGTCATCAGATGGGGTTGGTGGGGGTCATGGCGGAGGGTTGGTGGGGGTCAGGCGTCTGGTTGGTGGGGGTGGGGGTCATGGTGGACAGATGCAGTTGGTAAAGGTCATGGCGGTCAGATTTGGTTGGTGGGGGTCATCGTGGTCGGCTGTGTGAAGGGTCAGGTCTGGCCGGGTGGAGGTCATGGTGATCAGATGTGGTTGGTTGAGAACATAGCGATCAGATGTGGTTGGTTGGAGGTCAGATCTGGTTGGTGGGGGTCATGACAGTCAGATCTGGTTAGTGGGGGTCATGGTGGTGTGAAGGGTCAGATCTGGTTAGTGGGGGTCATGGTGATCAGATCTGGTTAGTGGGGGTCATGGTGATCAGATCTGGTTAGTGGGGGTCATGCATGGTGATCAGATCTGGTTAGTGGGGGTCATGGTGATCAGATCTGGTTAGTGGGGGTCATGGTAATCAGATCTGGTTAGTGGAGGTCATGGTGATCAGATCTGGTTAGTGGGGGTCATGGTGATCAGATCTGGTTAGTGGGGGTCATGGTGATCAGATCTGGTTAGTGGAGGTCTTGGTGATCAGATCTGGTTAGTGGGGGTCATGGTGATCAGATCTGGTTAGTGGAGGTCATGGTGGTCAGATCTGGTTAGTGGGGGTCATGGTGATCGGATCTGGTTAGCGGAGGTCTTGGTGATCGGATCTGGTTAGTGGGGGTCTTGGTGATCAGATCTGGTTAGTGGAGGTCTTGGTGATCGGATCTGGTTAGCGGAGGTCTTGGTGATCAGATCAGGTTAGTGGGGGTCATGGTGATCAGATCTGGTTAGTGGGGGTCTTGATGATCGGATCTGGTTAGTGGAGGTCATGGTGGTCAGATCTGGTTAGTGGAGGTCTTGATGATCGGATCTGGTTAGTGGGGGTCATGGTGATCAGATCTGGTTAGTGTGGGGGTCTTGGTGATCAGATCTGGTTAGTGGGGGTCATGGTGATCAGATCTGGTTAGTGGGGGTCTTGGTAATCGGATCTGGTTAGTGGAGGTCTTGGTGATCGGATCTGGTTAGTGGGGGTCTTGGTGATCAGATCTGGTTAGTGGAGGTCTTGGTGATCAGATCTGGTTAGTGGAGGTCTTGGTGATCAGATCTGGTTAGTGGAGGTCTGGTGATCAGATCTGGTTAGTGGGGGTCTTGGTGATCAGATCTGGTTAGTGGGGGTCATGGTGATCAGATCTGGTTAGTGGGGGTCTTGGTGATCAGATCTGGTTAGTGGGGGTCATGGTGATCAGATCTGGTTAGTGGGGGTCTTGGTGATCAGATCTGGTTAGTGGGGGTCATGGTGATCAGATCTGGTTAGTGGGGGTCATGGTGATCAGATCTGGTTAGTGGGGGTCATGGTGATCAGATCTGGTTAGTGGGGGTCATGGTGATCAGATCTGGTTAGTGGGGGTCATGGTGATCAGATCTGGTTAGTGGAGGTCTTGGTGGTCAGATCTGGTTAGTGGAGGTCATGGTGATCAGATCTGGTTAGTGGAGGTCTTGGTGATCAGATCTGGTTAGTGGGGGTCATGGTGATCAGATCTGGTTAGTGGGGGTCATGGTGATCAGATCTGGTTAGTGGGGGTCATGGTGATCAGATCTGGTTAGTGGGGGGTCATGGTGATCAGATCTGGTTAGTGGGGGTCATGGTGATCAGATCTGGTTAGTGGAGGTCTTGGTGGTCAGATCTGGTTAGTGGAGGTCATGGTGATCAGATCTGGTTAGTGGAGGTCTTGGTGGTCAGATCTGGTTAGTGGAGGTCTTGGTGATCAGATCTGGTTAGTGGGGGTCATGGTGATCAGATCTGGTTAGTGGGGGTCTTGGTGATCAGATCTGGTTAGTGGGGGTCATGGTGATCAGATCTGGTTAGTGGGGGTCTTGGTGATCAGATCTGGTTAGTGGGGGTCTTGGTGATCAGATCTGGTTAGTGGGGGTCATGGTGATCAGATCTGGTTAGTGAAGGTCTTGTTGATCAGATCTGGTTAGTGGAGGTCTTGGTGATCAGATCTGGTTAGTGGAGGTCTTGGTGATCAGATCTGGTTAGTGGAGGTCTTGGTGATAAGATCTGGTTAGTGGAGGTCTTGGTGGTCACATCTGGTTAGTGAGGTCTTGGTGATCAGATCTGGTTAGTGGAGGTCTTGGTGGTCAGATCTGGTTAGTGGAGGTCTTGGTGGTCAGATCTGGTTAGTGGGGGTCTTGGTGGTCAGATCTGGTTAGTGGGGGTCATGGTGATCAGATCTGGTTAGTGGAGGTCTTGGTGATCAGATCTGGTTAGTGGGGGTCATGGTGATCAGATCTGGTTAGTGGAGGTCTTGGTGGTCAGATCTGGTTAGTGGGGGTCATGGTGATCAGATCTGGTTAGTGGAGGTCTTGGTGATCAGATCTGGTTAGTGGAGGTCATGGTGATCAGATCTGGTTAGTGGAGGTCTTGGTGATCAGATCTGGTTAGTGGGGGTCTTGGTGATCAGATCTGGTTAGTGGGGGTCATGGTGATCAGATCTGGTTAGTGGAGGTCTTGGTGGCCAGATGTCATAGCGGCACCCCTTGAGGTCAGCACATTTGTTACCAGCCCCCCATATTTGTTCTGGTTTCCATTATCAATAAAAGAAATATAAATGTCGGTCAGGATTCGGCTCGCATTCCCAGCAGATTCGGTATTGCCAGGCCCGCACTCCAGGTAGTCAGGATTTCCCCGTCCATACAGATTGCTGGCTTCACCATGGACGCAGATGACGTCTTGGGGTCAGAACGTCACAGTTGGCGGAGGGCTCTAGATACTGATTTGTGTTTTCTCCGTACCGGAACCATCACAATGGACATCACTATGAGGAGGGAGCACCCCCTGAACCCCTAGATGCCCCCTCCCACTATGAAGGAGCACCCCCTGAACCCCTACATGCCCCCCTCCCACTATGAGGGAGCACCCCCTGAACCCCCTAGATGCCCCCCTCCCACTATGAGGGAGCACCCCCTGAACCCCTAGATGCCCCCCTCCCACTATGAGGGAGCACCCCCTGAACCCCCTAGATGCCCCCCTTCCACTATGAGGGAGCACCCCCTGAACCCCCTAGATGCCCCCCTCCCACTATGAGGGAGCACCCCCTGAACCCCTAGATGCCCCCCTCCCACTATGAGGGAGCACCCCCTGAACCCCTAGATGCCCCCCTCCCACTATGAGGGAGCACCCCCTGAACCCCCTAGATGCCCCCCTCCCACTATGAGGAGGGAGCACCCCCTGAACCCCCTAGATGCCCCCCCCCGGTTGTTGTGCTACTGGAATGACCATCGGTCACTCCCCCCTCCCCCAGACTCATGAATATTAATGAGGAGGAGCTGATGTAGCATCTTCTGATGAATAATTTATCTGTGTCCCTGGATTGTTCTCTGCTCTGTGACAACGACCAATAGAACCTCCAACGTTCCATATCTGTACAGATTGTCAGCTCCTGGGATCAGCTGGCCCTCCGCCCCCCCAGGAATCCCATGGGGCCATCATGGCGCTGCGAGGGGATTATATCGCCATTCATTATTGATTGATTATCTGTCATCATTATGGAACATTTTCTGTAAATCTTCTGAAGGTCTCCGGGATAACGAGCTCCGCGATCCGCCAGAAAAACACCTCCCCAGCCCCACCCACATCCCCAATTCTCGCCGTTGGTACGATGTGCGTCCGCTGCTGCGCAAATCTCAAAATAATTCGATTAAAACTGAACTATTTTACTGCCTCCCGTCACAAGGCATGCTGGGATTGATAACACACAGCTGCTTGTGCTCTCAGCCGAACTGTCAAGTCCTCCAATGGCTGATGTCATAGCTGACAACTGCAGGTCAAACAGAGGCCAAGATGGCGGCTTCCTTGGCTGTAAAGGAGAGGAGGGTTTAGTTCCACTTTAGGAGAGCTGTATACAGGAAGGCGTGAAGCCAGATACACAGAATGGGGGATTTGGGGTTCACATACCTCAGCAGGTCCACATCCGATACCTACCTGTCAGTGCAAGGCTCAGGAACCCAACAGCCAATCGGCTTCCCCCTTCTTGCAGTCACAGGAGGGAAATGTGGAATTAGATGGGACTGAGTGGAGGGTAGATGGTGGTAAATGTTCTGGGACTGCTTGTAGGTGATAATTGGTGGGGCCCCTTGTCCCCCCCCAGGGGTGGTCTGTGTACGGGTAAGTCAGGTCATGCTGGTTGTATGGAGACGGTTTTGATTGTCCGTGTTATCACTGATTGGCTCAGTCTGTGGTGGCGCTCGGTGTGCTGGGAATTTTCTCTGATCCAGAGTGTGAAGACCATGCTGGCCTTATATAAGATGAATGAGAAATCCAGGGGGGACACATCCCCCGCCTGTGTCCATCACTTACATCTTTCTTACCCCATGTGGGGTAACGAGGATCAGACGGGACTTGTATGTCAGGCCGCTCTCTGCTGAGCTCTAATGATGGAATTACGGGACTGAAGGCGCCATCTGTGGATTGTCTCATCTTCCAGAGACGACCTGCTTCCTCGTGTGTTGGTGCAGCCTCTAATACCCTCATTACCCCCCAGTGGATATCGGGCTGGCCGTTGCTGTGCCCACTGCATTGCTCATTAGAACGTTCCGTACTCTTTGTAGTGAGGTGCCCATACACACCCTGATACTTGGACCTTCCTGAAATCGCAGTAATGACATCTTTCATGCTCCATGTTGGAGGGTCAGCGGTTGGGTAGGATAGACTCGGATGTGGTGTGTTGGTGGGTCAGCGGTTGGGTAGGATAGACTCGGATGTGGTGTGTTGGTGGGTCAGTGGTTGGGTAGGACAGACTCAGATGTGGTGTGTTGGTGGGTCAGCGGTTGGGTAGGATAGACTCGGATGTGGTGTGTTGGTGGGTCAGCGGTTGGGTAGGATAGACTCGGATGTGGTGTGTTGGTGGGTCAGCAGTTGGGTAGGACAGACTCAGATGTGGTGTGTTGGTTGGTCAGCGGTTGGGTAGGATAGACTCGGATGTGGTGTGTTGGTGGGTCAGCGGTTGGGTAGGATAGACTCGGATGTGGTGTGTTTGGTTTGGTCAGCGGTTGGGTAGGATAGACTCGGATGTGGTGTGTTGGTGGGTCAGCGGTTGGGTAGGATAGACTCGGATGTGGTGTGTTGGTGGGTCAGTGGTTGGGTAGGACAGACTCGGATGTGGTGTGTTGGTGGGTCAGCGGTTGGGTAGGATAGACTCGGATGTGGTGTGTTGGTGGGTCAGTGGTTGGGTAGGATAGACTTGGATGTGGTGTGTTGGTGGGTCAGCGGTTGGGTAGGATAGACTCAGATGTGGTGGGTTAGCGGTTGGTTGGGTAGGATAGACTCAATGTGGTGTGTTGGTGGGTCAGGGTTGGGTAGGATAGACTTGGACAGATGTGGTGTGTTGGTGGGTCAGCGGTTGGGTAGGATAGACTCGGATGTGGTGTGTTGGTGGGTCAGCGGTTGGGTAGGACAGACTCAGATGTGGTGTGTTGGTGGGTCAGCGGTTGGGTAGGATAGACTTGGATTTGGTGTGTTGGTCGGTCAGCGGTTGGGTAGGATAGACTTGGATGTGGTGTGTTGGTGGGTCAGCAGTTGGGTAGGACAGACTCACATGTGGTGTGTTGGTAGGTCAGTGGTTGGGTAGGATAGACTCAGATGTGGTGTGTTGGAGGGTCAGTGGTTGGGTAGGACAGACTCAGATGTGGTGTGTTGGTGGGTCAGTGGTTGGGTAGGACAGACTCGGATGTGGTGTGTTGGTGGGTCAGCAGTTGGGTAGGACAGACTCAGATGTGGTGTGTTGGTGGGTCAGTGGTTGGGTAGGATAGACTTGGATGTGGTGTGTTGGTGGGTCAGCGGTTGGGTAGGATAGACTTGGATGTGGTGTGTTGGTGGGTCAGCAGTTGGGTAGGACAGACTCACATGTGGTGTGTTGGTAGGTCAGTGGTTGGGTAGGATAGACTTGGACAGATGTGGTGTGTTGGAGGGTCAGCGGTTGGGTAGGATAGACTCGGATGTGGTGTGTTGGTGGGTCAGCGGTTGGGTAGGGTAGGACAGACTCAGATGTGGTGTGTTGGTGGGTCAGTGGTTGGGTAGGATAGACTCAGATGTGGTGTGTTGGTGGGTCAGCGGTTGGGTAGGATAGACTTGGATGTGGTGTGTTGGTGGGTCAGCGGTTGGGTAGGACAGACTCAGATGTGGTGTGTTGGTGGGTCAGCGGTTGGGTAGGACAGACTCAGATGTGGTGTGTTGGTGGGTCAGCGGTTGGGTAGGATAGACTCGGATGTGGTGTGTTGGTGGGTCAGCGGTTGGGTAGGATAGACTCAGATGTGGTGTGTTGGTGGGTCAGTGGTTGGGTAGGATAGACTTGGATGTGGTGTGTTGGTGGGTCAGCAGTTGGGTAGGACAGACTCAGATGTGGTGTGTTGGTGGGTCAGCGGTTGGGTAGGATAGACTCGGATGTGGTGTGTTGGTGGGTCAGCGGTTGGGTAGGATAGACTCGGATGTGGTGTGTGTGGTGGGTCAGTGGTTGGGTAGGATAGACTCAGATGTGTGGTGTGTTGGTAGGTCAGTGGTTGGGTAGGATAGACTTGGATGTGGTGTGTTGGTGGGTCAGCGGTTGGGTAGGACAGACTCAGATGTGGTGTGTTGGTGGGTCAGCGGTTGGGTAGGATAGACTTGGATGTGGTGTGTTGGTGGTCAGTGGTTGGGGATAGGATAGACTCGGATGTGGTGTGTTGGTGGGTCAGCGGTTGGGTAGGATAGACTCGGATGTGGTGTGTTGGTGGGTCAGTGGTTGGGTAGGATAGACTCGGATGTGGTGTGTGTGGAGGGTCAGTGGTTGGGTAGGATAGACTTGGATTTGGTGTGTTGGTCGGTCAGCGGTTGGGTAGGATAGACTCAGATGTGGTGTGTTGGTAGGTCAGTGGTTGGGTAGGATAGACTTGGATGTGGTGTGTGGTGGGTCAGTGGTTGGGTAGGATAGACTCAGATGTGGTGTGTTGGTGGGTCAGTGGTTGGGTAGGATAGACTCGGATGTGGTGTGTTGGTGGGGGTCAGCGGTTGGGTAGGATAGACTCGGATGTGGTGTGTTGGTGGGTCAGCGGTTGGGTAGGATAGACTCAGATGTGGTGTGTTGGTGGGTCAGCGGTTGGGTAGGATAGACTCAGATGTGGTGTGTTGGTGGTGGTCAGCGGTTGGGTAGGATAGACTCAGATGTGGTGTGTTGGTGGGTCAGCGGTTGGGTAGGATAGACTTGGATGTGGTGTGTTGGTAGGTCAGTGGTTGGGTAGGATAGACTCGGATGTGGTGTGTTGGTGGGTCAGCGGTTGGGTAGGATAGACTCAGATGTGGTGTGTTGGTGGGTCAGCGGTTGGGTAGGATAGACTCAGATGTGGTGTGTGGTGGGTCAGCGGTTGGGTAGGATAGACTCAGATGTGGTGTGTTGGTGGGTCAGCGGTTGGGTAGGACAGACTCAGATGTGGTGTGTTGGTAGGTCAGTGGTTGGGTAGGACAGACTCAGATGTGGTGTGTTGGTAGGTCAGTGGTTGGGTAGGATAGACTCAGATGTGGTGTGTTGGTGGTCAGTGGTTGGGTAGGACAGACTCAGATGTGGTGTGTTGGTAGGTCAGTGGTTGGGTAGGATAGACTCAGATGTGGTGTGTTGGTTGGGGTCAGTGGTTGGGTAGGATAGACTTGGATGTGTGGTGTGTTGGTGGGTAGGTCAGCGGTTGGGTAGGATAGACTCAGATGTGGTGTGTTGGTAGGTCAGCGGTTGGGTAGGATAGACTCAGATGTGGTGTGTGGTTGGTGGGTCAGCGGTTGGGTAGGATAGACTTGGATGTGGTGTGTGGGGTGGGTCAGCGGTTGGGTAGGATATACTCGGATGTGGTGTGTGGTGGTGAGCGGTTGGGTAGGATAGACTTGGATGTGGTGTGTGGTGGTGGGTCAGCGGTGGTGGGTAGGGTAGGATAGACTCGGATGTGGTGTGTTGGTAGGTCAGCGGTTGGGTAGGATAGACTTGGATGTGTGGTGTGTGGTGGGTCAGCGGTTGGGTAGGATAGACTCGGATGTGTGTGTTGGTGGGTCAGCGGTTGGGTAGGACAGACTCAGATGTGGGTGTGTGTTGGTGGGTCAGCGGTTGGGTAGGACAGACTCAGATGTGGTGTGTTGGTGGGTCAGCGGTTGGGTAGGATAGACTCAGATGTGGTGTGTTGGTGGGTCAGCGGTTGGGTAGGACAGACTCAGATGTGGTGTGTTGGTGGGTCAGCGGTTGGGTAGGATAGACTCGGATTTGGTGTGTTGGTCAGTCAGCGGTTGGGTAGGATAGACTCAGATGTGGTGTGTTGGTAGGTCAGTGGTTGGGTAGGATAGACTTGGATGTGGTGTGTGTGTGGGTCAGCGGTTGGGTAGGATAGACTCAGATGTGGTGTGTTGGTGGGTCAGCGGTTGGGTAGGATAGACTCGGATGTGGTGTGTTGGTGGGTCAGCGGTGTTGGGTAGGATAGACTCAGATGTGGTGTGTTGGTTGGTCAGCGGTTGGGTAGGATAGACTCAGATGTGGTGTGTGGTGGGTCAGTGGTTGGGTAGGACAGACTCAGATGTGGTGTGTTGGTAGGTCAGTGGTTGGGTAGGACAGACTCAGATGTGGTGTGTTGGTGGGTCAGCGGTTGGGTAGGATAGACTCAGATGTGGTGTGTTGGTGGGTCAGCGGTTGGGTAGGACAGACTCAGATGTGGTGTGTTGGTAGGTCAGCGGTTGGGTAGGATAGACTCAGATGTGGTGTGTTGGTGGGTCAGCGGTTGGGTAGGACAGACTCAGATGTGGTGTGTTGGTAGGTCAGTGGTTGGGTAGGACAGACTCAGATGTGGTGTGTTGGTGTAGGTCAGTGGTTGGGTAGGATAGACTCAGATGTGGCGTTGTGGAGGGTCAGCGGTTGGGTAGGATAGACTCGGATGTGGTGTGTTGGTAGGTCAGCGGTTGGGTAGGATAGACTCGGATGTGGTGTGTTGGTGGGTCAGCGGTTGGGTAGGATAGACTCGGATGTGGTGTGTTGGTAGGTCAGTGGTTGGGTAGGATAGACTTGGATGTGGTGTGTGGTGGGGGTCAGCGGTTGGGTAGGATAGACTCAGATGTGGTGTGTTGGTAGGTCAGCGGTTGGGTAGGACAGACTCAGATGTGGTGTGTTGGTGGGTCAGCGGTTGGGTAGGATAGACTTGGATGTGGTGTGTGGTGGGTCAGCGGTTGGGTAGGATAGACTCGGATGTGGTGTGTTGGTGGGTCAGCGGTTGGGTAGGATAGACTCAGATGTGGTGTGTTGGAGGGGTCAGTGGTTGGGTAGGATAGACTTGGATGTGGTGTGTTGGTGGGTCAGCGGTTGGGTAGGATAGACTTGGATGTGGTGTGTTGGTGGGTCAGCGGTTGGGTAGGATAGAGACTTGGATGTGGTGTGTGGTGGGGTCAGCGGTTGGGTAGGATAGACTTGGATGTGGTGTGTTGGTGGGTCAGCGGTTGGGTAGGACAGACTCAGATGTGGTGTGTTGGTGGGTCAGCGGTTGGGTAGGACAGACTCAGATGTGGTGTGTTGGTGGGTCAGCGGTTGGGTAGGACAGACTCAGATGTGGTGTGTTGGTGGGTCAGCGGTTGGGTAGGGTAGGACAGACTCAGATGTGGTGTGTTGGTGGGTCAGCGGTTGGGTAGGACAGACTCAGATGTGGTGTGTGTGTTGGTGGGTCAGCGGTTGGGTAGGATAGACTCAGATGTGGTGTGTTGGTGGGTCAGCGGTTGGGTAGGACAGACTCGGATGTGGTGTGTTGGTGGGTCAGTGTCAGGGTTGGGTAGGACAGACTTCGGATGTGGTGTGTTGGTGGGTCAGCGGTTGGGTAGGACAGACTTGGGATGTGGTGTGTTGGTAGGTCAGTCAGCGGTTGGGTAGGATAGACTTGGATGTGGTGTGTTGGTGGGTCAGCGGTTGGGTAGGATAGACTTGGATGTGGTGTGTGGTGGGTCAGCGGTTGGGTAGGATAGACTTGGATGTGGTGTGTTGGTAGGTCAGCGGGTTGGGTAGGATAGACTTGGATGTGGTGTGTGGTGGGTCAGCGGTTGGGTAGGATAGACTTGGATGTGGTGTGTTGGTGGGTCAGCGGTTGGGTAGGATAGACTCAGATGTGGTGTGTTGGAGGGTCAGTGGTTGGGTAGGATAGACTTGGATGTGGTGTGTTGGTAGGTCAGTGGTTGGGTAGGACAGACTCAGATGTGGTTTGTTGGTAGGTCAGTGGTTGGGTAGGATAGACTCGGATGTGGTGTGTTGGTGGGTCAGCGGTTGGGTAGGATAGACTCGGATGTGGTGTGTTGGTGGGTCAGCGGTTGGGTAGGATAGACTTGGATGTGGTGTGTTGGTAGGTCAGTGGTTGGGTAGGATAGACTTGGATGTGGTGTGTGGTGGGTCAGCGGTTGGGTAGGACAGACTCAGATGTGGTGTGTTGGAGGGTCAGTGGTTGGGTAGGATAGACTTGGATGTGGTGTGTTGGTAGGTCAGCGGTTGGGTAGGATAGACTCGGATGTGGTGTGTTGGTGGGTCAGTGGTTGGGTAGGACAGACTTGGATGTGGTGTGTTGGTGGGTCAGTGGTTGGGTAGGACAGACTCGGATGTGGTGTGTTGGTGGGTCAGTGGTTGGGTAGGACAGACTCGGATGTGGTGTGTTGGTAGGTCAGTGGTTGGGTAGGATAGACTTGGACAGATGCGGTGCGCCAGTAGGACGAATTTTATTGGTTCTTATGAAGTCTTCATAAGTCTCTCGTGTAAAGGATTCTGTTAATGCAGAGAGGAGGCAGTCTGTGCTGGCCAAGCTGGGATTGGTAGTTCACCGGGGTCACGTGGGGTGTCTGTGGTCTGATGACATCACTATGGACTGATGACTCTCTTGTTTTTTTTTCTTTTTCAGAAACTTTAATGGATTCTACGACGGCAACAGCAGAGCTGGGCTGGACTGTCCATCCGTCTTCCGGGGTGAGTGCGCTGTACTGGCGGGTGATGCGGGATCACTCATATGTGGTGCGGTTGGCCGTTTTGGTGCGGGCTAATGAACCCTGAGTGATGGAGCGCACAGGTGACCGATAACAATCTCCCCAAGTTAGGTGAACGATTGAACGTCTATGAGGAACCGGTGAACTGATGAGCCAGAACCTGAGGTGTCCACCATGCGGGGGGTCAGGTGTCTACCACTCGGGGGTCGGGTGTCCAGTGTCTACCACTCGGGGGTTGCGTGTCCAGTGTCTACCACTCGGGTGTCCACCACTCGGGGGGTCGGGGGTCCAGTGTCTACCACTCGGGGGGTCGGGTGTCTACCACTCGGGGGTCGTGTGTCCAGTGTCTACCACTCGGGGGTCGTGTGTCCAGTGTCCACCACTCGGGGGTCGTGTGTCCAGTGTCCACCACTCGGGGGTCGTGTGTCCAGTGTCCACCACTCGGGGGGTCGGGTGTCTACCACTTGGGGGTGTGTGTGTCCACCAGTGGTCTACCACTCGGGGGTCGTGTGTCCAGTGTCCACCACTCGGGGGTCGTGTGTCCAGTGTCCACCACTCGGGGGTCGTGTGTCCAGTGTCCACCACTCGGGGGTCGTGTGTCCAGTGTCCACCACTCGGGGGTCGTGTGTCCAGTGTCCACCACTCGGGGGTCGTGTGTCCAGTGTCCACCACTCGGGGGTCGTGTGTCCCAGTGTCTACCACTCGGGGGGGGTCGTGTGTCCAGTGTCCACCACTCGGGGGTCGTGTGTCCAGTGTCCACCACTCGGGGGTCGTGTGTCCAGTGTCCACCACTCGGGGGTCGTGTGTCCAGTGTCCACCACTCGGGGGTCGTGTGTCCAGTGTCCACCACTCGGGGGTCGTGTGTCCAGTGTCCACCACTCGGGGGTCGTGTGTCCAGTGTCCACCACTCGGGGGTCGTGTGTCCAGTGTCCACCACTCGGGGGTCGTGTGTCCAGTGTCCACCACTCGGGGGTCGTGTGTCCAGTGTCTACCACTCGGGGGTCGTGTGTCCAGTGTCTACCACTCGGGGGGTCGTGTGTCTACCACTCGGGGGTCGTGTGTGTCCAGTGTGTCTACCACTCGGGGGTCGTGTGTCCAGTGTCTACCACTCGGGGGTCGTGTGTCCAGTGTCTACCACTCGGGGGTCGTGTGTCCAGTGTCTACCACTCGGGGGTCGTGTGTCCAGTGTCTACCACTCGGGGGTCGGTGTCCAGTGTCTACCACTCGGGGGTCGGTGTCCAGTGTCTACCACTCGGGGGTCGTGTGTCCAGTGTCTACCACTCGGGGGTCGTGTGTCCAGTGTCTACCACTCGGGGGTCGTGTGTCCAGTGTCTACCACTCGGGGGTCGGGTGTGTCCAGTGTCTACCACTCGGGGGTCGTGTGTCCAGTGTCTACCACTCGGGGGTCGTGTGTCCAGTGTCTACCACTCGGGGGTCGTGTGTCCAGTGTCTACCACTCGGGGGTCGTGTGTCCAGTGTCTACCACTCGGGGGTCGTGTGTCCAGTGTCTACCACTCGGGGGTCGTGTGTCCAGTGTCTAGCACTCGGGGGTCGTGTGTCCAGTGTCTACCACTCGGGGGTCGTGTGTCCAGTGTCTACCACTCGGGGGTCGTGTGTCCAGTGTCTACCACTCGGGGGTCGTGTGTGTCCAGTGTCTACCACTCGGGGGTCTGATCCAGTGTCTACCACTCGGGGGTCGAGGTCTCCAGTGTCCACCATTCGAGGGTCTGATGTCCACCACGTGGGTCGGGTGTCCAGCGTCCACCATTTGAGGGTCTGATGTCCACCACGTGGGGTCGGGTGTCCAGCGTCCACCATTTGAGGGTCTGATGTCCACCACGTGGGGTTGGGTGTCCAGCGTCCACCGTTCGTGGGTGTGATGTCTACCACGTGGGGGTCAGGTGTTCATGCTGGCCCAGTCCTCAGGTTCCCGATCGGTTGGCGGCCATTGTGGTGGGACCCCCCCCCAGACACACTCCAGAATGGGTGATTTTCTCCTGTGAAATGAAAAGTCCGGAGAAATGAAGACGTTTCTTTGAATTTCACACGGCGAGGCTGACAAGCCCGGTCCCCCCTCAGCCCCCCGTGGGGCGGCTGGACACCGGCCAAGGCCTCTTTTTGACACAATCGCTGAAACTTAGTTGGCATAAGAAAGGATTCCATCAAGAAAAGAGAGATTAAAATCTGTCAGACAAAACACCCCTCCCCCCGCGGCCCCCACCCCGCATCGACTCTCCATCGGGCGGGCGGCTCAGGCCCGGCTCTCCCGCCTTTGATCAATGGAGGGCGGTTGTAAGGAGTGATTGGCGGTGAATGGTGGAGGTTATGGGGGCAATCCTCCCCCCTGGTGGGCTCCCCCCCCCCCCTCCCGGTGTCAGCCATGTTGTTCTGTGTCTCCATGTCCCCCCATCTACTAATGAGGCCTCAATGCCGGCTTCGGCCGCTGCGAGGACGGGGCATGTTAATGGGGGGGGGGGGGGGTGGCGGGGGGGGAGGGGGAGTCCTAATTAGGCTGCGGGGGGGGCGTTGGGCGCACATTTCAGGGATTAGCGGCTGCAATGCGTTTTGGTGTCACCGGCTGACAATGAGGAACGGCCGTCGTCATCGCAGGCAGTTAGCACAGAAGGACGGTTTCCATGGAGACGGGGCTGGCAGTGTGAAGCCCCCCAATTGGTGGGGGGAGGGGAGAGGCTTCATCTGAGAGATAGCGGCGCACAATACGTCCATCTCCATCAGGAGCGCGTTACGCCGTCACCTGACTACTGCCCTGTGATTGGGGGCCAGGCCCTTGCCTGCCATTGTCTGAGGGCCCCGGATCTGTCAGATGATTGGTAGTTGTGGCCCCGGCCTGGGAGAAGCCTTGCTGTCCCATTATTGTCAGGATGTATGAGGAGACCCCCGCCATGTGCACACCTCCTCTTCGCCCCTCCCCCGCCATGTGCACACCTCCTCCTCGCCCCTCCCCCGCCATGTGCACACCTCCTCCTCGTCCCGCCCCCGCCATGTGCACACCTCCTCCTCGTCCCTCCCCCGCCATGTGCACACCATCTTGCCCCTCCCCCGCCTGAGTCACTGGATGTCCTCCATACAGGTCAGGCACTCAGTATGTCCTCCATACAGACCAGGGTTTCAGGATGTCCTCTCGTACAGGCCAGGCACTCAGGTTGTCCTCTCATAGGCCAGGCACTCAGGTTGTCCTCTCATAGGCCAGGCACTCAGGTTGTCCTCTCATAGGCCAGGCACTCAGGTTGTCCTCCCATATAGGTCAGGCACTCAGGTCGTCCTCTCATAGGTCAGGCACTCAGGTCGTCCTCTCATAGGTCAGGCACTCAGGTTGTCCTCCCATATAGGCCAGGCACTCAGGTTGTCCTCTCATAGGTCAGGCACTCAGGTTGTCCTCTCATAGGCCAGGCACTCAGGTTGTCCTCTCATAGGCCAGGCACTCAGGTTGTCCTCTCATAGGCCAGGCACTCAGGTTGTCCTCCCATAGGCCAGGCACTCAGGTTGTCCTCTCATAGGTCAGGCACTCAGGTTGTCCTCCCATATAGGCCAGGCACTCAGGTTGTCCTCTCATAGGTCAGGCACTCAGGTTGTCCTCTCATAGGCCAGGCACTCAGGTTGTCCTCTCATAGGCCAGGCACTCAGGTTGTCCTCCCATATAGGCCAGGCACTCAGGTTGTCCTCCCATATAGGCCAGGCACTCAGGTTGTCCTCTCATAGGTCAGGCACTCAGGTTGTCCTCTCATAGGCCAGGCACTCAGGTTGTCCTCTCATAGGCCAGGCACTCAGGTTGTCCTCCCATATAGGCCAGGCACTCAGGTTGTCCTCTCATGTAGGCCAGGCACTCAGGTTGTCCTCTCATAGGTCAGGCACTCAGGTTGTCCTCTCATAGGCCAGGCACTCAGGTTGTCCTCTCATAGGCCAGGCACTCAGGTTGTCCTCCCATATAGGCCAGGCACTCAGGTTGTCCTCTCATAGGTCAGGCACTCAGGTTGTCCTCCCATATAGGCCAGGCACTCAGGTTGTCCTCTCATAGGTCAGGCACTCAGGTTGTCCTCTCATAGGCCAGGCACTCAGGTTGTCCTCTCATAGGCCAGGCACTCAGGTTGTCCTCCCATATAGGCCAGGCACTCAGGTTGTCCTCCCATATAGGCCAGGCACTCAGGTTGTCCTCTCATAGGTCAGGCACTCAGGTTGTCCTCTCATAGGCCAGGCACTCAGGTTGTCCTCTCATAGGCCAGGCACTCAGGTTGTCCTCCCATATAGGCCAGGCACTCAGGTTGTCCTCTCATGTAGGCCAGGCACTCAGGTTTGTCCTCTCATGTAGGCCAGGCACTCAGGTTGTCCTCTCATGTAGGCCAGGCACTCAGGTTGTCCTCTCATGTAGGCCAGGCACTCAGGTTGTCCTCTCATGTAGGCCAGGCACTCAGGTTGTCCTCTCATGTAGGCCAGGCACTCAGGTTGTCCTCTCATGTAGGCCAGGCACTCAGGTTGTCCTCTCATGTAGGCCAGGCACTCAGGTTGTCCTCTCATGTAGGCCAGGCACTCAGGATGTCCTCTCATACAGGGATTGACCTAGGAGATGGTTGGTTGGGTTGACCTGGGAGAGTTGGATATTCAGTGGACTGACCTTGGAGAGTTGGTTGGTTGGTTGGGCTGAGCTGGAAGAGCGAGACGGTTGGCTGGACTGACCTGGTAGAGCAGGGCAGTTGGTTGGACTGACCTGGGAGAGCAGGGATGATTGGTTGGGCTGACCTGGAAGAGCGAGACGGTTGGTCAGACTGCCTTGGGAGAGCAGGGCAGTTGGTTGGACTGACCTGCAAGAGTGGGATGGTTGGTTGGATTGACTTGGGAGAGCTGGATGTTGGTTGGATGACCTGGGAGAGTGGGATGGTTGATTGGGCTGACCTGGGAGAGCTGGATGTTGGTTGAATGACCTGGAAGAGTGGGATGGTTGGTTGGGCTGACCTGGGAGAGCTGGATGTTGGTTGGGCTGACCTGGGAGGGTGGGTTGGGTTGACCTGGGAGAGCTGGATGTTGGTTGGGCTGACCTGGAAGAGTGGGTTGGGCTGACCTGGGAGAGTGGGTTGGGTTGACCTGGGAGAGCTGGATGTTGGTTGGATGACCTGGAGGAGTGGGATGGTTGGTTGGGCTGACCTGGGAGAGCTGGATGTTGGTTGGGCTGACCTGGGAGAGCTGGATGTTGGTTGGGCTGACCTGGAAGAGTGGGATGGTTGGTTGGGCTGACCTGGGAGAGCTGGATGTTGGTTGGACTGACCTGGGAGAGCTGGATGTTGGTTGGGCTGACCTGGGAGAGCGGGTTGCATTGACCTGAGAGAGCTGGATGTTGGTTGGGCTGACCTGGAAGAGTGGGTTGGGCTGACCTGGGAGAGTGGGTTGGGCTGACCTGGGAGAGCTGGATGTTGGTTGGGCTGACCTGGAAGAGTGGGATGGTTGGTTGGGCTGACCTGGGAGAGCTGGATGTTGGTTGGACTGACCTGGGAGAGCTGGATGTTGGTTGGGCTGACCTGGGAGAGCGGGTTGCATTGACCTGAGAGAGCTGGATGTTGGTTGGGCTGACCAGGGAGAGTGGGTTGGGTTGACCTGGGAGAGCTTGATGTTGGTTGGGCTGACCTGGAAGAGTTTGATGTTGGTTTGATGACCTGGGAGAGTTGGACAGTTGGTCAGTTGGTTGGAGTGAGCTGGGACGGTTGGCTGGATTAAGCAGGAAGAGATGGAGGGGGAGGGGTGTGATGATATTTTCAGGGTGTCCCCGTGTAGTCATGCTGTGTTTTCCTTCCTTGGCGCAGTGGGAAGAGGTCAGCGGGTACGATGAGAACATGAACACCATCCGGACGTACCAGGTGTGCAATGTCTTTGAATCGAGTCAGAACAACTGGCTGAGGACCAAGTACATCCGGCGGAGAGGAGCGCACCGGATCCACGTGGAGATGAAGTTCTCGGTACGGGACTGTAGCAGCATCCCCAGCGTGCCCGGCTCCTGTAAGGAAACCTTCAATCTCTATTATTACGAATCTGACTTTGACTCGGTCACAAAGACGTTTCCCAGCTGGATGGAGAACCCCTGGTCCAAGGTGGACACCATTGCCGCCGATGAGAGCTTCTCGCAGGTGGATCTGGGTGGCCGCGTCATGAAGATCAACACCGAGGTGCGCAGCTTTGGACCGGTCTCTAAAAATGGCTTCTACCTGGCGTTTCAGGATTATGGCGGCTGCATGTCGCTCATCGCCGTGAGGGTCTTTTACAG
Source organism: Staurois parvus (assembly GCA_951230385.1). Taxonomy (NCBI): domain Eukaryota; kingdom Metazoa; phylum Chordata; class Amphibia; order Anura; family Ranidae; genus Staurois; species Staurois parvus. The sequence goes on along the minus strand of CATNWA010012688.1, from coordinate 732,416 downwards.
GAAGTGCCCGCGGGTGATCCAGAACGGGGCCGTATTCCAGGAGACCTTATCTGGGGCGGAGAGCACCTCCTTGGTGGCGGCTCGAGGGATTTGTATACCGAATGCCGAGGAGGTGGATGTGCCAATAAAACTCTACTGCAATGGAGACGGGGAGTGGCTGGTGCCCATTGGGCGGTGTATGTGTAAGGCGGGGTACGAGTCGGTGGAGAACGGGACGGTGTGCCGAGGTAAGACCTTCACTTCTCCCAAAATGGCCTTCAATGCTTCGTGTGTTTACCTCTCCTTTCCGGGTATGTGTTCTACCTCAACCATCAATGGCAATGTACCCCTCCCCCTACACGGTAATGTGACCCCTCCCCCTACACGGCAATGTGACCCCCCATACACGGTAATGTGGCCCCTCCCCCTTACACGGCAATGTGACCCCTCCCATTACACGGCAATGTACCCCTCCCCCTTACACGGCAATGTACCCCTCCCCCTACACGGCAATGTACCCCTCCCCCTACACGGCAATGTACCCCTCCCCCTACACTGCAATGTGACCCCTCCCCCTACACGGCAATGTGACCCCTCCCCCTACACGGCAATGTACCCCCCCATACACGGTAATGTGACCCCTCCCCCTACACGGCAATGTGCCCCCTCCCATTACACGGCAATGTACCCCTCCCATTACACGGCAATGTACCCCTCCCCCTACACGGTAATGTGACCCCTACACGGTAATGTGACCCCTCCCCCTACACGGCAATGTGACCCTCCCATTACACGGCAATGTACCCCTCCCATTACACGGCAATGTACCCCTCCCCCTACACGGCAATGTACCCCCTCCCCCTACACTGCAATGTGACCCCTCCCCCTACACGGCAATGTGACCCCTCCCCCTACACGGCAATGTACCCCTACACGGTAATGTGACCCCTCCCCCTACACGGCAATGTGACCCCTCCCCCTACACGGCAATGTGACCCCTCCCATTACACGGCAATGTACCCCTCCCATTACACGGCAATGTACCCCTCCCCCTACACGGCAATGTACCCCTCCCCCTACACGGCAATGTACCCCTCCCCCTACACGGCAATGTACCCCCTCCCCCTACACGGCAATGTACCCCCTCCCTCTACACGGCAATGTACCAATACACCTCTACGTACCGCCCTGTCCCTCTACACCCTTGGTGCCCAGAGTTAAATTTCACTGACACCAACTCATTCCTGCCACTGACACCAACGCTGGGGGTTGTTATTCCTGCCACTGACACCAACGCTGGGGGTTGTTATTCCTGCCACTGACACCAACGCTGGGGGTTGTTATTCCTGCCACTGACACCAACGCTGGGGGTTGTTATTCCTGCCACTGACACCAACGCTGGGGGTTGTTATTCCTGCCACTGACACTGACACCAACGCTGGGGGTTGTTATTCCTGCCACTGACACCACGCTGGGGGTTGTTATTCCTGCCACTGACACCGACGCTGGGGGTTGTTATTCCTGCCACTGACACCAACGCTGGGGGTTGTTATTCCTGCCACTGACACCAACGCTGGGGGTTGTTATTCCTGCCACTGACCAACGCTGGGGGTTGTTATTCCTGCCACTGACACCAACGCTGGGGGTTGTTATTCCTGCCACTGACACCAACGCTGGGGGTTGTTATTCCTGCCACTGACACCAACGCTGGGGGTTGTTATTCCTGCCACTGACACCAACGCTGGGGTTATTGTACTCCATCTTCAATATGCTGCAGAACATGCCTCAGGACCAACATTTGAAGGCATTGAGGTGCTAAATCTGCTGATTTTCCGGCCTCTGGAAGGTTCGGGGGGCTGCACTTCCGACCCTCTATCAGTTCGAAATGGACCACCGCTGTCCCCCCGACACCTGCAATGTCCCCCCCACCCCCCAAATATTCAGGTAAGGGATCCCCTGTGTACTCTGCACCCGGGTCCATGTGGGCTGCCCTCGTCTTCTAGGACAGACTGCACGGCTCTGATACTCCCCATCCCTCCGCTGGTCCCTCCGCTGGTCCCTCCCGCTGGTCCCTCCCGCTGGTCCCTCCGCTGGTCCCTCCCTGGTCCCTCCGCTGGTCCCTCCCCTGGTCCCTCCCCTGGTCCCTCCCCTGGTCCCCTGATCCCTCCCCTGATCCCTCCCTGACGGTCAAACGTGCCGCCTTCCCGGATCTGTGGGAATAAGGAGCTTCCCGGGGATCCCCACACAGTGCCGGGGATACCCACAGACCAGCCTAGGCAGCAGGAGCTCCTACAGGGGACACAACCTAGGGTCCTGATTGGAGGAGAGCGGTGATGGAAGCAGGAGCTCCTACAGGGGACACAACCTAGGGTCCTGATTGGAGGAGAGCGGTGATGGAAGCAGGAGCTCCTACAGGGGACACAACCTAGGGTCCTGATTGGAGGAGAGCGGTGATGGAAGCAGGAGCTCCCGCAGGGGACACAACCTAGGGTCCTGATTGGAGGAGAGCGGTGATGGAAGCAGGAGCTCCCGCAGGGGACACGACCTAGGGTCCTGATTGGAGGAGAGCGGTGATGGAAGCAGGAGCCACAACCTAGGGTCCTGATTGGAGGAGAGCGGTGATGGAAGCAGGAGCTCCTGCAGGGGACACAACCTAGGGTCCTGATTGGAGGAGAGCAGTGATGGAAGCAGGAGCTCCTACGCAGGGGACACAACCTAGGGTCCTGATTGGAGGAGAGCGGTGATGGAAGCAGGAGCTCCCGCAGGGGACACAACCTAGGGTCCTGATTGGAGGAGAGCGGTGATGGAAGCAGGAGCTCCCGCAGGGGACACAACCCAGGGTCCTGATTGGAGGAGAGCGGTGATGGAAGCAGGAGCTCCCGCAGGGGACACAACCCAGGGTCCTGATTGGAGGAGAGCGGGTGATGGAAGCAGGAGCTCCCGCAGGGGACACAACCCAGGGTCCTGATTGGAGGAGAGCGGTGATGGAAGCAGGAGCTCCCGCAGGGGACACAACCCAGGGTCCTGATTGGAGGAGAGCGGTGATGGAAGCAGGAGCTCCCGCAGGGGACACAACCCAGGGTCCTGATTGGAGGAGAGCGGTGATGGAAGCAGGAGCTCCCGCAGGGGACACAACCCCCCCCCCCCCATCCTGATTGGAGGAGAGCGGTGATGGAAACAGGAGCTCCTACAGGGGACACAACCCAGGGTCCTGACCCTCACCAGAGCGGTGATGGAAACAGGAGCCCTACAGGGGACACAATGTCTGACCTTCCCCCCCCCATACCTGTTATGGTGCAATTCATACCGATGAGAGGGGACCGTCACCCATCCATCCCAATCTGATATGCTGTATACATGGTGTCTGTATGCTGGACCAGGCTGACTGGTAGGACCCACAGACAGTCTGACCCTCACCAGGAGTGGTCCATGTGCAGAACATATTGGGCCCCACAAATGGTCCAGTCTGACCTTCGTAGCAAACCTGATGGAACGTTATGGTGGACCTGATGGAACGTTGACCTGATAGAACATTATGGTGGATGGACCCGTTGGAACACTATGGTGGACCCGTTGGAACACTATGGTGGACCCAACGGAATGTTATGGGTGGACCCGGTGGAACGCTATAGTGGACCCGGTGGAACGCTATGGTGGACCCGGTGGAACGCTATGGTGGACCCGTTGGAACACTATGGTGGACCCAACGGAATGTTATGGTGGACCCGGTGGAACGCTATGGTGGATCCGTTGGAACGCTATGGTGGACCCGGTGGAACCCTATGGTGGACCCGGTGGAACGTTATGGTGGACCCGGTGGAACGCTATGGTGGACCCGGTGGAACGCTTGGTGGACCCGGTGGATGGTGGACCCGGTGGAACGCTGTGGTGGACCCGGTGGAAAGCTATGGTGGACCCGGTGGAACGCTATGGTGGACCCGGTGGAACGCTATGGTGGACCGGAGGAACGTTATGGTGGACCCGGTGGAACGTTATGGTGGACCCGGTGGAACGTTATGGTGGACCCGGTGGAACGCTATGGTGGACCCGGTGGAACGCTATGGTGGACCCGGTGGAACGCTATGGTGGACCCGGTGGAACGCTATGGTGGACCCGGTGGAACGCTATGGTGGACCCAACGGAACGTTATGTGGACCCGGAACGTGGAACGCTTGTGGTGGATCCGTTGGAACGCTATGGTGGACCCGGTGGAACGCTATGGTGGACCCGTTGGAACGCTATGGTGGACCCGGTGGAACGCTATGGTGGACCCGGTGGAACGCTATGGTGGACCCGGTGGAACGCTATGGTGGTGGACCCGGTGGTGGACCCGGTGGAACGTTGGTGTGGACCCGGTGGAACGCTATGGTGGACCCGGTGGAACGTTGTGGTGGACCCGGTGGAACGTTGGTGGACCCGGTGGAACGTTATGGTGGACCCGTTGGAACGCTGTGGTGGATCCGGTGGAACGTTGTGGTGGACCCGGTGGAACGTTGTGGTGGACCCGGTGGAACGCTATGTGGACCCGTGGAACGTTATGGTGGTGGATCCGGTGGAACGCTTGTGGTGGACCCGGTGGAACGCTATGGTGGACCCGGTGGAACGCTATGGTGGACCCGGTGGAACGCTATGGTGGACCTGATGGGTATAATATTATTCACAATACTTTGTTGATTATCGTATTATTTTTCTGCCATCCTCCGGTCTGGCCGGTGAGGAACACACTGTGATTGGGCGCTCTGGACTGTGACCATCAGGGACGGTTTTTTTGCTTGTTTGTACTTTTTTGTTTTCCAGTAAGTTGGCTGCCCGGTGGAAGAGTCTGTGTTGCTGTCTGTACTCTTCTAATATGAAGAAACGTGGTGTGCCGGGGCCCAGCGTGTGCTCCAACTTCCTGGTCCTGCTGTCCGGTACACAGGGATCTGGATTGGGTTGGCTCCTGTAGCACAGGCGGTGGGAATGTTGTGGGGATTTGTGGCTGAGCCAAGTCTTCCATCATCTACGTCTCTCTCCAGCACCATTGGGTGACCTCACTCACAGAGGACAGTATTAGAGGGAGGTCTCGTAGGACAACCGTATGAATCACGCCGGGAGACTAAAAGCTTCCATGGCATTGAATAAAACAGAAGTCGTCATATGATGGAGGGTCCTCGGAGAGCCATGAGGACTCCAGACAGGACGACAGAAAACAGACTCCTCTCCGCAGCTCATCCCAGCTAAACGTCTCCCGGAAAATGTGCATTCTGAGCCCCTGCCCTGTGTTCCCTGACCTGCACTGCAGGGTGTGACAGTTTTGGGCAGAGCCAGTAAGAGGCATTATGGGTGGGATATGAATTTGGCCAGATGACATCAGAGTGAAATAGAAGTCCAGGACAGTCTCCGGGGTTCCCTACATCTGTGTACAAAGTACCAGATGTTCTACTGATACTGTAGTCATCGGCAATGTCTGAAAACCACCATCTCCCCCCATCACCAGGACAGGACCACCATCTCCCCCCCATCACCAGGACAGGACCAACCATCTCCCCCCATCACCAGGACAGGACCACCATCTCCTCCCCATCACCAGGACAGGACCACCATCTCCCCCCATCACCAGGACAGGACCACCATCTCCCCCCATCACCAGGGCAGGACCACCATCTCCCCCCATCACCAGGGCAGGACAACCATCTCCCCCCATCACCAGGACAGGACCACCATCTCCCCCCATCACCAGGACAGGACCACCATCTCCTCCCATCACCAGGACAGGACCACCATCTCCCCCCATCACCAGGACAGGACAACCATCTCCCCCCATCACCAGGGCAGGACAACCATCTCCCCCCATCACCAGGGCAGGACAACCATCTCCACCCATCACCAGGGCAGGACAACCATCTCCACCCATCACCAGGGCAGGACAAATCTCACCATCACCAGGGCAGGACAACCATCTCCCCCCATCACCAGGGCAAATCCACCATCTCCCCCCATCACCAGGGAAAATCCACCATCTCCCCCCATCACCAGGGCAAATCCACCATCTCCCCCCATCACCAGGGCAAATCCACCATCTCCCCCCATCACCAGGGCAAATCCACCATCTCCCCCCATCACCAGGGCAAATCCACCATCTCCCCCATCACCAGGGCAAAATCCACCATCTCCCCCCATCACCAGGGCAAATCCACCATCTCCCCCCATCACCAGGGCAAATCCACCATCTCTTCCCCATCACCAGGGCAAATCCACCATCTCCTCCCATCACCAGGGCAAATCCACCATCTCCTCCCATCACCAGGGCAAATCCACCATCTCCCCCCATCACCAGGGCAAATCCATCATCTCCCCCCATCACCAGGGCAAATCCACCATCTCCTCCCATAACTAGGACAGGACAACCATCTCCTCCCATCACCAGGGTAAATCCACCATCTCCTCCCATCACCAGGGTAAATCCACCATCTCCTCCCATCACCAGGGTAAATCCACCATCTCCTCCCATCACCAGGGCAAATCCACCATCTCCTCCCATAACTAGGACAGGACCGCCATCTCCTCCCCCATCACCAGGGCAAATCCACCATCTCCTCCCATAACTAGGACAGGACCGCCATCCCTCCCATCACCAGGGTAAATCCACCATCTCCTCCCATCACCAGGGCAAATCCACCATCTCCTCCCATAACTAGGACAGGACAACCATCTCCTCCCATCACCAGGGTAAATCCACCATCTCCTCCCATCACCAGGGCAAATCCACCATCTCCTCCCATCACCAGGGCAAATCCATCATCTCCTCCCATCACCAGGGCAAATCCATCATCTCCCCCCATCACCAGGGCAAATCCACCATCTCCTCCCATAACTAGGACAGGACAACCATCTCCTCCCATCACCAGGGCAAATCCATCATCTCCTCCCATCACCAGGGCAAATCCACCATCTCCTCCCATCACCAGGGTAAATCCACCATCTCCTCCCATCACCAGGGCAAATCCATCATCTCCATGCTGCAGGGTCTTTCCTGGAACATACACGGGCACAGAAAGCCTAGAGAGGGTAAGAGGAAGAAGGTGCCAGGCCTGCCAGGGGTGTAGTCAGGTCGCCCCTCCATTTCTAATGTCGTGGTGATTGTGTAGTCCAGACAGAGCTCTCCCATCCCTCATCCCCTTCAGAAGGAACTCAGAATTGTGATCGGTTTTATTGAATTTACGGGTTTTTCTTACATATTTGTCCAAAAATAGTGTTTTGTGTTGGAGGCCTCTTTCCTGATTGTCCTTTGAAAGTCAGTCTGTGGTGTCCATGGACACAGATGTCCTTCCTTCGCACCTTTATTGGTCCTTCTCACCAAATCGCCATGTGTGAAGGATGACCTAGAATGTACATCACAGGCCAGACTCTCTTCTGAGTCCGACCAATCCCCTGTGAAAAGATTCCGAAGACGACCGCCATAGAAAATGTCCTAAGTATCCAACCAACGTCAATCTCAGAGATGACCGGTCCTCTTCGTGGAGGTCTTCGTCTCTGCAATACTTTATGAAATTCGCCTTTTCCTCTGGCCATGCATAGGTGAATCAGGATTGACAAGAAGACGGTAGACCAGGATTGGGGCCCAGTTTCCGATCCAACTGGCACTTAGTTCCCAGCTTTGGACGGAGTTCATTGTGAAGACGCTGGAAGTTGGTGGTTATTTGGGTGTGTAGTAGACCCCCCCCCCCCCCCCACACACACACACAACTTCCCCCCCCCCCCCCCCCCCAGGGGTCCAGAGTGCACAGTCCTGTGACTTTCCAGTACCGTCTGGCTGTGGAATTGTTTCAGTTAAGGGTGGAGGATGAGGCCCCTGAACTTGTCGTCACCCAAATCGGGGCCATTTGCTGTACTGTTCCACAAAGGAGATGATTGGGCCCAGAGTGGACATCCTTCTGTTCCTCTTTGTCCTCCTTTGCGCATGCTATAGAGGAGTCATTCACTGTTTGGCCCGCTTATTGATTGGAGTGGCGGCTGATGTCCCTGAACCCCTTCCGTTCCACCAATCAGGGTCATTCTCTATATTGCTCTCCAGACACAGAGAGTCAAACCTTGCTCCTCTCACGGTCTCCAGGGTCTCTTTATGGGTTGCTAGACGTGATCTGTGAGATCCTGAGTGGCGTCAGTTGAGTAATGGACGGATTGGGTCTGGAAGACATTAGAGTACGGGATGATGAAGATGCGGTTAGAGGACCTCAGTTGTCCTTCCAGCCCAGGTATTAATGCTGTATAATAATGAAAGCCGCCTGGGAACCCCACTGCTTCCCATCACGCCCTCCGATCATCTCACACACAACACGGCACGGAACACGATCCTGGCCACAGGCTCCGCTCTTGGGATGCCGTCCAAGGTGCAACATCCAAAGTATTATCAGATGTGGAAGACGTTCTCCTAGACAATGGCTCCACCGCTTAACTCCTCCACTGCACTGAGAAGGGATGGGCTTGTATGGGCCAGAAACAGTTACTTTGGGTCTGCTGGGACTTCTGGTTCTTCTGGAAATAGATCACCTTTGCCTCCTCATTGGTTGAATATTCTCTTCCATTTTGTGCCTCATTGGATGAGAACAGGAGAGTGTTGTCTGCAATAACCGTTTCTTCAGACAAGGAATTGTATGAGGCCCTCACGTGTGGCAGCAGATTGTCCATGTTTGGTCTTTTATTGTGTGCAGGAAGTGGGGAGGAGTCCTCCTCTCCGTCTTGTGTTGAGGCGGTGCGGATAATTCAGCCGTGTTCTTGGTGTGTTGAGGCGGTTGAGGCGGTGCTGATAATTCAGCCGTGCGGTGCGATAATTCAGCCGTGTTCTTGGTGTGTTGAGGCGATGCTGATAATTCAGCCGTGTTCTTGGTGTGTTGAGGCGGTGCTGATAATTCAGCCGTGTTCTTGGTGTGTTGAGGCGTGTTCTTGTTCTTGTGTGTTGAGGCGGTGCGGATAATTCAGCCGTGTTTCTTGTTCTGTTGAGGCGGTGCGGATAATTCAGCCGTGTTCTTGGTGTGTTGAGGCGGTGCGGATAATTTCAGCCGTGTTCTTGGTGTGTTGAGGCGGTGCGGATAATTCAGCCGTGTTCTTGGTGTGTTGAGGGTGCGGATAATTCAGCCGTGTTCTTGGTGGTGCTGATAATTCAGCCGTGTTCTTGGTGTGTTGAGGCGGTGCTGATAATTCAGCCGTGTTCTTGGTGTGTTGAGGCGGTGCGGATTGAGGCGGTGCGGCGGATAATTCAGTATTTAGTGAGTAAAGACAATCGGGTGAATTGTATACAAATATTATAAATAAATTGCTGCAACTATGGCAACCATATATGTGATATAAATACGTCCAATGTGGACATGGTCCCGGTGTGTTGAACCTTGCAGGTGGTCACCACCTGTCTTCAATATGATTGGTGCTCCACCACCAGAACATGTGACCCCGGAGAGTCACAAACACATGATTAGATGACGGTACTGGATGGAAATATCGCCTTCAGTTCCTCCTCTCAGGATTGTACCTCTTAGTATGACCATGCAGGAAGACAACGGGGCGACCATCGCATGACACCATCCAAAACCACGCAGGAAGACAACGGGGCGACCATCACATGACACCATCCAACACCATGCAGGAAGACAACGGGGCGACCATCGCATGACACCATCCAACACCATGCAGGAAGACAACGGGGCGACCATCGCATGACACCATCCAACACCATGCAGGAAGACAATGGGCCGACCATCATCGCATGACACAATCCAACACCATGCAGGAAGACAACGGGGCGACCATCGCATGACACCATCCAGGAAGGAAGACAACAGGGCGACATCGCATGACACCATCCAACACCATGCAGGAAGACAACAGGGCGACCATCGCATGACACCATCCAACACCATGCAGGAAGACAACGGGGCGACCATCGCATGACACCAATCCAACACCATGCAGGAAGACAACGGGGCGACCATCGCATGACACAATCCAACACCATGCAGGAAGACAACGGGGCGACCATCGCATGACACAATCCAGGAAGACAACAGGGCGACCATCGCATGACACCATCCAACACCATGCAGGAAGACAACAGGGCGACCATCGCATGACACCATCAGAGTGCAGCACATGAGGACGACATACATATGAAGAGTGCAGCACATGAGGACGACATATGAAGAGTGCAGCACATGAGGACGACATATGAAGAGTGCAGCACATATGAGAGACATGACGTATGAAGAGTGCAGCACATGAGGACGACGTATGAAGAGTGCAGCACATGAGGACGACATATGAAGAGTGAGTGCAGCACATGAGGACGACATATGAAGAGTGCAGCACATATGAGGATGACTCGTAAATCTCTCCACACGCTCAGCACTCGGCTTGTATGTTCTGCACACAATGGGCTTCTTATGGGAAACTACGCCCGTTCTACAGGGGGCGCAACGGCTGCCTCCAATCCTGCAGACTATCTCTTCCTCCATGTGAGGGGTCCCTGTGTGCCCCATGTGTGGTGCGTTCTCTGGTGCTAAGCGGTGATCATGGCTCCTGAGATCTCACTCCTTCCTCCTGGTCTGCAGGCCATTATATGGGCTGTAATGACCCGGCACAGCCGGCCATTTTCCTTCATGGCGTGTGACGCAGCGAGGGGGCGGAATATACACATGGAGAGCGGAGTCACGGATACCCTGTGATTGGTGCGCCATCATTGTCACCGGCATGGGGCACCGGCAGGGGCGGACTGACAGCTCATGGGGTCCCAGGCAATAGGTAATCATGGGGCACCGGAGAGAATTCCGCGTCCATTGTAGGAGGGACATCGGAGTAATGTCCCAATGAAGACCGCCTCTTCCACCCACCACCCCTCCAGTGAAGACTGCCTCTTCCACCCACCACCCCTCCAATGAAGACCGCCTCTTCCACCCACCACCCCTCCAGTGAAGACCGCCTCTTCCACCCACCACCCCTCCAACGAAGACCGCCTCTTCCACCCACCACCCCTCCAACGAAGACCGCCTCTTCCACCCACCACCCCTCCAACGAAGACCGCCTCTTCCACCCACCACCCCTCCAATGAAGACTGCCTCTTCCACCCACCACCCCTCCAATGAAGACCGCCTCTTCCACCCACCACCCCTCCAACGAAGACCGCCTCTTCCACCCACCACCCCTCCAACGAAGACCGCCTCTTCCACCCACCACCCCTCCAACGAAGACCGCCTCTTCCACCCACCACCCCTCCAACGAAGACCGCCTCTTCCACCCACCACCCCTCCAACGAAGACCGCCTCTTCCACCCACCACCCCTCCAGTGAAGACTGCCTCTTCCACCCACCACCCCTCCAACGAAGACCGCCTCTTCCACCCACCACCCCTCCAGTGAAGACCGCCTCTTCCACCCACCACCCCTCCAATGAAGACTGCCTCTTCCACCCACCACCCCTCCAGTGAAGACTGCCTCTTCCACCCACCACCCCTCCAACGAAGACCGCCTCTCTTCCACCCACCACCCCTCCAGTGAAGACTGCCTCTTCCACCCACCACCCCCTCCAATGAAGACCGCCTCTTCCACCCACCACCCCTCCAGTGAAGACTGCCTCTTCCACCCACCACCCCTCCAATGAAGACCGCCTCTTCCACCCACCACCCCTCCAATGAGACCGCCTCTTCCACCCACCACCCCTCCAGTGAAGACTGCCTCTTCCACCCACCACCCCTCCAATGAAGACCGCCTCTTCCACCCACCACCCCTCCAGTGAAGACCGCCTCTTCCACCCACCACCCCTCCAATGAAGACCGCCTCTTCCACCCACCACCCCTCCAATGAAGACCGCCTCTTCCACCCACCACCCCTCCAATGAAGACCGCCTCTTCCACCCACCACCCCTCCAACGAGACCGCCTCTTCCACCCACCACCCCTCCAGTGAAGACCGCCTCTTCCACCCACCACCCCTCCAACGAAGACCGCCTCTTCCACCCAACACCCCTCCAACGAAGACCGCCTCTTCCACCCACCACCCCTCCAACGAAGACCGCCTCTTCCACCCACCACCCCTCCAACGAAGACCGCCTCTTCCACCCACCACCCCTCCTTTGCTATGGTTACCAACAATTGGAAAGTACAGAAATAGAACGCAGAGCTTACACTCTAATGCCCCCCCAATCACAGACTATAATTATTATACATGGTGTACAGGAGATCCAATGATGGCGGCCATGGTCATTGGTGGTCATGTTGTACTGGATGATCTGGCGATGGTGGTCATGGTGTATGGGGGGAACCAGTGATGGCAGCCAATGGTTTACAGGGGATCCGGTGATGGTGGTCATGGTCATTGGTGGTCGTGGTGTATTTCGAAGATCTGATAATGGTGGTCGTGGTGTATGGGGGGATTCGGCCATGGTGTACAGGGGGTCCGGTGATGGTGGTCATGGTGTACGGGGGTCCGGTGATGGTGGTCATGGTGTACGGGGGTCCAGTGATGGCGGTCATGGTGTACAGGAGATCCTGTGATGGCGGTCATGGTGTACAGAGGGTCCAGGGATGGCGGTCATGGTGTACAGGGGGGTCCGGTGATGGCGGTCATGGTGTACAGAGGGTCCGGTGGTGGCGGTCATGGTATACAGGGGGTCCGGTGATGGCGGTCATGGTGTACAGGGGGTCCGGTGATGATGCGGTCATGGTGTACAGGGGGTCCGGGGATGGCGGTCATGGTGTACAGGGGTCCGGGGATGGTGGTCATGGTGTACAGGGGGTCCGGGGATGGCGGTCATGGTGTACAGGGGTCCGGGGATGGCGGTCATGGTGTACAGGGGGTCCGGGGATGGTGGTCATGGTGTACAGGGGGTCCGGGGATGGCGGTCATGGTGTACAGGGGGTCCGGTGATGGCGGTCATGGTGTACAGGGGGTCCGGGGATGGCGGTCATGGTGTACAGGGGGTCCGGTGATGGCGGTCATGGTGTACAGGGGGTCCGGGGATGGTGGTCATGGTGTACAGGGGGTCCGGGGATGGCGGTCATGGTGTACAGGGGTCCGGGGATGGTGGTCATGGTGTACAGGGGGTCCGGGGATGGCGGTCATGGTGTACAGGGGTCCGGGATGGTGGTCATGGTGTACAGGGGGTCCGGGGATGGTGGTCATGGTGTACAGGGGGTCCGGGATGGCGGTCATGGTGTACCGCAGGGGGTCCGGTGATGGCGGTCATGGTGTACAGGGGGTCCGGGGATGGCGGTCATGGTGTACAGGGGGTCCGGTGATGGCGGTCATGGTGTACAGGGGGTCCGGTGATGGCGGTCATGGTGTACAGGGGGTCCGGTGATGGCGGTCATGGTGTACAGGGGGTCCGGTGATGGCGGTCATGGTGTACAGGGGGTCCGGTGATGGCGGTCATGGTGTACAGGGGGTCCGGTGATGGCGGTCATGGTGTACAGGGGGTCCGGGGATGGTGGTCATGGTGTACAGGGGGTCCGGGGATGGCGGTCATGGTGTACAGGGGGTCCGGGGATGGCGGTCATGGTGTACAGGGGGTCCGGTGATGGCGGTCATGGTGTACAGGGGGTCCGGTGATGGCGGTCATGGTGTACAGGGGGTCCGGGGATGGCGGTCATGGTGTACAGGGGTCCGGTGATGGCGGTCATGGTGTACAGGGGGTCCGGGGATGGCGGTCATGGTGTACAGGGGGTCCGGTGGTCTCAGCCATGGTTCCACACATATGGGATTGGAGATGAGGGTCGTGGATCTGGCGGGAGATTCTCCGTTGGGTTGTGTGCAGTAAATCTTGGAATGTGTGTGGAGAAGTGCGGCGGGCGGCGGCGGTGGCGGCGGCGGTGGCGGCGGCGGCTGTTGGCACGCAGGAGATGTCTTTTGTCAAAGCTTTAGATTCCTCCAACCTCCGCTAATTAAAGACAATTACTGCTTTCAGCGCTCCTCACAGCTCCGCTCCCATGTTTGCAAAACACACACAGCTGCCACGGCTTTGTCACCGGCTTTCCCGCCACGTCTCTCCCCCCACCCCTCCTCCGCTCTCACGGGGAACACGCTGATGTATGTGCCGCCAATCACACGGCTGTCTCATACAGTGTGATATATCTATGGGGGTCTCATACGGTGTATTATATCTATGGGGGTCTCATACAGCGTGATATATCTATGGGGGTCTCATACGGTGTATTATATCTATGGGGGTCTCATACGGTGTATTATATCTATGGGGGTCTCATACAGCGTGTATATATCTATGGGGGTCTCATACGGTGTATTATATCTATGGGGGTCTCGTACGGTGTATAATATCTATGGGGGTCTCGTACGTTGTATTATATCTATCTATGGGGGGTCTCGTACGGTGTATTATATCTATGGGGGTCTCGTACGGTGTATTACATCTATGGGGGTCTCGTACGGTGTATTATATCTATGGGGGTCTCGTACGGTGTGATATATCTATGGGGGTCTCATACAGTGTATTATATCTATGGGGGTCTCGTACGGTGTGATATATCTATGGGGGTCTCGTACGGTGTATTACATCTATGGGGGTCTCATACGTTGTATTATATCTATGGGGGTCTCGTACGGTGTATTATATCTATGGGGGTCTCGTACGGTGTATTATATCTATGGGGGTCTCGTACGGTGTATTATATCTATGGGGGTCTCGTACGGTGTGATATATCTATGGGGGTCTCGTACGGTGTGATATATCTATGGGGGTCTCGTACGGTGTGATATATCTATCGTACGGTGTGATATATCTATGGGGGTCTCGTACGGTGTGATATATCTATGGGGGTCTCGTACGGTGTGATTATATCTATGGGGGTCTCGTACGGTGTATTATATCTATGGGGGTCTCGTACGGTGTATTATATCTATGGGGGTCTCGTACGGTGTATTATATCTATGGGGGTCTCGTACGGTGTATTATATCTATGGGGGTCTCGTACGGTGTATTATATCTATGGGGGTCTCGTACGGTGTATTACATCTATGGGGGTCTCGTACGGTGTATTACATCTATGGGGGTCTCGTACGGTGTATTACATCTATGGGGGTCTCGTACGGTGTATTACATCTATGGGGGTCTCGTACGGTGTATTACATCTATGGGGGTCTCGTACGGTGTATTACATCTATGGGGGTCTCGTACGGTGTATTACATCTATGGGGGGTCTCGTACGGTGTATTATATCTATGGGGGTCTCGTACGGTGTGATATATCTATGGGGGTCTCGTACGGTGTGAATATATCTATGGGGGTCTCGTACGGTGTGATATATCTATGGGGGTCTCGTACGGTGTGATATATCTATGGGGGTCTCGTACGGTGTGATATATCTATGGGGGTCTCGTACGGTGTATTATATCTATGGGGGTCTCGTACGGTGTAATATATCTATGGGGGTCTCGTACGGTGTATTATATCTATGGGGGTCTCGTACGGTGTATTATATCTATGGGGGTCTCGTACGGTGTATTATATCTATGGGGGTCTCGTACGGTGTATTATATCTATGGGGGTCTCTCGCTCCGTCCCGGCACCCAGGATTGTGTAGAATATATCTGGGGTAGGGGGAGGGGTATTTTGGGGTCACCTGGAGACCCTCCATGGGTGTCCTGTGGGGATGAGGCTGAGTGGCGGCACGTGTTTGATCGTGGCGGCCTCCATCTTGGCTGAGAGATGGGATTCCATCTTGTGGCGGCAGACAGTGGCTCCTCTGTTCTCCCGGCACCTCCTGGCGTGTCCCTGACCCCGTCCTGGATTGAATTGGCGGCACATCGGAGGTGTTTGGAGTTGTGGCCCCGGAGCCCTCCCTCATTTCCAGGGAAACCGCTTTGTGTATCTGGAATGTCCTGCTCTGTGCCAGCCGCTGTGCCAGGTGTGTTGGCTGCCGGCCCCGACTGCCCAGCCACCCGCCATGACACAGCGAGCCTCCGGCTGGGGAGATTCCAGGTCACCTAACGATGACAGAGACCAGTACTGAGGGCCAGACGGGTCACTCCACCCAGAACTGGTAGATGGCTGATACCCAATAGGGTGGAGAGAGGATAGGGGGGATGGGGTGATACAGCAGAGACAATGTAAAGTTAGGGGGAATGTGGGGGGTAAAAGTGGAGGATGACATGGTAGGGATGGGGTTTAATGGTGTGTGGGGGGGGGAATAATTGCCTTATTGCCACCAGACCCTCCCCCACTCATACTAGTATGAGGAAGGGAAAGGGTTAACTTCCCTCAGCTAATCCCATCCTGAAAGAGAGATCTTCCCTCGACCAATCCCATCCTGAAAGAGAGATCTTCCCTCAACCAATCCCATCCCGGAGGAGAGATCTTCCCTCAACTAATCCCATCCCGGAGGAGAGATCTTCCCTCAACTAATCCCATCCCGGAGGAGAGATCTTCCCTCAGCCAATCCCATTCCGGAGGAGAGATCTTCCCTCAGCCAATCCCATCCCGGAGGAGAGATCTTCCCTCGACCAATCCCATCCTGAAAGAGAGATCTTCCCTCAACCAATCCCATCCCGGAGGAGAGATCTTCCCTCAACTAATCCCATCCCGGAGGAGAGATCTTCCCTCAACCAATCCCATTCCGGAGGAGAGATCTTCCCTCAGCCAATCCCATCCCGGAGGAGAGATCTTCCCTCGACCAATCCCATCCTGAAAGAGAGATCTTCCCTCAACCAATCCCATCCCGGAGGAGAGATCTTCCCTCAACCCATAATCCCATCCCGGAGGAGAGATCTTCCCTCAACTAATCCCATCATCCCGGAGTAGAGATCTTCCCTCGGCCAATCCCATCCCGGAGTAGAGATCTTCCCTCGGCCAATCCCATCCCGGAGTAGAGATCTTCCCTCGGCCAATCCCATTCCGGAGGAGAGAACTTCCCTCGGCCAATCCCATTCCGGAGGAGAGATCTTCCCTCAGCCAATCCCATCCCAGAGGAGAGATCTTCCCTCGACCAATCCCATCACAGAAGAGAGATCTTCCCTCGGCCAATCCCGTCACGGAAGAGAGATCTTCCCTCGGCCAATCCCATCACGGAAGAGAGATCTTCCCTCGACCAATCCCATTCCGGAGGAGAGATCTTCCCTCAGCCAATCCCATCCCAGAGGAGAGATCTTCCCTCGACCAATCCCATTCCGGAGGAGAGATCTTCCCTCAGCCAATCCCATCCCGGAGGAGAGATCTTCCCTCGACCAATCCCATCATGGAAGAGAGATCTTCCCTCAACCAATCCCATCCCAGAGGAGAGATCTTCCCTCAACCAATCCTATCATGGAAGAGAGATCTTCCCTCAACCAATCCCATCATGGAAGAGAGATCTTCCCTCAACCAATCCCATCATGGAAGAGAGATCTTCCCTCAACCAATCCTATCATGGAAGAGAGATCTTCCCTCAACCAATCCTATCACGAAAGAGAGATCTTCCCTCAACCAATCCCATCACGGAAGAGAGATCTTCCCTCGGCCAATCCCATCACGGAAGAGAGATCTTCCCCCAGTCAATCCCATCACGGAAGAGAGATCTTCCCCCAGCCAATCCCATCACGGAAGAGAGATCTTCCCTTGACCAATCCCATTCTGGAGGAGAGATCTTTCCTCAGCCAATCCCATCCCAGAGGAGAGATCTTCTCTCAACCAATCCCATTATGGAAGAGAGATCTTCCATTGGCCAATCCCATCACGGATCTTCGGAAATCCCATCACGGAAGAGAGATCTTCCATTGGCCTATCCTATCCCGGAGGAGAGATCTTCCCCTGACCTATCCCATCCCAGAGGAGAGATCTTCCCTCAGCCAATCCCATCCCAGATGGGATATTTTTCCGGGTTCCTTTGCGGTAAAGTCTGACACGCCATAACATGAGCCTGGATGGTCCAGTTTTTCACTCTGAGATGGAAGCTGTCCCTGTGGATGGTGGATATCCTCGCCGTCTTCCTACAGACTCCGCCATATTTGTTTCGCCTGGTGTCAAACCAGAAGACCTTCTGGAACGGAGTGATTTACTGAACTCAGCGCCCCACACCTGGCAGAATCACCAGCTATATCTGCCCAGCACGCTGGAAATTTCCTGCCTCTGTTGGAGATTTGACCCTTTGCCTGCCTGATTATGGGATTGCTGCTGGCTGAATCGGTGTTCATGTCTTCACCAGAAGATTGTCCCGGCAGAAACGTCCTCTCATTTCACTGCGCCGGCTCTGCGCCCACGATGGCACGGCTCTGCGCCCACGATGGCTCGGCTCTGCGCCCACGATGGCTCGGCTCTGCGCCCACGATGGCTCGGCTCTGCGTCCACGATGGCTCGGCTCTGCGCCCGTCCACGATGGCTCGATGGCTCGGCTCTGCACCGGCTCTGCGCCCACGATGGCTCGGCTCTGCGCCCACGATGGCTCGGCTCTGCGCCCACGATGGCTCGGCTCTGCGTCCACGATGGCTCTCTGCGTCCACGACGATAGCTCGGCTCTGCGCCCACGATCTCGCGCCCACGAAGGCTCGGCTCTGCGCCCGGCTCTGCGACGATGGCTCGGCTCTGCGCCCACGATCGGCTCGGCTCTGCGCCCACGATGGCTCGGCTCTGCGCCCACGATGGCTCGGCTCTGCGCCCACGATGGCTCGGCTCTGCGCCCACGATGGCTCTGGCTCTGGCTCTGCGCCCACGATGGCTCGGCTCTGCACCGGCTCTGCGCCCACGATGGCTCGGCTCTGCGCCCCCACGATGGCTCGGCTCTGCACGATGGCTCGGCTCTGCGCCCCCACGATGGCTCGGCTCTGCGCCCACGATGCTACAATTACGAAATTACGAATTCCTCCCGTCTGTCATCTGTTCTTCTAGAGCCCTAAAGTGTTTGGAAAAGCAAAACGCCAAAGAAAACGTGAAATTGGAGGATAATTGTCGCGGCTGATGGCTCCGGGGTTAATAGCGCGCAGTGATTGCACTTTAAGGGCCCACTTCCTGGCTGGCCGAATTGTTGGGGCGAGCGAAGGGTTAACACGCAGGGATTGCAGAGTTGGGGATTTGGAATGTCCATGAAACCCAACACCCGCCCTGTCCTCATAATCCCCCCTCCCCCACCATCCAGAGCCATCACCTGAGTGTGGAGGTGATCCTCATCCTCCAGACACAGATTATAGGTGGAGCCCTAAATACAGCCTGCTGAGTCCAGGGCCTGACACCCTCCCAAACTGTGCACAGCTCCATTCCCGGCTCTGGAACCCCCAGTGCATTGTGGGACAGAGGGAAATCATTGGAGGCTGGAAGTGCCACATATGTGCCACGTCTGCTCTGTCTGGCCGAGGCGACCAGGAAAGAATTGGCGCAGTCCGCGGCCGTCTGTTCGCCTCGCCTCACTGTAACCAGCAGGAGTGCCGAGTCAGCGTGCAATCTGTGCGTCGCCATAGTAACTGGAGCTCATTTCCAGTGCCGAGCGGCCGCCTAGTTGGGGCCATTTTTGGCGATTAGCTGCGTTATTGTGATGCTGCAGAGCCCCCCTTCCATTGGCTGCTGTACGCCAATGCTGCGCTGTGATTGGAGATCTGCCATCACTGACCCAGAACCAGCAAGTGACGTCTTCATGGGTGAGTGACGTCACAGAGCTGACATGGAGCAGATAGAGGAGGACAGTGCGCCTCTGTTATGGCCAATGCCGGTTCCGGGGATCTGAGCGGGAGGATGGGAATGACTGGTGGCCATTGATTGTCATGAATGAGCCCGGTATACAGGATATACGCTGGGTGTGTGACGATCATACTGACCCCCCAGTCATGTGACTAATCGATCATATCAATGATCAATGTGCAGAGTCCATCAGAAGGGGCTCTGGGCACCCACAGGCCTTCCAGTGTCAGATCCCCCGCACTGGAATAATGGCGGTTGGCCCCATCCCATCTGTCAAATAGACAGGAATCCTCTGAGGGGTCCATCTGTTGTGTGGAGGACGAGGGGCCCGCCATGTGAATGTAGAATGAGATCCGAATGATCGCTCAGAATTAATGGTGGAATGCCTGCTCAGGGGTTTGATGCTAAAACATGATGGCTACCAGCAGCCTCGTGTCATGTATGTTGTATGTATGGCTGCAGAGAAGAGAGAGACATGTTGGGGCGTCTAGGTCCTCCAGTCTGGGGGTGTCAGATGGTCTATGATCTTGGGAATATCGGGTGTCCAGGGTCTCTAGTCTGGGGTGTCTGATGGTCTATGGTCTCGGGAATATTGGGGGTCCACAGTCTCCAGTCCGGAGCTGTCTGATGGTCTATGGTCTCTCTGGAATATAAGGTGTCCACAGTCTCCAGTCCCAGGTGTCAGATGGTCTGTGGTCTCTGGAATATTGGGGGTCCACAGTCTCCAGTCCGGGGGTGTCAGATGGTCTGTGGTCTCTGGAATATCGGTTGTCTAGGGTCTCTACTCTGGGGGAGTCTGATGGTCTATGGTCTCTGGAATATAAGGTGTCCACAGTCTCCAGTCGGCTGTCTGATGGTCTCTGGAATATAAGGTGTCCACAGTCTCCAGTCCAGGGGTGTCAGATGGTCTATGGTCTCTGGAATATTGGGGGTCCACAGTCTCCAGTCCGGGGGTGTCAGATGGTCTATGGTCTCTGGAATATTGGGGGTCCACAGTCTCCAGTCTGGGGGTGTCAGATGGTCTATGGTCTCTGGAATATTGGGGGTCCACAGTCTCCAGTCTGGGGGTGTCAGATGGTCTATGGTCTCGGGAATATGGTCCACAGTCTCCAGGCCGGAGCTGGTCTGATGGTCTCTGGAATATTGGGGGTCCACAGTCTCCAGTCCGGGGGTGTCAGATGGTCTGTGGTCTCTGGAATATCGGTTGTCCAGGGTCTCTACTCTGGGGGGGTCCTACATAATAAGTGTCCACAGTCTCCAGTCCGGGGTGTCAGATGGTCTATGGTCTCTGAATATTGGGGGTCCACAGTCTCCAGTCCGGGGGTGTCAGATGGTCTATGGTCTCGGGAATATAAGGTGTCCACAGTCTCCAGGCCGGAGCTGTCTGATGGTCTGTGGTCTCTGGAATATTGGGGGTCCACAGTCTCCAGTCCGGGGGTGTCAGATGGTCTGTGGTCTCTGGAATATTGGGGGTCCACAGTCTCCAGTCTGGGGGTGTCAGATGGTCTATGGTCTCGGGAATATAAGGTGTCCACACTCTCCAGGCCGGAGCTGTCTGATGGTCTCTGGAATATTGGGGTCCACAGTCTCCAGTCCGGGGGTGTCAGATGGTCTGTGGTCTCGGGAATATCAGGTGTCCATGGTCTCCAGTCTCCTCCTGAGGAAGGATTGAGAATTGTGTGTGTGAGCCGATCGGCGGTCGGGAAGCTCCTCGGCAAGCGCCTGTGTTGGTCCTCACCATGTGCTTGGTAGGACAGATTTGTTGTAGATGAATGCTGGAGCGTCTTTCCATGGTCGGGGTGGTACCATCTGCTCCTGGAATCTGGGGTCTCCTCTGACAGCTTGGCTTTGGCTGTCAGACTCCGTCTTGTGCCTGTGGGTGGGGGGGACGCCGAGCTGCCGCAGCTTGTTAACCATTGCTGGTACAGTAACGTCAGTTTGGCCCCGTACAGGGCCCCGTGATTCATCCATCCTGACAGGCCGGAGGAATGGAGGGGATAAAATCAGCATTTTTTCCATACCAGACGGATTATTGTATGAGATGATTCCGCACCATCTTGGCAGTATGAGAGAAGGCAGACTCTGCCGGAGAAGTGCCGAGACTCTCCGGATCTCACCCATGGCTTGATTAATGCTCCTGAGATGTCCTCCAGCTCCTCCACACGTCAGGATGGAAATTCTCTTCCTGATCTTCTGCAGACGCCTGGATGAGGAGTTTGGCTTCTCCCGCGTTGCGGATGAGGAACCTGTGAGGGGTCATCCTTGTCCTCCCGTGAACTCTCCTCGCCCTCCTCCCATCTGCAGAGCGGGAAGTTGAGATTGTTGGGGTGATCTCCACTCTGGTTGGCCGAGGTACTAATTACGGAGATAGTAATTTAATTTCCTGCTCCCGAGATGGCGGCCTGCACAGGGCCAGGAACATGTCGGCTGTGGCCTCACCGGTATCCACAATCCTCAATTATGAGGCCAAATCCCAGCAGGAACTACGAAGAGCTGAACCCCGACTGGTGACATCCAGAGATGAGAGCGCTGCATGCTGGGAAACCATCAAATCGCAGCGTCCTCATCCCCCCCAACTAGAAGAACCGATTAATAGACGATTATGGAGCACCAAACTGACCGCCGGAGGTCACGTGATCACTCAGAACCTATAGGGGGTGACAGCTGGGTGTTGGTGCAATACAGTGTGATCCTGCCAGTACATGGGATCCCCTCAGAAATGCATGGCGACGGCTGGTGATCTGGGATCCGTGGAGCCGGGGGATCCGGGGAGCGTGGAGCCAGGGGAGCGCGGGAGCCAGGGGATCCGGGGAGCGTGGAGCCAGGGGATCCGGGGAGCGTGGAGCCAGGGGATCCGTGGAGTCAGGGGATCCGGGGAGCGTGGAGCCAGGGGATCCGTGGAGTCAGGGGAGCCGGGGAGCGTGGAGTCGGGGGATCCGGGGAGCGTGGAGCCAGGGGATCCGGGAGCGTGGAGCCAGGGGATCCGTGGAGTCGGGGATCCGGGGATCCGTGGAGTCGGGGGATCCGGGGAGCGTGGAGCCAGGGGATCCGGGGAGCGTGGAGCCAGGGGATCCGTGGAGTCGGGGGATCCGGGGAGCGTGGAGCCAGGGGATCCTGGGTTGGGGGAGTGTGGACTCAGGTGATTGGTCCTCCTGGGTGGGAACCTTTCAGTGCTAAGTGCCTTATGCCTGTGTTTCCCTGTTAAAGTGTCAGCTGCTCCCCGGATCCCCCTCCTCTCTGGGTATACGTTCGCTCTGTGCCGTCTCCCCAGACCCCCCTCCTCTCTGGGTATACGTTCGCTCTGTGCCGTCCCCGGATCCCCCTCCTCTCTGGGTATACGTTCGCTCTGTGCCGTCTCCCCAGACCCCCCTCCTCTGGGTATACATTCGCTCTGTGCCGTCTCCCCCTCCTCCCTGGGTATACATTCGCTCTGTGCCGTCTCCCCCTCCTCTCTGGGTATACGTTCGCTCTGTGCCGTCTCCCCAGACCCCCCTCCTCTGGGTATACGTTCGCTCTGTGCCGTCTCCCCCTCCTCTCTGGGTTTACGTTCGCTCTGTGCCGTCTCCCCGGATCCCCCTCCTCTCTGGGTATACGTTCGTTCTGTGCCGTCTCCCCGGATCCCCCTCCTCTCTGGGTATACGTTCGCTCTGTGCCGTCTCCCCCTCCTCTCTGGGTTTACGTTCGCTCTGTGCCGTCTCCCCCTCCTCTCTGGGTTTACGTTCGCTCTGTGCCGTCTCCCCCCCCTGGACCCCCCTCCTCTCTGGGTATATACGTTCGCTCTGTGCCGTCTCCCCCTCCTCTCTGGGTTTACGTTCGCTCTGTGCCGTCTCCCCAGACCCCCCTCCTCTCTGGGTATATACGTTCGCTCTGTGCCGTCTCCCCCTTCTCTGGGTATATACGTTCGCTCTGTGCCGTCTCCCCCCCCTCCTCTCTGGGTTTACGTTCGCTCTGTGCCGTCTCCCCCTCCCTCTCTGGGTATATACGTTCGCTCTGTGCCGTCTGTGCCCCCCTCTCTGGGTATATACGTTCGCTCTGTGCCGTCTCCCTGGACCCCCCTCCTCTCTGGGTATACGTTCGCTCTGTGCCGTATCGATGAGCACTGAGTGATCCGCACCGACCCAACTAGATGCCGAGATTCCGGCTGAGTGAACTCTTCGCTGTGATTTGCAGACTGTCAGGTGATCCCGATCGATCATTCCTTGTGGTTGCTGGAGGCCCCTCCTCCTTCCATCCAGATACGATTGGCAGGTCCTGAACTCTGCCGGGTGTCACCTGGGAATGGGCCGGTGTCACCAGCTGATGACGCCCCCCCCATCCCCTCGGCCCCCCCCCCCCATCCCCCTCATCCCCCCCCCACGGCCCCCCCTCATCCCCTCATCCCCCCCCCCCCCACGGCCCCCCCTTCCCCTCACCCCCCCCCCCCCCCTCACCCCCCCCCACGGCCCCCCCTATCCCCTCACCCCCCCCCCCACGGCCCCCCCTATCCCCTCACCCCCCCCCCCCCACGGCCCCCCCTATCCCCTCATCCCCCCACTGCCCCCCCCCTATCCCCCCCCTCATCACGTCTGGTCATATCTATGGACTGTCACCGTCCTCATCACGTCTGGTCATATCTATGGACTGTCACCATCCTCATCACGTCTGGTCATATCTATGGACTGTCACCATCCTCATCACGTTCTCCTCTGGTCATATCGGACTGTCACCATCCTCATCACGTCTGGTCATATCTATGGACTGTCACCATCTCCTCATCACGTCTCCTCTACGGACTGTCACCATCCTCATCACGTCTGGTCATATCTATGGACTGTCACCATCTTCATCACGTCTCCTCTATGGACTGTCACCATCTTCATCACGTCTGGTCATATCTATGGACTGTCACCATCTTCATCACGTCTGGTCATATCTATGGACTGTCACCATCTTCATCACGTCTGGTCATATCTATGGACTGTCACCATCTTCATCACGTCTCCTCTATGGACTGTCACCATCCTCATCACGTCTGGTCATATCTATGGACTGTCACCATCCTCATCACGTCTGGTCATATCTATGGACTGTCACCATCTTCATCATCACGTCTGGTCATATCTATGGACTGTCACCATCCTCATCACGTCTCCTCATATCTATGGACTGTCACCATCCTCATCACGTCTGGTCATATCTATGGACTGTCACCATCCTCATCACGTCTCCTCTATGGACTGTCACATCTTCATCACGTCTGGTCATATCTATGGACTGTCACCATCCTCATCACGTCTGGTCATATCTATGGACTGTCACCATCCCTCATCACGTCTGGTCATATCTATGGACTGTCACCATCCTCATCACGTCTGGTCATATCTATGGACTGTCACCATCCTCATCACGTCTGGTCATATCTATGGACTGTCACCATCCTCATCACGTCTGGTCATATCTATGGACTGACCATGTCACCCCATCCTCATCACGTCTCCTATCTATGGACCCTATGTCACCATCCTCATCACGTCTGGTCATATCTATGGACTGTCACCATCTTCATCACGTCTCCTCTATGGACTGTCACCATCCTCATCACGTCTGGTCATATCTATGGACTGTCACCATCCCTCATCACGTCTGGTCATATCTATGGACTGTCACCATCCTCATCACGTCTGGTCATATCTATGGACTGTCACCATCCTCATCACGTCTGGTCATATCTATGGACTGTCACCATCCTCATCACGTCTCCTCTATGGACTGTCACCATCCTCATCACGTCTGGTCATATCTATGGACTGTCACCATCTTCATCACGTCTGGTCATATCTATGGACTGTCACCATTCCTCATCACGTCTGGTCATATCTATGGACTGTCACCATCCTCATCACGTCTGGTCATATCTATGGACTGTCACCATCTTCATTATGTCTCCTCATATCTGTATGGACTGTCACCATCTTCATCACGTCTGGTCATATCTATGGACTGTCACCATCCTCATCACGTCTGGTCATATCTATGGACTGTCACCATCCTCATCACGTCTGGTCATATCTATGGACTGTCACCATCCTCATCACGTCTGGTCATATCTATGGACTGTCACCATCTTCATCATGTCTCCTCTTATGTATGGACTGTCACCATCTTCATCACGTCTGGTCATATCTATGGACTGTCACCATCCTCATCACGTCTGGTCATATCTATGGACTGTCACCATCCTCATCACGTCTGGTCATATCTATGGACTGTCACCATCCTCATCACGTCTGGTCATATCTATGGACTGTCACCATCATCTTCATCACGTCTGGTCATCATATCTATGGACTGTCACCATCCTCATCACGTCTCCTCTATGGGACTGTCACCATCCTCATCACGTCTGGTCATATCTATGGACTGTCACCATCCTCATCACGTCTGGTCATATCTATGGACTGTCACCATCCTCATCACGTCTGGTCATATCTATGGACTGTCACCATCCTCATCACGTCTGGTCATATCTATGGACTGTCACCATCCTCATCACGTCTGGTCATATCTATGGACTGTCACCATCCTCATCACGTCTGGTCATATCTATGGACTGTCACCATCCTCATCACGTCTGGTCATATCTGGTCACCATCCTCATCATCTATGGACTGTCACCATCCTCATCACGTCTGGTCATATCTATGGACTGTCACCATCCTCATCACGTCTGGTCATATCTATGGACTGTCACCATCCTCATCACGTCTGGTCATATCTATGGACTGTCACCATCCTCATCACGTCTGGTCATATCTATGGACTGTCATCATCCTCATCACGTCTCCATATCTATGGACTGTCACCATCCTCATCACGTCTCGGTCACTCTATGGACTGTCACCATCCTCATCACGTCTGGTCTATCTATGGACTGTCACCATCCTCATCACGTCTGGTCATATCTATGGACTGTCACCATCTTCATCACGTCTGGTCATATCTATGGACTGTCACCCCTATCCTCATCACGTCTCCTCTATGGACTGTCACCATCATCATCACGTCTGGTCATATCTATGGACTGTCACCATCCTCATCACGTCTGGTCATATCTATGGACTGTCACCATCCTCATCACGTCTCCTCTATGGACTGTCACCATCCTCATCACGTCTGGTCATATCTATGGACCGTTATCATCCTCATCACGTCTGGTCATATCTATGGACTGTCACCCATCCTCATCACGTCTGGTCATATCTATGGACTGTCACCATCCTCATCACGTCTGGTCATATCTATGGACTGTCACCATCCTCATCACGTCTGGTCATATCTATGGACCGTCACCATCCTCATCACGTCTGGTCATATCTATGGACCGTTATCATCCTCATCACGTCTGGTCATATCTATGGACTGTCGCCATCCTCATCACGTCTGGTCATATCTATGGACTGTCACCATCCTCATCACGTCTAGTCATATCTATGGACTGTCACCATCCTCATCACGTCTCCTCTATGGACTGTCACCCCCCCCATGTCTTCACGTCTGGTCATATCTATGGACTGTCACCATCTTCATCACGTCTGGTCATATCTATGGACTGTCACCATCCTTCATCACGTCTGGTCATATCTATGGACTGTCACCATCCTCATCACGTCTGGTCATATCTATGGACCGTTATCATCCTCATCACGTTTCCTCTATGGATGGTGGTGATGTTGGTAGGAATACACGAGCAGCGATGGCTCACATATTTCTTTGGGCTTCTTGCATGTCATTTCCCCCCCCATGTCCTCGGCACCCTTCAGTCCCCCCCCCTGTCCTCGGCACCCTTCAGTCCCCCCCCATGTCCTCGGCACCCTTCAGTCCCCCCCCATGTCCTCGGCACCCTTCAGTCCCTCCCCATGTCCTCGGCACCCTTCAGTCCCTCCCCATGTCCTCGGCACCCTTCAGTCCCCCCCATGTCCTCGGCACCCTTCCCCCCGTCCCCCCCCCCCCCCCGCATGTCCTCGGCACCCTTCAGTCCCCCCCCCCGCATGTCCTCGGCACCCTTCAGTCCCTCCCCCCCATGTCCTCGGCACCCTTCAGTCCCTCCCCCATGTCCTCGGCACCCTTCAGTCCCTCCCCATGTCCTCGGCACCCTTCAGTCCCTCCCCATGTCCTCGGCACCCTTCAGTCCCTCCCCATGTCCTCGGCACTCTTCAGTCCCTCCCCCCATGTCCTCGGCACCCTTCAGTCCCTCCCCATGTCCTCGGCACTCTTCAGTCCCTCCCCATGTCCTCGGCACCCTTCAGTCCCCCTTCCCCCCCGCATGTCCTCGGCACCCTTCAGTCCCCCTTCCCCCCCGCATGTCCTCGGCACCCTTCAGTCCCCCCCCCCCCAGCATGTCCTCGGCACCCTTCAGTCCCCCCCCCCCATGTCCTCGGCACCCTTCAGTCCCCCCCCATGGTCTCGGCACCCTTCAGTCCCCCCCCCCATGTCTCGGCACCCTTCAGTCCCCCCCCCCATGTCCTCGGCACCCTTCAGTCCCCCCCCCATGGTCTCGGCACCCTTCAGTCCCCCCCCCCCATGGTCTCGGCACCCTTCAGTCCCCCCCCCCCCATGGTCTCGGCACCCTTCAGTCCCCCCCCCCATGTCCTCGGCACCCTTCAGTCCCCCCCCCCATGGTCTCGGCACCCTTCAGTCCCCCCCCCCCCATGGTCTCGGCACCCTTCAGTCCCCCCCCCATGTCCTCGGCACCCTTCAGTCCCCCCCCCCCATGGTCTCGGCACCCTTCAGTCCCCCCCCCCCCCCATGGTCTCGGCACCCTTCAGTCCCCCCCCCCCCCATGGTCTCGGCACCCTTCAGTCCCCCCCCCCATGGTCTCGGCACCCTTCAGTCCCCCCCCCATGGTCTCGGCACCCTTCAGTCCCCCCCCAGGAAGTGTTACCCCATAATTTCCCCACATCTTCTCTTCTGGGGGAACTCCAGGACTTTGTCCTTCTGGATAAAGGCCTTTGTGTGGTTGAACCCTTCACTATATCTGCACCCGGAATCTTCCAGTAGTGGATACGGGGCCCCCAGTACCCAGACATCCCCGGGCCCTAAGATGTGGCTCTGTAGTACGAGTCCTCGCTGTGCGGTCGCATGAAGTGCCAGAATCCCGCGGGGTGCAGAAATGGCGACAAATCCTTCTAAGGAACAGACGTGTCCTTGTCTTCCCACCACTGCAGGTCCTTGTATGGACAGTCATGACCTTTGTCTTCCAATGAAGGATCTGCACCTCCCAGGAACCTGCAAGATCCTGAACCCCACAGCCGGTCCCGTCCGTATTCCGATGTCCACGGACCCCCCAGCTGGTCCCATCCGTATTCCGATGTCCACGGACCCCCCAGCCGCCGGTCCCATCCGTATTCCGATGTCCACGAACCCCCCCAGCCGGTCCCGTCCATATTCCGATGTCCACGAACCCCCCAGCCGGTCCATGTCGGATCCGTCCATATTCCGATGTCCACGGACCCCCCAGCCGGGTCCCGTCCGTATTCCGATGTCCACAGACCTCCCACAGATTTGTCCTTTGTTGGAGATTTGGGGAACCTCGCGGACACATTCTGTGTAATTGGTTGTCTGGCCAGTTGTGCAGATCGTTGGGATCTTTGTGTGGATCGGTTTGTGCGGATCTTGGGATTGGTTTGTCGGGATCAGTTCGTTGGGAACTTTGTGCGGATCGTTGGGATCGGTTGTGCGGATCGTTGGGGATCGGTTGTGCGGATCGTTGTCCGATCGGTTGTGCGGATCGGGGATCTTTGTGTGGATCGTTGAGATCGGTTTCGGGATCTTTGTGCGGATCGTTGAGATTGGTTGTCGGATGATCGTTGTGCGGATCGTTTGGTCCGATTGGGATGTTGGGGATCGTTGTGTGGATCGTTGGGATTGGTTGTCGGGATCTTTGTGTGGGATCGTTGTTCCGATTGGGATTGTCGGGATCTTTGTGTGGATTTTTGGGGGTCTTGTGTGTGGATTGTTGGGATGGTCGGGATCCAAGGATCTTGGTGATTGTTTGTGACGGATCTGTGTGCGGATTGTGGTCGGTGTGTATTCGATGTCGGGAGATCTTTGTGTGGATTGTCCTTCGTTGTGTGGATCGAGTTTGGGATTTTGTTGCGGATCACTGTTGGATCGTTGGGATTGGTTGTCGGGATCTTGTGTGTGTGGATTGGTCGGGGATCTTTGTGTGGATCGTTGGGATTGGTTGTCGGGATTGTTGTGTGGATCGTTAGGATTGGTTGTCGGGATCTTTGTGTTGTGTCGGGATCTTTGTGTGGATCGTTGGGATTGGTTGTCGGGATCGTTGTGGGATCGTTAGGATTGTTGGGGATCGGTTGTGTGGATGAGTTGGGATCGGTTGTTGGGATCTTTGTGCGGATCGTTGGATTGGTTGTCGGGATCGTTGTGTGGATCGTTGGGATTGGTTGTCGGGATCTTGTGTGGATCGTTGGGATTGGTTGTCGGGATCTTTGTGCGGATTGTTGGGATTGGTTGTCGGGATCTTTGTGTGGATTGTTGGGATCGGTTGTGGGATTTTGGGATCGGTTGTGTGGTGATTTAGGGGATCTTTTGTGTGGATCGTTGGGATGTTGTGGGATCTTTGGGGATCGGATTGTCGGGATCTTTGTGCGGATCGTTAGGATTGGTTGTCGGGATCTTTTGTGGGATCGTTGGGATTGGTTGTCGGGATCTTTGTGCGG
The DNA here is from genome assembly GCA_951230385.1 of Staurois parvus. Lineage (NCBI taxonomy): Eukaryota > Metazoa > Chordata > Amphibia > Anura > Ranidae > Staurois > Staurois parvus. The sequence goes on along the minus strand of CATNWA010012688.1, from coordinate 702,104 downwards.
ATCGTTGGGATCGGTTGTCGGGATCTTGTGTGCGGATCGTTGGGATCGGTTGTCGGGATCTTTGTGCGGATCGTTGGGATTGGTTGTCGGGATCTTTGTGCGGATCGTTGGGATCGGTTGTCGGGATCTTTGTGCGGATCGTTGGGATTGGTTGTCGGGATCTTTGTGCGGATCGTTGGGATTGGTTGTCGGGATCTTTGTGCGGATCGTTGGGATTGGTTGTCGGGATCTTTGTCGGGATCTTTGTGCGGATCGTTGGGATCGGTTGTCGGGATCTTTGTGCGGATCGTTGGGATTGGTTGTCGGGATCTTTGCGGATCGTTGGGATCGGTTGTTGGGATCGTTGTGGGATCGTTGGGATCGGTTGTCGGGATCTTTGTGCGGATCGTTGGGGATCGGTTGTCGGGATCTTTGTGCGGATCGTTGGGATTGGTTGTCGGGATCTTTGTGCGGATCGTTGGGATCGGTTGTCGGGATCTTTGTGCGGATCGTTGGGATTGGTTGTCGGGATCTTTGTGCGGATCGTTGGGATTGGTTGTCGGGATCTTGTGCGGATCGTTGGGATTGGTTGTCGGGATCTTTGTGCGGATCGTTGGGATCGGTTGTCGGGATCGTTGTGCGGATCGTTGGGATTGGTTGTCGGGATCGTTGGGATCGGTTGTCGGGATCTTTGTGCGGATCGTTGGGATTGGTTGTCGGGATCTTTGTGCGGATCGTTGGGATCGGTTGTCGGGATCTTTGTGCGGATCGTTGGGGATTGGTTGGATCGGTTGTCGATCTTTGTGCGGATCGTTGGGATCGGTTGTCGGGATCTTTGTGCGGATCGTTGGGATTGGTTGTCGGGATCTTTGTGCGGATCGTTGGGATCGGTTGTCGGGATCTTTGTGCGGATCGTTGGGATTGGTTGTCGGGATCTTTGTGCGGATCGTTGGGATCGGTTGTCGGGATCGTTGTGCGGATCGTTGGGATCGGTTGTCGGGATCGTTGGGATCTGGTTTGTTGGGATCTTTGTGCGCGATCGTTGGGATCGGTTGTCGGGATCTTTGTGCGGATCGTTGGGATTGGTTGTCGGGATCTTTGTGCGGATCGTTGGGATTGGTTGTCGGGATCTTTGTGCGGATCATTGGGATCGGTGGTTGTGGGATCTTTGTGCGGATCGTTGGGATTGGTTGGGATCGGTTGTTGGGATCGTTGGATCGTTGGGATCGGTTGTCGGGATCTTTGTGCGGATCGTTGGGATCGGTTGTCGGGATCTTTGTGCGGATCGTTGGGATCGGTTGTTGATCTTTGTGGGATCGTTGGGATTGGTTGTCGGGATCTTTGTGCGGATCGTTGGGATCGGTTGTCGGGATCTTTGTGCGGATCGTTGGGATCGGTTGTCGGGATCTTTGTGCGGATCGTTGGGATTGGTTGTCGGGATCTTTGTGCGGATCGTTGGGATTGGTTGTCGGGGATCTTTGTGCGGATCGTTGGGATCGGTTGTCGGGATCGTTGGGATTGGTTGTCGGGATCGTTGGGATCGGTTGTCGGGATCTTTGTGCGGATCGTTGTGTGGTGACTCGGGATCTGTGGCCGGTATTCTGGAGGTGGATCTCCTGTAGATCCTCTGTGGTCGATCTCTCTATGACACGTGATCTCTCCTCCTGTTTCAGGTTGTTCCTCCGGGATGTTTCAAGCCGAATCAGGGAGACGAGAGCTGCCTGCACTGCCCCATAAACAGCCGCACCACCTCAGAGGGGGCCACCAACTGCGTGTGCCGATCGGGGTACTACCGAGCCGACTCCGACCCCCTGGAGATGCCGTGTACCAGTAAGTGTCTCCGTGTCCTGAGATGTCAGGGATGCAGGTACCCGACGTGGTGTAACTGGGGGGAGGACATTCCTGGCTGCACAGACTCTGGGGGGGTGGTGGAGGAGACCGGCGGCCCGGGCACCCCTCCCCCCACATGCTGCTAATGGCTTACAAATGTCTCAGATGTGAATGAGGCCTGAAATCCGACTCCGTCCAGCCATGGGGGGAGGGACAAGATGGGGGGGGGGGGCGGCAGCAAGATGGGGGAGGGGGTGGATGATGGGGGGGGGCGGCAAGATGGGGAGGGGGTGGAGGGGGTGGATGATGGGGGGGGGGGGCGGCGGCAAGATGGGGAGGGGGTGGATGATGAGCGGGGGGGGGGGGGACAAGATGGGGGGCAGCAAGATGGGGAGGGGGTGGAGGATGGGGGGGGATCTCTCTTCCTCCTCCTCACTCCTGACCTCTCTCTCTTCCTCCTCCTCACTCCTGACCTCTCTCTTCCTCCTCACTCCTGACCCTTCTCTCTTCCTCCTCCTCCTCACTCCTGACCTCTCTCTTCCTCCTCACTCCTGACCTCTCTCTTCCTCCTCCTCCTCACTCCTGACCTCTCTCTTCCTCCTCCTCCTCACTCCTGACCTCTCTCTTCCTCCCTCCTCCTCACTCCTGACCTCTCTCTTCCTCCTCCTCCTCACTCCTGACCTCTCTCTTCCTCCTCCTCCTCACTCCTGACCTCTCTCTCTCCTCCTCCTCCTCACTCCTGACTTCTCTCTTCCTCCTCCTCACTCCTGACCTCTCTCTTCCTCCTCCTCACTCCTGACCTCTCTCTTCCTCCTCCTCACTCCTGCCCTCTCTCTTCCTCCTCCTCACTCCTGACCTCTCTCTTCCTCCTCCTCACTCCTGACCTCTCTCTTCCTCCTCCTCACTCCTGACCTCTCTCTTCCTCCTCCTCACTCCTGACCTCTCTCTTCCTCCTCCTCCTCACTCTGGGGTGACCTCTCTCTTCCTCCTCCTCCTCACTCCTGACCTCTCTCTTCCTCCTCCTCCTCAGACTCCTGACCTCTCTCTTCCTCCTCCTCCTCACTCCTGACCTCTCTCTTCCTCCTCCTCCTCACTCCTGACCTCTCTCTTCCTCACTCCTGACCTCTCTCTTCCTCCTCCTCCTCACTCCTGACCTCTCTCTTCCTCCTCCTCCTCCACTCCTGACCTCTCTCTTCCTCCTCCTCCTCACTCCTGACCTCTCTCTTCCTCCTCCTCCTCACTCCTGACCTCTCTCTTCCTCCTCCTCACTCCTGACTTCTCTCTTCCTCCTCCTCACTCCTGACCTCTCTCTCTGATCCTCCTCCTCACTCCTGACCTCTCTCTCTTCCTCCTCCTCACTCCTGACCTCTCTCTCTTCCTCCTCCTCACTCCTGACCTCTCTCTTCCTCCTCCTCACTCCTGACCTCTCTCTTCCTCCTCCTCACTCCTGACCTCTCTCTTCCTCCTCCTCACTCCTGACCTCTCTCTTCCTCCTCCTCACTCCTGACCTCTCTCTTCCTTCTCCTCACTCCTGACCTCTCTCTTCCTCCTCACTCCTGACCTCTCTCTCTTCCTCCTCCTCACTCCTGACCTCTCTCTTCCTCCTCCTCACTGCTGACCTCTCTCTTCCTCCTCCTCACTCCTGACCTCTCTCTTCCTTCTCACTCCTGACCTCTCTCTCTCTTCCTCCTCACTCCTGACCTCTCTCTTCCTCCTCACTCCTGACCTCTCTCTTCCTCCTCCTCACTCCTGACCTCTCTCTCTTCCTTCTCCTCAGCCACCCGTCGTCGTCTCCTCAGGCGGTCATCTCCAGTGTGAATGAGACGTCTCTGATGCTGGAATGGTCTCCTCCTCGTGATTCTGGTGGTCGGGAAGATTTGGTGTACAACATCATCTGTAAGAGCTGTGGATCTGGGCGTGGCGCCTGCACCCGCTGCGGGGATAATGTGCAGTTTGCTCCTCGGCAGCTGGGCCTCACCGAGCCACGAGTCTACATCAGTGACCTCCTCGCCCCACACGCAGTACACCTTCGAGATCCAGGCCGTGAATGGAGTGACCGACCAGAGCCCCTACTCCCCGCAGTTCTCCTCCGTCAACATCACCACCAACCAGGCCGGTAAGTGCGCCCGGTGTATGACCCCCCGCCCGCCACCCACACACCAACCAGGCCGGTAAGTGCGCCCGGTGTATGACCCCCGCCGCCACCCACCACCAACCAGGCCGGTAAGTGCGCCCGGTGTATGACCCCCACCCCCGCCGCCACCACCCACCACCAACCAGGCCGGTAAGTGCGCCCGGTGTATGAGGGAGACGGGTGGGGGTGCATTGTGCATTGTCAGCACTTCGTGATGTTTGGCTCCATCCATAATTCATGGCGGAGCCGGGTAAGGAGGTCAGCTGTCACCCTGATGACAATCACCGGGGGGGGGGGGGGGGGCCGAGGAGATTCCACCACCCATTGGCTCCACTACGTATTGAGGGGGGGGGGGGCTGGACATGCTGCGATGATGATTGTGGCAGCTTCAATTACCCCCATGAGGAGTGTGTGTGTGGATACAGTGCAGAGGGGGGTATATATATACATTGTAGGGGGGGGGGGTATATATATACATTGTAGAGGGGGGTATATATATATACATTGTAGAGGGGGGGTATATATATACATTGTAGAGGGGGGGTATATATATACATTGTAGAGGGGGGGTATATATATATACATTGTAGAGGGGGGGTATATATATACATTGTAGAGGGGGGGTATATATATACATTGTAGAGGGGGGGTATATATATACATTGTAGAGGGGGGGTATATATATACATTGTAGAGGGGGGGGTATATATATACATTGTAGAGGGGGGGTATATATATATACATTGTAGAGGGGGGGTATATATATATACATTGTAGAGGGGGGATATATACTATATATACATTGTAGAGGGGGGGTATATATATACACAGTGCAGAGGGGGGGTATATATATACATTGTAGAGGGGGGGTATATATATACAATGTAGAGGGGGGTATATATATATACATTGTAGAGGGGGGTATATATACACATGTAGAGGGGGGGTATATATATATACATTGTAGACGGGGGGTATATATATACATTGTAGAGGGGGGGGTATATATATATACATTGTAGAGGGGGGTATATATATACATTGCAGAGGGGGGTATATATATACATTGTAGAGGGGGGGTATATATATACATTGTAGAGGGGGGGTATATATATACAATGTAGAGGGGGGTATATATATACATTGTAGAGGGGGGGTATATATATACATTGTAGAGGGGGGGTATATATATATACATTGTAGAGGGGGGTATATATATACATTGTAGAGGGGGGGTATATATATAACATTGTATATACATTGTAGAGGGGGGGTATATATATATACATTGTAGAGGGGGGTATATATATACATTGTAGAGAGGGGGGGTATATATATACATTGTAGAGGGGGGGTATATATATACATTGTAGAGGGGGGTATATATATATATACATTGTAGAGGGGGGGTATATATATACATTGTAGAGAGGGGGGTATATATATACATTGTAGAGGGGGGGTATATATATACATTGTAGAGGGGGGTATATATATATACATTGTAGAGGGGGGTATATATATATACATTGTAGAGGGGGGGTATATATATACATTGTAGAGGGGGGGTATATATATACATTGTAGAGGGGGGTATATATATAGAGGGGGGGGTATATATATACACATTGTAGAGGGGGGTATATATATATATACATTGTAGAGGGGGGGTATATATATACATTGTAGAGGGGGGGGGGGGGTATATATATATACATTGTAGAGGGGGGGGGTATATATATATACATTATATACATTGTAGAGGGGGGGTATATATATATACATTGTAGAGGGGGGGTATATATTGTATAAATATATATACATTGTAGAGGGGGGGTATATATATACATTGTAGAGGGGGGGTATATATATATATACATTGTAGAGGGGGGGTATATATACATTGTAGAGGGGGGGTATATATATATACACATTGTAGAGGGGGGGGTATATATATACATTGTAGAGGGGGGGTATATATATACATTGTAGAGGGGGGGGTATATATATACACATTGTAGAGGGGGGGGTATATATATATACATTGTAGAGGGGGGGGTATATATATATACATTGTATATATATATTTGTAGAGGGGGGGTATATATATATACATTGTAGAGGGGGGGTATATATATACATTGTAGAGGGGGGGTATATATATACATTGTATATATATATATACATTGTAGAGGGGGGTATATATATACATTGTAGAGGGGGGTATATATATATACATTGTAGAGGGGGGGGTATATATGTACATTGTAGAGGGGGGTATATATGTATATACACACACTGTAGGGGGGGTATATATACACTGCTCAGCATACATGAGTCCGCCCCAACAGATCTGTCAGAAATCCTTTCCTCTCAGAATCCACGTTTTCTATGGGACACGATACCACAAGCTCCTCCCACAAATACCGGCCAATGATTGCAGACAAAATTTGTTGAGTTGCACACACAGAAAAGTATTTTTCCTAACAAATCTATCCCAGACCATGTTGCAAAAATAAACACACCCCAATGAAATTCTTAGGGGCAAAGCTTAATTTTAGACGACAAAATCCTAAATAACAAGAACTCATCTCCAGGTGAGTCTAATTCTTCATTACACAGGTGTCCAGCAGACAGGTGATTATAAAAGGGCGTGACCTAACAAAGAAAACCCCGCCCATTTCATGCTGTCAGCAATGCCACCACATGGAAGAGAAATGTCACCAGGCCTGAGAATGGAAATCATTTCTTTACACTAGAAAGGTGAAGGCTACAAGGAGATCAGCAAAGCTTTATCAGTGAGAATATTGGAGCAAAAGTGATACAAAGATGGAACTGCAACCATCTCACAGAGACGTCCAGGCCGTCCACGGAAGTTATCACCTCGACAGGAGCGTCTTCTGATAAGAAGGGATGAAGAAGATCGCCATGTAAGGTCACTGCAGTTAGCTAAAGAAGTAGAAAGCCAAACCGGGGCGATTGTTTCCCGTGACACCGTATGGCGCACACTGCAGAGGAATGGCATGCATGGGTGTTGTCCTCGAAGGAAGCCTCTCCTAAAGCCCGCCTAGGATTTGACAGGACCCCTGAAAAAGAAGACGACTACCGGGTCTCTGTACTTTGGAGTGATGGGACCAAGACAAAGGTTTCTGGAACTGACGGCTTCATAACTGTATGGTGTCACAAAGGTGAGGAGTACAAAGACAAATGCACGGTGCATACTGTGAAACATGGTGGTGGCAGCGCCCTTCCGTGGGGGCTGCATGAGTGCTGCTGGTGTCAGGGAGCTGCATTTCATTGATGGTGTCATGAATTCACAGATGTATGGCTCTATATTGAAGAGAAGATGCTCCCATCGCTCCGTGTCCTCGATCGTCCAGAATGACAACGATCCAAAACACACATCTAAGGCCACTGTTGTATTTCTGAAGAAGAACCGGGGGAAGGGATTCCGGGGCCAAGTCTGTCTCCTGATCTGGACCCAACACCTGTGGGGGGATCTGAGGAGACAAGCTGAGCATCGCTCTCCATCCAGCATCCAGGCCCTGAGAGGTCTCCATATACATGGCGCCCCCCCCATGGTTGTATCTGGAGCACTGTATATATATATATACATGGAGTGTGTGCCGGCGCCCCCCCCATGGTTGTATCTGGAGCACTGTATATATATATACATGGAGTGTGTGCCGGCGCCCCCCCATGGTATCTGGAGCACTGTATCTGGAGTGTGTGCCGGCGCCCCCCCATGGTTGTATCTGGAGCACTGTATATATATATACATGGAGTGTGTGCCGGCGCCCCCCCATGGTTGTATCTGGAGCACTGTATATATATATATATATACATGGAGTGTGTGCCGGCGCCCCCCCCATGGTTGTATCTGGAGCACTGTATATATATATATACATGGAGTGTGTGCCGGCGCCCCCCCCCCCCCATGGTTGTATCTGGAGCACTGTATATATATATATATACATGGAGTGTGTGCCGGCGCCCCCCCATGGTTGTATCTGGAGCACTGTATATATATATACATGGAGTGTGTGCCGGCGCCCCCCCATGGTTGTATCTGGAGCACTGTATATATATATACATGGAGTGTGTGCCGGCGCCCCCCCATGGTTGTATCTGGATAGCCATCAGTCCGCAGTCCCGGGAAATGGGAGAACATAAAGGACATTAGGGAGGGGGAGGGGAGGGGGCCGGGTGACTGTTGAGGCGAAGTAAATGTCCTGTAATGTACAGACACAGCCGGGCCCCTCCCCCCCCAAGGGAGCTGCACTTCTCTCTGGAGTCGCTCTTCAGGCTGTGCTCATCAGATGATAGTGATGGCAGATCGGGGAATCAGCGTATCGGGAGATCAGCGGATCGGGGAATTGGCGTATCGGGAGATCAGCGGATCGGGGAATCGGCGTATCGGGAGATCAGCGGATCGGGGAATCGGCGTATCGGGAGATCAGCGGATCGGGGAATCGGCGTATCGGGAGATCAGCGGATCGGAGAATCAGCGTATCGGGAGATCAGCGGATCGGGGAATCGGCGTATCGGGAGATCAGCGGATCGGGGAATCGGCGTATCGGGAGATCAGCGGATCGGGGAATCGGGAGATTGGGGAATCAGCGTATCGGGAGATCAGCGGATCGGGGAATCAGCGTCTCTGCACTGCACTTGATTTGTACATTTACCATGAAAAACAGAAATTCAACCAAGAAATTTCCACCTGACCAATGATGAAGCCAAGGATGCCCCTCCCCCTCCACTCTACAGGATCATTCCCTGACAGCACTGTCACTTGCCTTCCCTGCACCGCCCCCTGACAACGCTGTCACTGTCCTTACCTGCACCGCCCCCTAGCAGCGCTGTCACTGTCCTTACCTGCACCGCCCCCTAGCAGCGCTGTCACTGTCCCTTCCCTGCACCGCCCCCTGACAACGCTATCACTGTCCTTCCCTGCACCGCCCCCTGGCAGCACTGTCACTGTTCATCCCTGCACCGCCCCCTGACAGCGCTGTCACTTTCTTTCCCTTCCCTGCAACGCCCCCTGGCAGCGCTGTCGCTTCCCTGCTCCTGGTCCCATGTCCTCTGCTCCTACTCTTGGTTCTGTACCTGGTTCTGGTTGTGTACTTTTTCTCCTCTGGGTTCTTGTTCTGGGTCTCTGACCTTCTCCTTCTAGTTCTGGTCTCTGACCTTCTCCTTCTAGTTCTGGGTCTCTGACCTTCTCCTTCTAGTTCTGGGTCTCTGACCTTCTCCTTCTAGTTCTGGGTCTCTGACCTTCTCCTTCTAGTTCTGGGTCTCTGACCTTCTCCTTCTAGTTCTGGGTCTCTGACCTTCTCCTTCTAGTTCTGGGTCTCTGACCTTCTCCTTCTAGTTCTGGTCTTCTCCTTCTAGTTCTGGGTCTCTGACCTTCTCCTTCTAATTCTGGTCCCTGGTCTTATCCTTCTAGTTCTGGTCTCTGACCTTCTCCTTCTAGTTCTGGGTCTCTGACCTTCTCCTTCTAGTTCTGGGTCTCTGACCTTCTCCTTCTAGTTCTGGTCTTCTCCTTCTAGTTCTGGGTCTCTGACCTTCTCCTTCTAATTCTGGTCCCTGGGCTTCTCCTTCTAGTTCTGGGTCTCTGACCTTCTCCTTCTAATTCTGGTCCCTGGTCTTCTCCTTCTAGTTCTGGTCTCTGACCTTCTCCTAGTTCTGGGTCTCTGACCTTCTCCTTCTAGTTCTGGGTCTCTGCCCTTCTAGTTCTGGTCTCTGCCCTTCTCCTAGTTCTGGTCTCTGCCCTTCTCCTAGTTCTGGTCTCTGCCCTTCTCCTAGTTCTGGTCTCTGCCCTTCACCTAGTTCTGGGTCTCTGGTCTTCTCCTTCTAGTTCTGGGTCTCTGCCCTTCTAGTTCTGGTCTCTGGTCTTCTCCTAGTTCTGGTCTCTGCCCTCCTCCTATTTCTGGTCTCTGCCCTCCTCCTATTTCTGGTCTCTGCCCTCCTATTTCTGGTCTCTGCCCTCCTCCTATTTCTGGTCTCTGCCCTTCTCCTTCTAGTTCTGGTCTCTGCCCTTCTCCTTCTAGTTCTGGTCTCTGACCTTCTCCTTCTAGTTCTGGTCTCTGACCTTCTCCTTCTAGTTCTGGTCTCTGACCTTCTCCTTCTTGTTCTGGTCTCTGACCTTCTCCTTCTAGTTCTGGTCTCTGACCTTCTCCTTCTAGTTCTGGTCTCTGACCTTCTCCTTCTAGTTCTGGGTCTCTGACCTTCTCCTTCTAGTTCTGGGTCTCTGACCTTCTCCTTCTAGTTCTGGTCTTCTCCTTCTAGTTCTGGGTCTCTGCCCTTCTAGTTCTGGTCTCTGCCCTTCTCCTAGTTCTGGGTCTCTGGTCTTCTCCTTCTAGTTCTGGTCTCTGATCTTCTCCTTCTAGTTCTGGTCTCTGATCTTCTCCTTCTAGTTCTGGGTCTCTGCCCTTCTAGTTCTGGTCTCTGCCCTTCTTTTTTCTGGTCTCTGGTCTTCTCCTTCTAGTTCTGGTCTCTGGTCTTCTCCTTCTAGTTCTGGTCTCTGCCCTTCTCCTAGTTCTGGTCTCTGGTCTTCTCCTATTTCTGGTCTCTGCCCTCCTCCTATTTCTGGTCTCTTCTAACCTTCTCCTTCTAGTTCTGGTCTCTGACCTTCTCCTTCTAGTTCTGGTCTCTGACCTTCTCCTTCTAGTTCTGGTCTCTGACCTTCTCCTTCTAGTTCTGGTCTCTGACCTTCTCCTTCTAGTTCTGGTCTCTGACCTTCTCCTTCTAGTTCTGGGTCTCTCTGACCTTCTCCTTCTAGTTCTGGGTCTCTGGTCTTCTCCTTCTAGTTCTGGTCTCTGATCTTCTCCTTCTAGTTCTGGGTCTCTGCCCCTTCTAGTTCTGGTCTCTGCCCTTCTAGTTCTGGTCTCTGCCCTTCTAGTTCTGGTCTCTGCCCTTCTCCTAGTTCTGGTCTCTGGTCTTCTCCTTCTAGTTCTGGTCTCTGCCCTTCTCCTAGTTCTGTCTCTGGTCTTGCTCCTTCTCTAGTTCTGGTCTCTGCCCTTCTCCTTCTAGTTCTGGTCTCTGCCCTTCTCCTTCTAGTTCTGGTCTCTGCCCTTCTCCTTCTAGTTCTGGTCTCTGCCCTTCTCCTTCTAGTTCTGGTCTCTGACCTTCTCCTTCTAGTTCTGGTCTCTGACCTTCTCCTTCTAGTTTCTGGTCTCTGACCTTCTCCTTCTAGTTCTGGTCTCTGACCTTCTCCTTCTAGTTCTGGGTCTCTGACCTTCTCCTTCTAGTTCTGGGTCTCTGACCTTCTCCTTCTAGTTCTGGTCTTCTCCTTCTAGTTCTGGGTCTCTGCCCTTCTAGTTCTGGTCTCTGCCCTTCTCCTAGTTCTGGGTCTCTGGTCTTCTCCTCCTAGTTCTGGTCTCTGACCTTCTCCTTCTAGTTCTGGTCTCTGCCCTTCTCCTAGTTCTGGGTCTCTGATCTTCTCCTTCTAGTTCTGGTCTCTGATCTTCTCCTTCTAGTTCTGGGTCTCTGCCCTTCTAGTTCTGGTCTCTGCCCTTCTAGTTCTGGTCTCTGCCCTTCTCCTAGTTCTGGTCTCTGGTCTTCTCCTATTTCTGGTCTCTGCCCTCCTCCTATTTCTGGTCTCTAACCTTCTCCTTCTAGTTCTGGTCTCTGACCTTCTCCTTCTAGTTCTGGTCTCTGACCTTCTCCTTCTAGTTCTGGTCTCTGACCTTCTCCTTCTAGTTCTGGTCTCTTTCTCCTTCTAGTTCTGGTTTTCTTTCTCCTTCTAGTTCTGGTCTCTGACCTTCTCCTTCTAGTTCTGGGTCTCTGACCTTCTCCTTCTAGTTCTGGTCTCTGACCTTCTCCTTCTAGTTCTGGGTCTCTGACCTTCTCCTTCTAGTTCTGGGTCTCTGACCTTCTCCTTCTAGTTCTGGTCTTCTCCTTCTAGTTCTGGGTCTCTGCCCTTCTAGTTCTGGTCTCTGCCCTTCTCCTAGTTCTGGGTCTCTGGTCTTCTCCTTCTAGTTCTGGTCTCTGATCTTCTCCTTCTAGTTCTGGTCTCTGATCTTCTCCTTCTAGTTCTGGGTCTCTGCCCTTCTAGTTCTGGTCTCTGCCCTTCTAGTTCTGGTCTCTGCCCTTCTCCTAGTTCTGGTCTCTGGTCTTCTCCTTCTAGTTCTGGTCTCTGCCCTTCTCCTAGTTCTGGTCTCTGGTCTTCTCCTATTTCTGGTCTCTGCCCTCCTCCTATTTCTGGTCTCTAACCTTCTCCTTCTAGTTCTGGTCTCTGACCTTCTCCTTCTAGTTCTGGTCTCTGACCTTCTCCTTCTAGTTCTGGTCTCTGACCTTCTCCTTCTAGTTCTGGTCTCTGACCTTCTCCTTCTAGTTCTGGGTCTCTGACCTTCTCCTTCTAGTTCTGGGTCTCTGACCTTCTCCTTCTAGTTCTGGGTCTCTGACCTTCTCCTTCTAGTTCTGGGTCTCTGGTCTTCTCCTTCTAGTTCTGGTCTCTGATCTTCTCCTTCTAGTTCTGGGTCTCTGCCCTTCTAGTTCTGGTCTCTGCCCTTCTAGTTCTGGTCTCTGCCCTTCTAGTTCTGGTCTCTGCCCTTCTCCTAGTTCTGGTCTCTGGTCTTCTCCTTCTAGTTCTGGTCTCTGCCCTTCTCCTAGTTCTGGTCTCTGGTCTTCTCCTTCTAGTTCTGGTCTCTGCCCTTCTCCTAGTTCTGGTCTCTAACCTTCTCCTTCTAGTTCTGGTCTCTGACCTTCTCCTTCTAGTTCTGGTCTCTGACCTTCTCCTTCTAGTTCTGGTCTCTGACCTTCTCCTTCTAGTTCTGGTCTCTGGACCTTCTCCTCCTAGTTCTGGTCTCTGACCTTCTCCTCCTAGTTCTGGTCTCTGACCTTCTCCTCCTAGTTCTGGTCTCTGACCTTCTCCTCCTAGTTCTGGTCTCTGACCTTCTCCTCCTAGTTCTGGTCTCTGACCTTCTCCTCCTAGTTCTGGTCTCTGACCTTCTCCTCCTAGTTCTGGTCTCTGACCTCCTTCTACTTCTGATCTCTGACCTTCTCCTTCTAGTTCTGGTCTCTGACCTTCTCCTTCTAGTTCTGGTCTCTGACCTTCTCCTTCTAGTTCTGATCTCTGACCTTCTCCTTCTAGTTCTAGTCCCTTCTCTCCTCCTAGTTCTGGTCTCTGACCTCCACCTAGTTCTGGTCTCTGACCTCCACCTAGTTCTGGTCTCTGACCTCCTTCCTAGTTCTGGTCTCTGACCTTCTCCTTCTAGTTCTGGTCTCTGACCTTCTCCTCCTAGTTCTGGTCTCTGACCTTCTCCTCCTAGTTCTGGTCTCTGCTTCTCCTCCTAGTTCTGGTCTCTGACCTTCTCCTCCTAGTTCTGGTCTCTGACCTTCTCCTCCTAGTTCTGGTCTCTGACCTTCTCCTCCTAGTTCTGGTCTCTGACCTTCTCCTCCTAGTTCTGGTCTCTGACCTCCTCCTAGTTCTGGTCTCTGACCTCCTCCTAGTTCTGGTCTCTGACCTCCTCCTAGTTCTGGTCTCTGGTCTTCTCCTAGTTCTGGTCTCTGGTCTTCTCCTATTTCTGGTCTCTGCCCTCCTCCTATTTGTGGTCTCTGCCCTCCTCCTATTTCTGGTCTCTGACCTTCTCCTCCTAGTTCTGGTCTCTGACCTTCTCCTCCTAGTTCTGGTCTCTGACCTTCTCCTCCTGGTTCTGGTCTCTGACCTTCTCCTCCTTTTTCTGGTCTCTGACCTTCTCCTCCTGGTTCTGGTCTCTGACCTTCTCCTCCTGGTTCTGGTCTCTGACCCTCTCCTCCTGGTTCTGGTCTCTGACCTTCTCCTCCTGGTTCTGGTCTCTGACCTTCTCCTCCTGGTTCTGGTCTCTGACCTTCTCCTCCTGGTTCTGGTCTCTGACCTTCTCCTCCTAGTTCTGGTCTCTGACCTTCTCCTCCTAGTTCTGGTCTCTGACCTTCTCCTCCTAGTTCTGGTCTCTGACCTCCTCCTAGTTCTGGTCTCTGACCTCCTCCTAGTTCTGGTCTCTGACCTCCTCCTAGTTCTGGTCTCTGGTCTTCTCCTATTTCTGGTCTCTGCCCTCCTCCTATTTGTGGTCTCTGCCCTCCTCCTATTTCTGGTCTCTGACCTTCTCCTCCTAGTTCTGGTCTCTGACCTTCTCCTCCTAGTTCTGGTCTCTGACCTTCTCCTCCTGGTTCTGGTCTCTGACCTTCTCCTCCTGTTTCTGGTCTCTGACCTTCTCCTCCTGGTTCTGGTCTCTGACCTTCTCCTCCTGGTTCTGGTCTCTGACCCTCTCCTCCTGGTTCTGGTCTCTGACCTTCTCCTCCTGGTTCTGGTCTCTGACCTTCTCCTCCTGGTTCTGGTCTCTGACCTTCTCCTCCTGGTTCTGGTCTCTGACCTTCTCCTTCTAGTTCTGGTCTCTGACCTCCTCCTAGTTCTGGTTTCTGACCTCCTCCTTCTAGTTCTGGTCTCTGACCTCCTCCTAGTTCTGGTCTCTGACCTCCTCCTAGTTCTGGTCTCTGACCTCCTTCTAGTTCTGGTCTCTGACCTCCTCCTAGTTCTGGTCTCTGACCTCCTCCTAGTTCTGGTCTCTGACCTCCTCCTCCTAGTTCTGGTCTCTGACCTCCTCCTCCTAGTTCTGGTCTCTGACCTCCTCCTCCTAGTTCTGGTCTCTGACCTCCTCCTAGTTCTGTTCCCTGGTCTTCTCTCGCACTGACTTTGGTCCTTTTTCTTCTGGTTCTGTATGTATTGGGCCTGAGGGTCCTGTAGTCCATCCTTGTCCTCCCGATCTCTGCCGTCTTCTTCATGAAAGTAACTGAAAATTCCCGGAATTCCTGGCTGGTGGCCGGTGTTGGGCTGTTTTCTCCCCAGGTTGGTAACCCGACACCTGGGGGACACGGATGGTGTCAGAGGGATCGGGCGAGGAGGCCGAGGGCCCGACAGCTGTTCTGATGATGAGGAGAGCGGAGGGGGGCGGTGGGTCCAGCTGCCACTTCTGTGGCCCAACGTTGCTGCTGTCCACAGTGTGATATGACCTCCCCAACCAATCACGTCATCAGATCGATGGCACCAGTAGATTCGGTGTGGAGGGATGGAACGTCTCAGTTTTTCTTGGGATGGACAAACTTTCACTCTGTTAGTAAATACAGCAATGAAATGCCGATTGTGTGAGATCGGTAATTCTTGTTCTCACGTATCATGTAACCAGAAACCGGGCCACACACGTTCCAATCTGATTGTGCAACCTCAACATCTGTGCAGTGCCAGGGTCTTCCCTTCAATGTGAATCCCATCAGGTCCACAAACTGCATAGTAATTGGGGAATCTATACTAATTGTACAATTGGATTGTAGGGTGTGTGACAGACTGGCGGCGCTGTAACCGATCCATGTCTTCGTAAATTGGTGACAATATCCGGGATCAGATGAGTGGGGGGATGGAGGCCTAGAACCAGATTGGCGGAATCTGAGAAAGAAATGGAACTTCTGCCTGATGCATCGATCGATCGAGGGGTACAAATAACACCGACGTACAATTCGGGGAACGCCGCGAGTCGCCTTCCATACAGAGTCAGATATTTATTGCAGCTTCTATTCAAAGTTGGAAACTATGACGTGCCGTCGAAGGGCCCCCCGTGAATGCGCCATCGAAGGGCCCCCGTGAATGCGCCATCGAAGGGCTCCCCGTGAATGCGCCATCGAAGGGCCCCCCGTGAATGCGCCATCGAAGGGCCCCCCGTGAATGCGCCATCGAAGGGCCCCCCCGTGAATGCGCCATCGAAGGGCCCCCCCGTGAATGCGCCATCGAAGGGCCCCCCCGTGAATGCGCCATCGAAGGGCCCCCCCCGTGAATGCGCCATCGAAGGGCCCCCCGTGAATGCGCCATCGAAGGGCCCCCCGTGAATGCGCCATCGAAGGGCCCCCCGTGAATGCGCCATCGAAGGGCCCCCCGTGAATGCGCCATCGAAGGGCCCCCCGTGAATGCGCCATCGAAGGGCTCCCCGTGAATGCGCCATCGAAGGGTCCCCCGTGAATGCGCCATCGAAAGGCCCCCCGTGAATGCGCCATCGAAAGGCCCCCCGTGAATGCGCCATCGAAGGGCCCCCCGTGAATGCGCCATCGAAGGGCTCCCCGTGAATGCGCCAACAAAGGGCTCCCCGTGAATGCGCCATCGAAGTGCTCCCGTGAATGCGCCATCGAAGGGCCCCCCGTGAATGCGCCATCGAAGGGCCCCCCGTGAATGCGCCATCGAAGGGCCCCCCGTGAATGCGACGAACTCTGCTGCCGTATTGTGTCAGATTTGTATCGGCGTTCTCATTCTAGAAGTGTAATGGGAACCGTTCCCATTTCTGGTGCCGGGCGTGGCGGGTCGGTGGTGGAGGGCGCTCAGGCGCTGGTGGAGGGAGTGGTGGGTCGGTGGTGGAGGGCGCTCAGGCGCTGGTGGAGGGAGTGGTGGGTCGGTGGTGGAGGGCGCTCAGGCGCTGGTGGAGGGAGTGGCGGGTTGGTGGTGGAGGCCGCTCAGGCGCTGGTGGAGGGAGTGGCGGGTCGGTGGTGGAGGCCGCTCAGGCGCTGGTGGAGGGAGTGGTGGGTCGGTGGTGGAGGGCGCTCAGGCGCTGGTGGAGGGAGTGGTGGGTCGGTGGTGGAGGCCGCTCAGGCGCTGGTGGAGGGAGTGGTGGGTCGGTGGTGGAGGGCGCTCAGGCGCTGGTGGAGGGAGTGGTGGGTCGGTGGTGGAGGGCGCTCAGGCGCTGGTGGAGGGAGTGGTGGGTCGGTGGTGGAGGGCGCTCAGGCGCTGGTGGAGGGAGTGGTGGCCTCCGCAGCAGCTGCAGGGGACGCAGTTTAATGTGCGCTCTGGAGCAATGCTATATCACCCTGCAGACAGAGAGGATCATGGGGGAAACCTGAGAAAGTGCCCCGGCTGCTTTGTGTGCTTCTCGCTGGGCTTGTCAGATGGAGGAGATAAGGTGAAAATCCCGTCTGTAACAACTGAGCAGTCTGTGGCCTCTGGGGGCCCTTCACTGCACACCATGGATGGAGCTCAGCTGTCTCGGCTTCCAGCCATAATTACCGGCAGGTGAGGAAGTGAACACCTGGACAAGGCAGAGAGGAGCCCCGGGGCCCCACTGACAACCCATGTCTGCAACCTGCGCTGATTACATGCAAAGCCTTCCGGCATGGACTGCCATTCCACATCAATCACAGCCAGACACTCCGCACAAGTCTCATCCTGGGGGCCCACACAGGACGGGGCCCCAACGATACACAGGAAAGATCCTACTGGCACTTCCATTCTCGGTACATGTAGTGCCTCTGACACATGCGGGGTACCCCCACCACTTCTGTATATTCCTGAGAGATGGGATTGTCCTGTCTCGGGGGTTTTCCATAGACAGAGGATCTCTTCCTGGATTGAGATTGCTCTGAGCTGTCTGTAGGGGGCATACAATTCCCCATGTATGGCACGATTGGACCGTGACACTGGGGATTTAGGAAAATTTTCCGGGTTTGATTGAGTTTCGTTGGTTTCACACAAGCAGAACAAAGTCATTCTCCACGCTACGGCCTGGCAGAGGCTTGGACTGAGATGACAGGGTGGGAAGATGATCCTGCATATCGGGTGATGGCAGATTGGTCTGACCAGGCTGAGGAGAGTCCTCCTGGGGTGGATTAACCCTCGAAGTGGCTCCTACCTTCCACATCATCTTCTCTATCATCCCTTCTCTGTCATGCCATGGCGACATGAAAGTACTTCACCAAATCCGTTCATCATCATTGCAACATCTGTGCGTTGTGTAATAATCCCCCTGAACGACTTCCTGTGTCCGTACATATCAGAACGATCGACTTATTAGAATCGTTTTCTGGCCCTTTCATTCTTCCTTCAATCTAGTCTCCATCATCACAACCCCCATCAGGTGACCTCCAGCTCTGTCCATCATCCCCGATCTCTTCCTGTACATCTCCAGCTCTGTCCATAATCCCCGATCTCTTCCTGTACATCTCCAGCTCTGTCCATCATCCCCGATCTCTTCCTGTACATCTCCAGCTCTGTCCATCATCCCCGATCTCTTCCTGTACATCTCCTCCAACTCTCCGTCATCCCCATCCCCGATCTCTTCCTGTACATCTCCTCCAGCTCTGTCCATCATCCCCGATCTCTTCCTGTACATCTCCAGCTCTGTCTATCATCCCCGATCTCTTCCTGTACGTCTTCTCCAACTCCGTCATCCCCGATCTCTTCCTGTACATCTCCTCCAACTCTCCGTCATCCCCGATCTCTTCCTGTACATCTCCTCCAACTCTCCGTCATCCCCGATCTCTCTCCTGTACATCT
Source organism: Staurois parvus (assembly GCA_951230385.1). Classification (NCBI taxonomy): domain Eukaryota; kingdom Metazoa; phylum Chordata; class Amphibia; order Anura; family Ranidae; genus Staurois; species Staurois parvus. Next base: position 683,880 of record CATNWA010012688.1, on the reverse strand, counting down.
CCTCCAACTCTCCGTCATCCCCGATCTCTTCCTGTACATCTCCTACAACTCTGTCCATCATCCCTGATATCTTCCTGTACATCTCCTCCAGCTCTGTCCATCATCCCCGATCTCTTCCTGTACATCTCCTACAACTCTGTCCATCATCCCCGATCTCTTCCTGTACATCTCCTCCAGCTCTGTCCATCATCCCCGATCTCTTCCTGTACATCTCCTCCAACTCTCCATCATCCCCGATCTCTTCCTGTACATCTCCAGCTCTGTCCATCATCCCCGATCTCTTCCTGTACATCTCCAGCTCTGTCCATCATCCCCGATCTCTTCCTGTACATCTCCAGCTCTGTCCATCATCCCCGATCTCTTCCTGTACATCTCCTACAGCTCTGTCCATCATCCCCGATCTCTTCCTGTACATCTCCTCCAGCTCTGTCCATCATCCCCGATCTCTTCCTGTACATCTCCTCCAGCTCTGTCCATCATCCCCGATCTCTTCCTGTACATCTCCTCCAACTCTGTTCATCATCCCCGATCTCTTCCTGTACATCTCCTCCAACTCTGTCCATCATCCCCGATCTCTTCCTGTACATCTCCTCCAGCTCTGTCCATCATCCCCGATCTCTTCCTGTACATCTCCTCCAACTCTGTCCATCATCCCTGATCTCTTCCTGTACATCTCCTCCAGCTCTGTCCATCATCCCCGATCTCTTCCTGTACATCTCCTCCAGCTCTGTCCATCATCCCCGATCTCTTCCTGTACATCTCCTCCAGCTCTGTCCATCATCCCGATCTCTTCCTGTACATCTCCTCCAGCTCTGTCCATCATCCCTGATATCTTCCTGTACATCTCCTCCAGCTCTGTCCATCATCCCTGATCTCTTCCTGTACATCTCCTCCAGCTCTGTCCATCATCCCCGATCTCTTCCTGTACATCTCCTCCAGCTCTGTCCATCATCCCTGATATCTTCCTGTACATCTCCTCCAGCTCTGTCCATCATCCCCGATCTCTTCCTGTACATCTCCTCCAGCTCTGTCCATCATCCCTGATCTCTTCCTGTACATCTCCTCCAGCTCTGTCCATCATCCCTGAATCTCTTCCTGTACATCTCCTCTAGCTCTGTCCATCATCCCCGATCTCTTCCTGCACATTTCCTCCAGCTCTTTCCATCATCCCTGATCTCTTCCTGTACATCTCCTCCAACTCTCCGTCATCCCCGATCTCTTCCTGTACATCTCCTCCAGCTCTGTCCATCATCCCCGATCTCTTCCTGTACATCTCTTCCAGCTCTGTCCATCATCCCCGATCTCTTCCTGTACATCTCCTCCAACTCTCCGTCATCCCCGATCTCTTCCTGTACATCTCCTCCAGCTCTGTCCATCATCCCTCATCTCTTCCTGTACATCTCCAACTCTGTCCATCATCCCCGATCTCTTCCTGTACATCTCCTCCAGCTCTGTTCATCATCCCCGATCTCTTCCTGTACATCTCCTCCAGCTCTGTCCATCATCCCTCATCTCTTCCTGTACATCTCCAACTCTGTCCATCATCCCCGATCTCTTCTGTACATCTCCTCCAGCTCTGTCCATCATCCCTCATCTCTTCCTGTACATCTTCAACTCTGTCCATCATCCCCGATCTCTTCCTGTACATCTCCTCCAACTCTCTGTCATCCCCGATCTCTTCCTGTACATCTCCTCCAGCTCTGTCCATCATCCCTGATCTCTTCCTGTACATCTCCTCCAGCTCTGTCCATCATCCCTGATCTCTTCCTGTACATCTCCTCCAGCTCTGTCCATCATCCCTGAATCTCTTCCTGTACATCTCCTCTAGCTCTGTCCATCATCCCCGATCTCTTCCTGCACATTTCCTCCAGCTCTTTCCATCATCCCTGATCTCTTCCTGTACATCTCCTCCAACTCTCCGTCATCCCCGATCTCTTCCTGTACATCTCCTCCAGCTCTGTCCATCATCCCCGATCTCTTCCTGTACATCTCTTCCAGCTCTGTCCATCATCCCCGATCTCTTCCTGTACATCTCCTCCAACTCTCCGTCATCCCCGATCTCTTCCTGTACATCTCTCCCAGCTCTGTCCATCATCCCTCATCTCTTCCTGTACATCTCCAACTCTGTCCATCATCCCCGATCTCTTCCTGTACATCTCCTCCAGCTCTGTTCATCATCCCCGATCTCTTCCTGTACATCTCCTCCAGCTCTGTCCATCATCCCTCATCTCTTCCTGTACATCTCCAACTCTGTCCATCATCCCTCATCTCTTCCTGTACATCTTCAACTCTGTCCATCATCCCCGATCTCTTCCTGTACATCTCCTCCAACTCTCTGTCATCCCGATCTCTTCCTGTACATCTCCTCCAACTCTCTGTCATCCCCGATCTCTTCCTGTACATCTCCTCCAGCTCTGTCCATCATCCCCGATCTCTTCCTGTACATCTCCTCCAACTCTCCGTCATCCCCGATCTCTTCCTGTACATCTCCTCCAGCTCTGACCATCATCCCTGATCTCTTCCTGTACATCTCCTCCAGCTCTGTCCATCATCCCCGATCTCTTCCTGTACATCTCCTCCAGCTCTGTCCATCATCCCTGATATCTTCCTGTACATCTCCTCCAGCTCTGTCCATCATCCCCGATCTCTTCCTGTACATCTCCTCCAGCTCTGTCCATCATCCCTGATCTCTTCCTGTACATCTCCTCCAGCTCTGTCCATCATCCCTGAATCTCTTCCTGTACATCTCCTCTAGCTCTGTCCATCATCCCCGATCTCTTCCTGCACATTTCCTCCAGCTCTTTCCATCATCCCTGATCTCTTCCTGTACATCTCCTCCAACTCTCCGTCATCCCCGATCTCTTCCTGTACATCTCCTCCAGCTCTGTCCATCATCCCCGATCTCTTCCTGTACATCTCTTCCAGCTCTGTCCATCATCCCCGATCTCTTCCTGTACATCTCCTCCAACTCTCCGTCATCCCCGATCTCTTCCTGTACATCTCCTCCAGCTCTGTCCATCATCCCTCATCTCTTCCTGTACATCTCTCCAACTCTGTCCATCATCCCGATCTCTTCCTGTACATCTCCTCCAGCTCTGTTCATCATCCCCGATCTCTTCCTGTACATCTCCTCCAGCTCTGTCCATCATCCCTCATCTCTTCCTGTACATCTCCAACTCTGTCCATCATCCCCGATCTCTTCCTGTACATCTCCTCCAGCTCTGTCCATCATCCCTCATCTCTTCCTGTACATCTTCAACTCTGTCCATCATCCCCGATCTCTTCCTGTACATCTCCTCCAACTCTCTGTCATCCCCGATCTCTTCCTGTACATCTCCTCCAGCTCTGTCCATCATCCCTGATCTCTTCCTGTACATCTCCTCCAGCTCTGTCCATCATCCCCGATCTCTTCCTGTACATCTCCTCCAGCTCTGTCCATCATCCCTGATCTCTTCCTGTACATCTCCTCCAGCTCTGTCCATCATCCCTGAATCTCTTCCTGTACATCTCCTCTAGCTCTGTCCATCATCCCCGATCTCTTCCTGCACATTTCCTCCAGCTCTTTCCATCATCCCTGATCTCTTCCTGTACATCTCCTCCAACTCTCCGTCATCCCCGATCTCTTCCTGTACATCTCCTCCAGCTCTGTCCATCATCCCTCATCTCTTCCTGTACATCTCCAACTCTGTCCATCATCCCCGATCTCTTCCTGTACATCTCCTCCAGCTCTGTTCATCATCCCCGATCTCTTCCTGTACATCTCCTCCAGCTCTGTCCATCATCCCTCATCTCTTCCTGTACATCTCCAACTCTGTCCATCATCCCTCATCTCTTCCTGTACATCTTCAACTCTGTCCATCATCCCCGATCTCTTCCTGTACATCTCCTCCAACTCTCTGTCATCCCCGATCTCTTCCTGTACATCTCCAACTCTGTCCATTATCCCCGATCTCTTCCTGTACATCTCCTCCAGCTCTGTTCATCATCCCCGATCTCTTCCTGTACATCTCCTCCAGCTCTGTCCATCATCCCTGATCTCTTCCTGTACATCTCCAACTCTGTCCATCATCCCCGATCTCTTCCTGTACATCTCCTCCAGCTCTGTCCATCATCCCCGATCTCTCTTCTGTACATCTCCAACTCTCCATCATCCCCAATCTCTTCCTGTACATCTCCTCCAGCTCTGTCCATCATCCCCGATCTCTTCATGTACATCTCCTCCAACTCTCCATCATCCCCGATCTCTTCCTGTACATCTCCTCCAGCTCTGTCCATCATCCCCGATCTCTTCCTGTACATCTCCTCCAGCTCTGTCCATCATCCCCGATCTCTTCCTGTACATCTCCTCCAGCTCTGTCCATCATCCCCGATCTCTTCCTGTACATCTCCTCCAGCTCTGTCCATCATCCCCGATCTCTTCCTGTACGTCTCCTCCAGCTCTGTCCATCATCCCCGATCTCTTCCTGTACGTCTCCTCCAACTCTCCGTCATCCGCGATCTCTTCCTGTACATCTCCTCCAACTCTTTCCATCATCCCCGATCTCTTCCTGTACATCTCCTCCAGCTCTGTCCATCATCCCCGATCTCTTCCTGTACATCTCCTCCAGCTCTGTCCATCATCCCCGATCTCTTCCTGTACATCTCCTCCAGCTCTGTCCATCATCACCGATCTCTTCCTGTACATCTCCTCCAGCTCTGTCCATCATCCCCGATCTCTTCCTGTACATCTCCTCCAGCTCTGTCCATCATCACCGATCTCTTCCTCTCTGTACCGCACACCATCACCCTTTGCCTTTAGTTCTGTCACATATCATAAGGCGTTTGGTGATGTTTATAAGGAGCAACAGAATGATCTGGCATGACTGATGAGTGCCGGCATCGGTAACCTCCTTCCAGAATGATCTGATGACCTCCATCTCTCCTCCACTAGAATGTTCTGTGCCGCCATTATCTTCTGACATATCTTCCTCCTCTTCCCTCGGGATGTGGCCTCCATCTCTCCTCCACTAGAATCTTCTGTGCCGCCATTATCTTCTGACATCTCTTCCTCCTCTTCCCTTCGGGATGTGGCCTCCATCTCTCCTCCACTAGAATCTTCTGTGCCGCCATTATCTTCTGACATATCTTCCTCCTCTTCCCGTGGGATGTGGCCTCCATCTCTCCTCCACTAGAATCTTCTGTGCCGCCATTATCTTCTGACATATCTTCCTCCTCTTCCCGTGGGATGTGGCCTCCATCTCTCCTCCACTAGAATGTTCTGTGCCGCCATTATCTTCTGACATCTCTTCCTCCTCTTCCCTTCGGGATGTGGCCTCCATCTCTCCTCCACTAGAATCTTCTGTGCCGCCATTATCTTGACATATCTTCCTCCTCTTCCCTCGGGATGTGGCCTCCAGCTCCCATCGCTCTCTTCCATCTTTGTTTCACATAAACACCTTCTCGTTCAATAAAAATCTCTTCGTAGAAGTCAGACGTGTCGGTGTTTATTGACTGAAAGATCAGTGAGCATTCATAATGGTGCTCCTCCCCCAATGCTCTGAGCTCCTGGCGCCTCCAGGTCATGTGAGCGGCGAGAGGTTCCGTGTTCCGGCCAAATCCCTCAGAGATGGCTTGCAGGACGTCAGATCGAGAGTTTGCCCTTTTCCTGGGAAGTATCGATGAAGCCGCTACAGGTGATCTGCTGACTTGGCTATGAGAACTGACAACGTGCGTCACGCAGGAGAATGATGAATAATCCGCCCCTCCCCCCGCCGTATTGGTGTGCAGGTTATTTGTCCTGAGCCCCAAACTGCTGCGAGGAATCTCAAATCTCGGCTGTTTAGGAAACTTTCTCCTAATTGTCTGCCGGCACGTAGAGGGAATTCCTGGCAGCGATTGACGGTAATTGCTAACATACATCCCAGCAATGTGCCGCCGTGTGAGGATTCCGGTGAAATCTGGAGAGCTGGAGCAGCACGCATCTCACTCAGCGTGTAAAATATTCAGATGTGCCCAGAGCAATGTGGGAGGATGCCGAAGGGCGTCCGAGGTGTTGGGATCGCTGTTCTTCCCAGGCCTGGACACCCCTTCACGTCTGCTGCAAAGTATCCGATATTCAAGACCCCCGACCCGAAATATTCCAGACATCGGCGCAGCTTTCCTCCAGACATCGGCGCAGCATTCCTCGAGACATCGGCACAGCATTCCTCCAGACATCGGTGCAGCTTTCCTCGAGACATCGGCACAGCATTCCTCCAGACATCGGCGCAGCATTCCTCCAGACATCGGTGCAGCTTTCCTCGAGACATCGGCACAGCATTCCTCCAGACATCGGCGCAGCATTCCTCCAGACATCGGCACAGCTTTCCTCCAGACATCGGCGCAGCATTCCTCCAGACATCGGCGCAGCATTCCTCCAGACATCGGCGCAGCTTTCCTCCAGACATCGGCGCAGCTTTCCTCCAGACATCGGCGCAGCATTCCTCCAGACATCGGCGCAGCATTCCTCCAGACATCGGCGCAGCTTTCCTCCAGACATCGGCGCAGCATTCCTCCAGACATCGGCGCAGCATTCCTCCAGACATCGGCGCAGCTTTCCTCCAGACATCGGCGCAGCTTTCCTCCAGACATCGGCGCAGCATTCCTCCAGACATCGGCGCAGCTTTCCTCGAGACATCGGCACAGCATTCCTCCAGACATCGGCGCAGCATTCATTCCTCTAGACATCGGCGCAGCTTTCCTCCAGACATCGGCGCAGCTTTCCTCCAGACATCGGCGCAGCTTTCCTCCAGACATCGGCGCAGCATTCCTCCAGACATCGGCGCAGCTTTCCTCCAGACATCGGCGCAGCTTTCCTCCAGACATCGGCGCAGCTTTCCTCCAGACATCGGCACAGCATTCCTCCAGACATCGGCGCAGCTTTCCTCCAGACATCGGCGCAGCATTCCTCCAGACATCGGCGCAGCATTCCTCCAGACATCGGCGCAGCTTTCCTCCAGACATCGGCGCAGCATTCCTCCAGACATCGGCGCAGCTTTCCTCGAGACATCGGCGCAGCATTCCTCCAGACATCGGCGCAGCATTCCTCCAGACATCGGCGCAGCTTTCCTCCAGACATCGGCGCAGCTTTCCTCCAGACATCGGCGCAGCTTTCCTCCAGACATCGGCGCAGCATTCCTCCAGACATCGGCGCAGCTTTCCTCCAGACATCGGCGCAGCTTTCCTCCAGACATCGGCGCAGCATTCCTCCAGACATCGGCGCAGCTTTCCTCCAGACATCGGCGCAGCTTTCCTCCAGACATCGGCGCAGCATTCCTCCTCCAGACATCGGCGCAGCATTCCTCCTCCAGACATCGGCGCAGGATTCCTCCTCCAGACATCGGCGCAGGATTCCTCCTCCAGACATCGGCGCAGGATTCCTCCTCCAGACATCGGCGCAGGATTCCTCCTCCAGACATCGGCGCAGGATTCCTCCACACATCGGCGCAGCACTCTTCCTTCTGCTGGGGGTCTGAGAACCCCTTTTTACTCATCTGTGATGCAGGAGAGGAGTTCCCAGACACGCCCACTGCAGGCTTCTCATATACCGTGTTAGTGGTGAGATCCTTCTATGTACCAACCTCATTCAGACCTGAACTAGTGATGAAGAGGAAGTGGCCCGGCGCTCCCAGTGACCCTGTGAGGTGCTGTCTGGGTTCTGGCTGCAGTAGATGGCGCTGACCTCATCTTCAGGGAATTAGCAGGGAGTCCTGACTGTATATAGGAGTATATAGCACGGGCCCTGATGGAGGTCAGAAGTGAGAAGTCCATACCAAGAAAACACAAGTCCGCTCCCCCTCCCCCCTTACCGAGGGTCGGACCCCCCAGTGTGCAGAGATTGAAGAGTGAGGAGACGGTAGGTCACCCATCCAGGCCGGGTTCTGCTCGACCTGGAGAAGTAGGCCAGGCTCCAAGATTAGATCTGACAGCTCCTGTGTGCAGATCCGAGAGTCTGCCGCTAACCGGACTGTCAGCCGGCTGTCACCGGGAGAGGTGAACTTTCCGCTCCAGTAATCTCCCTTCCCAGCAAATGTGATTTCCAGATTATGGGGCCTGACTCTGCTCTCTTCTGTCTTCCAGCTCCATCCACCGTCTCCATCATGCATCAGGTCAGCCGTGCCGTGGACAGCATCACCTTGTCCTGGTCTCAGCCGGACCAACCCAATGGGGTCATACTGGACTACGAGCTTCTGTACTATGAGAAGGTGGGTGACACATAGGGGGTGAGGAATGTCTGTCACCTCCCAGCTTCATCATCTACACCGGGAACCAGATCCCATCCCAACCCCTGCAGTCCTCTGGTAGGTGGCTCATACGAGGGTGAGGGATGGGTGTCACCCCCCAGACACGTCACAAGTAACCATCTCCATAGTTATGGGCGCCCAGATCCCAACCCCTGCAGTCCTCTGGTAGGTGGCTCATACGAGGGTGAGGGACGGGTGTCACCCCCCAGACACGTCACAAGTAACCATCTCCATAGTTTATGGGCGCCCAGATCCCATCCCAACCCCTGCAGTCCTCTGGTAGGTGGCTCATACGAGGGTGAGGGATGGGTGTCACCCCCCAGACACGTCACAAGTAACCATCTCCATAGTTATGGGCGCCCAGATCCCATCCCAACCCCTGCAGTCCTCTGGTAGGTGGCTCATAAGAGGGTGAGGGACGGGTGTCACCCCCCCAGACATGTTACAAGTAACCATCTCCATATTTATGGGTGCCCAGATCCCATATTATTCCCTTTGTAGATGGGGTGGATTTATTGCACTGGTGGTCCCCCATACATGTGGTGGATTCATTGCACTGGTGGTCCCCCATACATGTGGTGGAATCATTGCACTGGTGGTCTTCCCATAGATGGGGTGCATTCATTGCACTGATGGTCTTCCCATAGATGGGGTGGATTCATTGCACTGGTGGTCTTCCCATAGATGGGGTGGATTCATTGCACTGGTGGTCTTCCCATAGATGGGGTGGATTCATTGCATTGGTGGTCCCCCATACATGTGGTGGATTCATTGCACTGGTGGTCCCTCATACATGTGGTGGATTCATTGCACTGGTGGTCCCCCATACATGTGGTGGAATCATTGCACTGGTGGTCTTCCCATAGATGGGGTGGATTCATTGCACTGGTGGTCTTCCCATAGATGGGGTGGATTCATTGCACTGGTGGTCCCCCATACATGTGGTGGATTCATTGCACTGGTGGTCCCCCATACATGTGGTGGAATCATTGCACTGGTGGTCTTCCCATAGATGGGGTGCATTCATTGCACTGATGGTCTTCCCATAGATGGGGTGGATTTCATTGCACTGGTGGTCTTCCCATAGATGGGGTGGATTCATTGCACTGGTGGTCTTCCCATAGATGGGGTGGATTCATTGCATTGGTGGTCCCCCATACATGTGGTGGATTCATTGCACTGGTGGTCCCTCATACATGTGGTGGATTCATTGCACTGGTGGTCCCCCATACATGTGGTGGAATCATTGCACTGGTGGTCTTCCCATAGATGGGGTGGATTCATTGCACTGGTGGTCTTCCCATAGATGGGGTGGATTCATTGCACTGGTGGTCCCCCATACATGTGGTGGATTCATTGCACTGGTGGTCCCCCATACATGTGGTGGAATCATTGCACTGGTGGTCCCCCATACATGTGGTGGAATCATTGCACTGGTGGTCTTCCCATAGATGGGGTGGATTCATTGCACTGGTGGTCTTCCCATAGATGGGGTGGATTCATTGCACTGGTGGTCCCCCATACATGTGGTGGATTCATTGCACTGGTGGTCCCCCATACATGTGGTGGAATCATTGCACTGGTGGTCCCCCATACATGTGGTGGAATCATTGCACTGGTGGTCTTCCCATATATGGGGTGGATTCATTGCACTGGTGGTCTTCCCATAGATGGGGTGCATTCATTGCACTGGTGGTCTTCCCATAGATGGGGTGCATTCATTGCACTGGGGGCCCGGCTGTATGGGGGGGAGGGGCCCCAGCAGTCATACTGGATTATATTAACCCCTTCCTTGCCTTTCCAGGACCTGACCGAACACAATTCCTCTGTGGTGAAAAGTCCCACCAACACTGTGACGGTGTCCGGCCTGAAGGCTGGGACCATCTACGTCTTCCAGGTCAGAGCACGGACGGTGGCCGGCTACGGGCGCTACAGTGGAAAGATGTACTTCCAGACCATGACGGAAGGTGAGAGGAACCTGAATTATCTGCTCAGTCACCGTATACTTGGGGGGTGTATTTACCTGATCTGTCGTGTAGATCATATCAACCGGTCACATGACCTATGTCCCCGTCCGAGGAGCCTGAACCGCCATCTGTCCCCTCACACTGACAGTTCTGGTATTGATTGATCAAATTTACTAACACACGGCCCGTCCTCTTCCTCCTCACACTGATAGTTCTGGTATTGATTGTTCAGATTTACTAACACGGCCCGTCCTCTTCCTCCTCACACTGACAGTTCTGGTATTGATTGATCAGATTTACTAACACACGGCCCGTCCTCTTCCTCCTCACACTGATAGTTCTGGTATTGATTGTTCAGATTTACTAACACGGCCCATCCTCTTCCTCCTCACACAGACAGTTCTGGTGATTGTTCAGATTTACTAACACATGACCTGTCCTCTTCCTCCTCACACTAACAGTTCTGGTGATTGTTCAGATTTACTAACACACGGCCCGTCCTCTTCCTCCTCACGCTGATAGTTCTGGTATTGATTTTTCAGATTTACTAACACACGGCCTGTCCTCTTCCTCCTCACACTAACAGTTCTGGTGATTGTTCAGATTTACTAACACACGGCCCGTCCTCTTCCTCCGCACACTGACCGTTGATATTGATTGTTCAGATTTACTAACACACGGCCCGTCCTCTTCCTCCTCACACTGACCGTTCTGATATTGATTGTTCAGACTTACTAACACACGGCCCGTCCTCTTCCTCCTCACACTGACAGTTCTGATATTGATTGTTCAGACTTACTAACACACGGCCCGTCCTCTTCCTCCTCACAGCCGAATACCAGAGCAGCTTCCAGGAAAAACTGCCGCTGATTATTGGCTCGTCTGCCGCAGGTCTGGTGTTCCTCATCGCCCTGGTGGTCATCATCATCGTCTGCAACAGGTAGAGTAGCTTGTAGTTGACGTTTATTGTCATGTGAGCACCAGCCAATCATGGGACCGGCGTGGTCCTCGATGTGGTCCTCGATATCCCCCATTAACAGCGATGCAGTTGTTGGTCTGCTGTAGAGTCGGCACTGTGGGGTCCTCATAATTAGTATTTGCCCGTTTCATCTTGGGGGTACATTACCCTGTGACAGACGCAACCGGGATAGGGGCTCTTGGAGGGGCCTGCAGGCTTGCCTGACCATGGGCCCTGGCATCTGAGGGGGCTCTATTGTTTGGGAGGTATGTGCCAGAGGGGGTTACCTTTGGAGTCGTTTTACTTTGGATTCAAATCCATGTCTCCCCGAAAAAACATACTTTTGAGCTGGTTATAGTATTATCTGCTCGGGGTCCAGGAGGGGTGAAGAAGTCAAGGCTGGCTTGGGCACAGAGACCCCCAAATCTGTATCCTGGCCCTCGAGTGCTCAGAGTGTGTTTCGGAGTGCATGGACTTGAATCCGAAGTAAACTGCTCCAAATTCCCCCCCCCCCCCCCCCCCAGGTACACACCTCCCCATGAATAGAGCCCCCTCAGATGTCAGGGCCCATGGCCAGTAGGCAAGAGGCTGCAGTCCCCTCCGATGGCCCCTGTCCCGGTTGGGTCGGTCACGTACCCCACTTGTAGGCTGGAGTTAGGACATCCCATTATGCAGCGCTATGGACACTGTTGGTGTTGCCGCGCTCATGCTGTCCAAGGTGCGGGATTTGGTGTGCTGGGTGCGGTCATGGTCCAATTCGCAGGTTAAGTGCCTTTTGTGTTTCTTCCAGAAGACGAGGCTTTGAGCGGGCCGACTCGGAGTACACCGACAAACTGCAGCACTACACGAGCGGACACAGTACGTACCGACTGCCCTCTCCACCTCTAGCGCCGCGTTCTCTCGTTGGTTCGTTGCCTAATTTGTTCCCTTAAGTTTGTAATGTATCCAAAAAGCCATAAAAATCATCCATCACCTGCTGGGCCCTGCCACCCTCCCCCCCCACCCTCCTCCACCACCCGCCCCCACCCTCCTCCACCACCCGCCCCCATCCTCCGGCACCCTCCACCACCCGCCCCCATCCTCCATCACCCTCCCCGGGGCCAAGCCTCATAATGCTTCTTGTTCATTCAAATTCCCACCATCCATGGTCCTCCTATACCCCCCTGCCCAGGTCTGTTCTGATGGACTACAGAACCCCCCCCCACCACCCTTTTCATCTCCAAGGTTGTTCTGTAGTCCTCCAGGAGAGAACTGGGAAAGGCTAGGCAGCGATTGCGGTTTAAGAGGGGAAATGAGACCCGGGGAAATGGCAGTTACTGCAGAGATGTGCCGAAGGTGGATTGTTCCCTTCGTTTTGCAGACGTATGTTTCTCAGCAGCAATAGATTCCGGGACCCGTGTAGCTGATCCCTACAGCCCATCCCTAGACAGATCAGATCCTCCACCAAACACCTCCATGATCTCCTCCACTCTGTGTCATCTCTGTCCACCTCTTCTCTGTCATCCTGAGTCTCTCCCGCCACTCTTCCCCCGCAGTGACTCCAGGGATGAAAATTTACATTGACCCTTTCACATACGAGGATCCCAACGAAGCCGTGAGGGAGTTTGCCAAAGAAATCGACATTTCCTGTGTGAAGATCGAGCAGGTGATTGGAGCAGGTAAGAGCCCTTCTGATCTGCCATACGGGGGGGGGGGGGGGAAGGGGATTGTCGGTAGATGGCCGATGATAGGCCGTGTCCCCTCCATGTCTCCTGCAGGGGAGTTTGGGGAAGTTTGTAGTGGACATCTGAAGCTGCCAGGAAAGCGGGAGATCTTTGTGGCCATCAAGACCCTGAAGTCGGGGTACACAGAGAAGCAGCGGAGAGATTTCCTCAGTGAAGCCAGCATCATGGGGCAGTTCGATCACCCCAACGTCATCCATCTGGAAGGAGTGGTCACCAAGAGCTCGCCCGTCATGATCATCACCGAGTTTATGGAGAATGGATCGCTGGATTCCTTCCTTCGGGTGCGACCATTCATCGTAATATTTGTATAGCACCAACACATGCCGGGTCCAGGTATAGGGAGACACTGCAATACAATGAGCCCATTGCTGTGTCCCGGGGTTGGCGGTTGAGGGAACCCGTTGCTGTGTCCCGGGGTTGGCGGTTGAGGGAACCCGTGCTGTGTCCTGGGGTTGGCAGTTGAGGGAACCCGTTGCTGTGTCCCGGGGGTGGCGGTTGAGGGAACCCGTTGCTGTGTCCCGGGGTTGGCGGTTGAGGGAACCTGTTGCTGTGTCCCGGGGTTGGCGGTTGAGGGAACCTGTTGCTGTGTCCCGGGGTGACGGTTTGAGGGAACCCGTTGCTGTGTCCCGGGGGTGGCCGTTGAGGGAACCCGTTGCTGTGTCCCGGGGTTGGCGGTTGAAGGAACCCGTTGCTATGTCCCGGGGTTGGCGGTTGAGGGAACCCGTTGCTGTGTTCCGGGGGTTGGCGGTTGAGGGAACCCGTTGCTGTGTTCCGGGGGTTGGCGGTTGAGGGAACCCGTTGCTGTGTCCCGGGGGTTGGCGGTTGAGGGAACCCGTTGCTGTGATCCCAGGGGTGGCGGTTGAGGGAACCCGTTGTTGTCAGGGAAGGTTTCCTCTGACTCGGTTCTCCTATCTATCTGCAGCAAAATGACGGCCAGTTCACGGTGATCCAGCTGGTGGGCATGCTGCGGGGGATTGCCGCCGGTATGAAGTACTTGGCGGACATGAATTACGTGCACCGGGACCTGGCGGCTCGGAACATCTTGGTGAACAGCAATCTGGTGTGTAAAGTCTCTGACTTTGGGTTGTCGCGCTTCCTGGAGGACGACACCTCTGACCCCACGTATACCAGCGCCCTGGTGAGTACCATACTGGTCCCCATTAGATTGGATGTGTCCGGGAGGGGTGTGTCCCAGAATTATGATGCAATTACTCTGCCTCTTTGTGGGCGGAGCAATCCATCGAAGCCGATTCCATGTTCAGAGTAGAGGGTGATAGCGGTGTAAAATGAGCCTGAAATTGAAGTGCTGTGAATGTACAATCGCTCGCCCCGTGTTCACACCCCATTAACCAGCAGCCAGGCGATCACACACCCCCGTCTGGCTCGTATTCCGGCCGTGTGAGGAGGAGGCCCGGCGTGCGTCCCGCTGGTTGTGTGAGGAGGAGGCCCGGCGTGCGTCCCGATGGTTGTGTGAGGAGGAGGCCCGGTGGGGCGGGTTGTGTGAGGAGGGCAGGCCCGGTGTGCGAGACGCTGGTTGTGTGAGGAGGAGGCCCGGCGTGTGTCCCGCTGGTTGTGTGGAGGAGGAGGCCCGGCGTGGGTACCACTGGTTGTGTGAGGAGGAGGCCCGGCGTGCGTCCCGATGGTTGTGTGAGGAGGAGGCCCGGTGTGTGTCCCGCTGGTTGTGTGAGGAGGAGGCCCGGCGTGTGTGAGGAGGAGGTCCAGTGTGTCCCGCTGGTTGTGTGAGAGGAGGAGGCCCGGCGTGTGTCCCGCTGGTTGTGTGAGGAGGAGGCCCGGCGTGTGTCCTGGTTGTGTGAGGAGGAGGCCCGGCGTGTGTCCCCGCTGGTTGTGTGAGGAGGAGGCCCGGCGTGGGTACCACTGGTTGTGTGAGGAGGAGGCCCGGCGTGGGTACCACTGGTTGTGTGAGGAGGAGGCCCGGCGTGCGTCCCGCTGGTTGTGTGAGGGAGGCCCGGCGTGCGTCCCGCTGGTTGTGTGAGGAGGAGGTCCGGCGTGTGTCCCGCTGGTTGTGTGAGGAGGAGGCCCGGCGTGGGTACCACTGGTTGTGTGAGGAGGAGGCCCGGCGTGCGTCCCGCTGGTTGTGTGAGGAAGGAGGCCCGGCGTGTGTCCCGCTGGTTGTGCGAGGAGGAGGCCCGGCGTGGGTACCACTGGTTGTGCGAGGAGGAGGCCCGGCGTGCGTCCCGCTGGTTGTGTGAGGAGGAGGTCCCGGCGTGTGTCCCGCTGGTTGTGTGAGGAGGAGGCCCGGCGTGGGTACCACTGGTTGTGTGAGGAGGAGGCCGGGCGTGTGTCCCGCTGGTTGTGTGGTAGGGCCCGGCGTGTGTCCTGGTTGTGTGAGGAGGAGGCCCGGTGTGCGAGACGCTGGTTGTGTGAGGAGGAGGCCCGGCGTGTGTCCCGTGGTGGGGGTGGGGTGAGGAGGAGGCCCGGCGTGCGTCCCGCTGGTTGTGTGAGGAGGAGGCCCGGCGTGCGTCCCGCTGGTTGTGTGAGGGAGGAGGGGCGGCCCGGCGTGTGGGTCCCGTTGGTTGTGTGAGGAGGAGGGCCCGGCGTGCGTCCCGCTGGTTGTGTGAGGAGGAGGGCCCGGCGTGGTCCGCTGGTTGTGTGAGGAGGAGGCCCGGCGTGCGTCCCGTTGGTTGTGTGAGGAGGAGGCCCGGCGTGCGTCCCGCTGGTTGTGTGAGGAGGAGGCCCGGCGTGCGTCCCGCTGGTTGTGTGAGGAGGAGGCCCGGCGTGCGTCCCGCTGGTTGTGTGAGGAGGAGGCCCGGCGTGCGTCCCGCTGGTTGTGTGAGGAGGAGGCCCGGCGTGCGTCCCGCTGGTTGTGTGAGGAGGAGGCCCGCGTGCGTCCCGCTGGTTGTGTGAGGAGGAGGCCCGGCGTGGGTACCACTGGTTGTGTGAGGAGGAGGCCCGGCGTGCGTCCCGCTGGTTGTCTGGACCCGTCACCTTTCTCACCCAGCGTGGTGGGATGGATCCTGGCCAGGAAGTGGCGGTCCTCGCTCTGGACTCATCATTTCCCACTTGTCACCAGTAGTCCTTCCCATAATCCTCCTCACCTCACATCTGAGGACGGGGAGTAGACTTCACCCTACACAGAGCAGAGTGTAAGCTCTACTGGCCAGGAAGTGCCTCAGTATTCAGTACACGTTACCCATCATGCATTTCTCCTAAACCCCCATCCCAGGTCAGATATATGATGTATATATATTGGGGTTTTGGGTCCAGTATAGCGCCCCCTGTAGGTGGTACCCCCATCCCGGGTCGGTCCAATCATTTCCCTGTGTTCTGCACACAGCAGGTTTGGGTGACGTCTCGTCTCTGGAAGGAATCTCACGTATTTCTCATACTCGGCCCGGCTCTCCACTCTGCCAGTTACTGACAGACTGCGGGGCCCCTGCTGACCCCGGGGCCCGTCCTCCCAGCCTCTCTGTGTTCTCTGATCCTCTCTGTCATCACCCTGCAATTGTCTATTAATTGTCAGCCGAGGACGGAGGATTGCAGCGAGTACAGCGACCTTCCAGGAGGCAGCCCAAGGGAGGAGACCCCAAAATATCAGTCCTTCAGGGAGGAGACCCCAAAATATCAGTCCTTCAGGGAGGAGACCCCAAAATATCAGTCCTTCAGGGAGGAGACCCCAAAATATCAGTCCTTCAGGGAGGAGACCCCAAAATATCAGTCCTTCAGGGAGGAGACCCCAAAATATCAGTCCTTCACGGAGGAGACCCCAAAATATCAGTCCCTTCACGGGGAGACCCCAAAATATCAGTCCTTCTGGTGGGACATCTGGAGAGCGCCATCTTCTGTAATAAACATGGAGGGGCGCTCACAGTGCCGGAACACCCCATAAATACAAAGAAATCCCGCCACCTCTGTCCATTTTCTGTGTACAGCCGACTTCCTGGTCAGTGATCCCATCACACACCCCCCTCCCCATCCCATCACCGACCCTCCCCTGCGCTGATCCCATCACCGACCCCCCCCCCCCCCTGATCCCCACCCCCCCCTCCCCTGCGCCGATCCCATCACCGACCACGTCCCCCCTCTCCCCTGCGCCGAATCCCATCACCGACCCCCCCCCCCCCCCCCTGCGCCTGCGCTGATCCCATCACCGAACCCCCCCCCCCCCTGCGCCAATCCCATCACCGACACCCCCCCCCCCTCCCCTGCGCTGATCCCATCACCGACCCCCCCCCCCTGCGCCGATCCCATCACCGACCCCCCCCCCCCCCCCACACTCGCACGATCCCATCACCGACCCCCCCTCCCCTGCGCCGATCCCATCACCGACCCTCCCCCCCCGCGCCGATCCCATCACCGACCCTCCCCCCCCCTGCGCCGATCCCATCACCGACCCTCCCCCCCCTGCGCCGATCCCATCACCGACCCCCCCCCCCCCCCGCGCCGATCCCATCACCGACTCTCCCCTGCGCCGATCCCATCACTGACTCCCCCTGCGCCGATCCCATCACTGACCCCCCCGCCGATCACATCACCGACCCCCCCCCCCCCCCCATCCCGTCACTAGCTCCCCCTGCGCCCATCTTATCACCGCCATGGACATGTTTGGACTGACCTATGTTTCTTCCAGGGCAGGAAGATCCCCATTTGGTGTGGGGGTGTGGGGTGGATGTGTCAGGGGTGGGGGGACGAGGGTGGACGTGTCGGGGGTGGGGGGACGAGGGTGGACGTGTCGGGGGTGGGGGGGGGAGGGTGGACATGTCGGGGGGGGGGACGAGGGTCGACGTGGATGTGTCGGGGTGGGGGGGACGAGGGTGGACGTGTCGGGGGGTGGGGGGACGAGGGTGGACGTGTCGGGGGTGGGGGGGACAAGGGTGGATGTGTCGGGGTTGGGGTGGATGTGTCGGGGTGGGGGGATGAGGGTGGATGTGTCGGGGGGGGTGGGGTGGATGTGCTGGGGGATGGGGGGAGGGTGGATGTGTCGGGGTGGGGGGGGACGGGGTGGACGTGTCGGGGGGGGGGGGACGAGGGTGGACGTGTCGGGGGGGGGGGGGGACAAGGGTGGATGTGTCGGGGTGGGGTGGATGTGTTGGGGTGGGGGGGCGAGGGTGGATGTGTTGGGGGGGGGGACGAGTATGAACGTGTCGGGGGGGGGGCGGACATGTTTGGACTGACCTGTGTCTCTTCCAGGGCGGGAAGATCCCCATTCGGTAGTGGGGGTGGATGTGTTGGGGGTGGGGGGGCGAGGATGGACGTGTCGGGGGTGGGGGGGGGTGGGGTGGATGTGTTGGGGGGGGGGGACAAGGATGGACGTGAACGGGGGGGGGTGGGGGGATGGGCTGGGGGGTGGGGGGACAAGGATGGATGTGTTGGGGGGCGGGGGGACAAGGATGGACGTGTCGGGTGGGGTGGATGTGTTGGGGGTGGGGGGACGAGGATGAACGGGTGTCGGGGGGGTGGGGTGGATGTGGATGTGCTGGGGGTGGGGGGACAAGGATGGATGTGTTGGGGGTGGGGGGTGGGGACGAGGATGGACGTGTCGGGTGGGGGGGGATGTGTTGGGGGGGTGGGGGGACGAGGATGAACGTGTCGGGGGGGGGGGGGGGTGGACATGTTTGGACTGACCTATGTTTCTCTTCCAGGGCAGGAAGATCCCCATTCGGTAGTGGGGGTGGATGTGTTGGGGGTGGGGGGGGCGAGGATGGACGTGTCGGGGGAGGGGGGGTGGGGTGGATGTGTTGGGGGTGGGGGGACAAGGATGGATGTGTCGGGGGGGGGTGGGGTGGATGTGCTGGGGGGTGGGGGGACGAGGATGGATGTGTTGGGGGTGGGGGGACGAGGATGGACGTGTCGGGGGGGGGGGGGGGGGGGGTGGTGATGGATGGACTGACCTGTGGGGTGGGGAGGGCGGGGTGGATCCCCATTTGGTAGTGGGGGTGGATGTGGGGGGGTGGGGGGGGCGGGGTGGATGTGTCGGGGGTGGGGGGGGGACGAGGATGAATGTGTCGGGGGGGGGGGGGGGTGGACATGTTTGGACTGACCTGTGTCTCTTCCAGGGCGGGAAGATCCCCATTCAGTAGTGGGGGTGGATGTGTTGGGGGTGGGGGGGGCGAGGATGGACGTGTGGGGGAGGGGGGGGGTGGGGTGGATGTGTTGGGGGTGGGGGGACAAGGATGGACGTGTCGGGGGGGGGGGGGGGGTGGATGTGCTGGGGGTGGGGGGACAAGGATGGACGTGTCGGGGGGGGGGGGTGGGGTGGATGTGCTGGGGGTGGGGGGGACAAGGATGGATGTGTTGGGGGTGGGGGGACGAGGATGGACGTGTCGGGTGGGGTGGATGTGTTGGGGGGGGGGGGGGACGAGGATGAACGTGTCAGGGTCAGGGGGGGGGGCGGACATGTTTGGACTGACCTATGTTTCTTCCAGGGCGGGAAGATCCCCATTCGGTAGTGGGGGGGGGGATGGGATGTTGGGGGTGGGGGGGCGAGGGACGTGGACGTGTCGGGGGAGGGGGGGGGGGGGAGGGGTGGATGTGTTGGGGGTGGGGGGACAAGGATGGACGTGTCGGGGGGGGGGGGGGGGGGTGGATGTGCTGGGGGTGGGGGGGGACGAGGATGGATGTGTTGGGGGGTGGGGGGACGAGGATGGACGTGTCGGGTGGGGTGGATGTGTTGGGGGTGGGGGGGGGGGACGAGGATGAACGTGTCGGGGGGGGGGGGGGCGGACATGTTTGGACTGACCTATGTTTCTTCCAGGGCGGGAAGATCCCCATTCGGTGGACGGCCCCGGAAGCCATTCAGTACCGGAAGTTTACCTCGGCCAGCGATGTGTGGAGTTACGGCATAGTCATGTGGGAGGTGATGTCCTATGGAGAGCGGCCATACTGGGATATGACCAATCAGGATGTAAGTAGCTATGTCGGCAGCTGGAGGGGTGGAGGGGGTGGGCAGAGCGGAGTCTCCACTGATGGAATTTTCATACAACTAACCCGTAAATGAGATTAGGATGGATTTAATTCCGGTTGGCGGTTCCATTAGTGTGTTGGCGCCCCCCGAATCCCGTCCTATCAGTGATTGCGCTACGCTCATCTCATTAACACTCTGACCCCGAGGTGTGATGCAGACTGGCAGACGGAACGATGAGGAGGGTCCGGCACCCATCCCCCCTCCCCCGCTAATGATCTTATTGTTCAGAAATGGAGACTAATCCCGCCACATACGGAGATCCAATTAAAGGTTCCTGGAAGGAGCCGCCTTCTGAACCCCGTCCTGTGTATGGACTGTATAGGTTGTGATGTTCCTGGATTCTCCCCAACGCTGGAGCGTGTTACTGCCGCCATCTTGTTTCTGAGTCATCAGCTCACTCATGTCTTGCAGGTTATAAATGCCATTGAGCAGGATTACCGCCTGCCGCCACCAATGGATTGTCCCAACGCTCTTCACCAGCTCATGCTGGACTGCTGGCAGAAGGACCGCAATCACCGGCCCAAGTTTGCTCAGATAGTCAACACCTTGGACAAAATGATTCGAAATCCCAACAGCTTGAAGGCCATGGCCCCTCTGTCCTCGGGGTAAGTACTGAGCCATGGGCCACCCAACGTTCTGCAGACATGACGATGAGCTGTACCCGGGGGGGTGAGGAGTGCAGATGGTGGGAATTATCCCAGAATTCTGCAGATATTCTCTCTCTGATCTCCATGCTGGCGGGTCCCCCAGAATCCCTCCGACACGTGCGGTGTGCTGTCAGCTGTCGTAATAAAGCCACACTGCGAGCAGTCCTCCATAGTGACCGGCATGGGGGGGGACGGGACTTATTGTTTAGGGTCCCGGGCAGCTCTTAGTACATTGTGGGGGGGGGGAGTCATCGTTTAGGGTCCCCGGGCAGCTCTTAGTACATTGTGGGGGGGGGGGTGGAGTCATCGTTTAGGGTCCCGGGCAGCTCTTAGTACATTGTGGGGGGGGGGGGAGTCATCGTTTAGGGTCCCGGGCAGCTCTTAGTACATTGTGGGGGGGGGGGGAGTCATCGTTTAGGGTCCCGGGCAGCTCTTAGTACATTGTGGGGGGGGGAGTCATCGTTTAGGGTCCCGGGCAGCTCTTAGTACATTGTGGGGGGGGGGGGGGGGGAGTCATCGTTTAGGGTCCCGGGCAGCTTTTAGTACATTGTGGTAATTGTTGGCAGGTACAGTATACGGTCATCATGTCTGTGTCTTCCTGTCCTCTATTATAGGGCAGCCAGAGTTCCTCCTCTAGGGGTGGCTGATTGACCTCCTACCTGACGATGCCTTCATAGTTCCAGGTCCATCACTACTTGGCAGAGCTGGTAGCATGACACCAATAGCTGCAAAGAGGACATTCTGACCAACGGCCACCAATGTGAGGGACAATCTGACCAACTGCCACCAATGTGAGGGACAATCTGACCAACGGCCACCAATGTGAGGGACAATCTGACCAACGGCCACCAATGTGAGGGACAATCTGACCAACGGCCACCAATGTGAGGGACAATCTGACCAACGGCCACCAATGTGAGGGACAATCCACCAATGTGACCAACGGCCACCAATGTGAGGGACAATCTGACCAACGGCCACCAATGTGAGGGACAATCTGACCAACGGCCACCAATGTGAGGGACAATCTGACCAACGGCCACCAATGTGAGGGACAATCTGACCAACGGCCACCAATGTGAGGGACAATCTGACCAACGGCCACCAAAGTTAAGGGTATTTTCCTAATGGCCACCAATGTGAGGGACAGTCTGACCAATGGGCACCAATGTTAGGGTTTTTTTTCCTAATGGCCACCAATGTGAGAGATATTCTGACCAATGGCCACCAATGTGAGGGACATTCTGACCAATGGCCACCAATGTGAGGGACTGTCTGACCAATAGCCACCAATGCGAGGGACAGTCTAACCAATGGCCACCAATGTGAGGGACATTTCCTTATGATCCCTGGTGTACTAATCTTCACTGGGGGTCCCTGACACCTGAAAATGATTTGAAAGGTTCCTGTGGGGTTACGAAGGCTGTTATAGGAAGTTACAATTCCTGAGGTACACCAATGAAGCTCATCCTGAGGACTCACCTGTTTCTGTCTCCTCCAGGGTGAACCTACCTCTCCTGGACCGCACCGTCCCCGATTACACCAGCTTCAACACGGTGGACGAGTGGCTGGATGCCATCAAGATGGGACAATACAAGGAGAGCTTTGCCAATGCCGGATTCACCTCCTTCGATGTTGTGTCTCAGATGACCATGGAGTACGTATGGGGGTGGGGTGGAGATTGGGGGTCTGTGGGGGTTGGGGACGGTGGAAATGCTCCTAATAAACATAACTGGTCCTTCATTGGGAACAAGAGACACAACTGGGGCTTGAAGCTTCTGGGGTTCAGGGGAACACTCATAAGTCGGTGACAGGTCCTCTTTGAAGGGAACAAGTCATACAGCCGGGTAACTGTCTTCAGAAGCTTCTGATGGAAGCTGCCATTCTCAGACCTCACAGCATCAGGCGAGACCTTTCCAGGTTCTGTCTGTGGAGCCTCCAGTCCGGTGAGGACTACACAGGGGATTTGGATAACGTGACCGAACTCCTCCGATATCTGAGGACGAGGGGTTGTCTCTGAAGTTCCCCCACAGAGCGCCCTGCTAGGAAGAGCGCCTCCCGCTGTCAGAGCTGGCACAGTGCAGGCATCTATTCAGGAGGCTTTTCTGTATTGTAGATACACAGTAGGCACGCGGCTCAGAGGCCATTGTCTGCGCTAAACCAGATATTTACCCTGCACTGCGAGTGTAAAAAATCACACAGCTGGTCCATCAATGCCTCACAAAGAAAACACGGCAACTCCAGACCTGTCCAGGGCCACAGCTACTGAGTGCCTCCGGACTGCCCAACATATACCAGAGCTCTGTACAGAGATCATTGAGCCACCACAAGAGCTGACACTCTAATATCCCCAACACAACCTCACACTATGAATATATATATTGGGGGTTGGCGTATGGGGAGGGGCCGGTCCCATTGGGGGTTTGTGTATGGGGAGGAGCCGCTCATATTGGGGGTTGGCGTATGGGGAGGGGCCGGTCATATTGGGGGTTGGCGTATGGGGAGTAGCCGGTCATATTGGACGTTGTTGTATGGGGAGGAAACGGTCATATTGGGCGTTGGCGTATGGGGAGGAGCCGGTCCCATTAGGCGTTGGTGTATGGGGAGGGGCTGGTCATACTGAGCGTTGGAATATGGGGAGGGGCCGGTCATATTGGGGGTTGGCGTATGGGGAGGGGCCGGTCGTATTTGGGGTTGGCGTATGGGGACGGGCCGGTCGTATTGGGGGTTGGGTAGGGGGGCCGGTCGTCGTATTGGGGGTTGGCGTATGGGGAGGGGCCGGTCCGGTATTGGGGGTTGGCGTATATGGAGAGGGGCCGGGGTCGGTCATATTGGGGGTTGGTGTATGGGGAGGGGCCGGTCATATTGGGGATTGGTGTATGGGAAGGGTTAGTAACCCTTTGTTTCTCTCCGGTAGGGGCTTGGTCTCCGGGTCGGGGTCAGTAACCCTTTGTTTCTCTCCGGTAGGGACATTCTCCGGGTCGGGGTCAGTAATCCTTTGTTTCTCCCGGTAGAGACGTTCTCTGGGTTGGGGTCGGTAACCCTTTGTTTCTCTCCGGTAGGGACTTTCTCCGGGGGTCGGGGTCAGTAACCCTTTGTTTCTCTCCGGTAGGGACATTCTCCGGGTCGGGGTCAGTAATCCTTTGTTTCTCTCCGGTAGAGACGTTCTCTGGGTCGGGTAAACCCTTTGTTTCTCTCCGGTAGGGACATTCTCCGGGTCGGGGTCAGTAACCCTTTGTTTCTCTCTGGGTCGGGGTCAGTAACCCTTCGTTTCTCTCCGATAGGGATATTCTTCGGGTCGGGGGTCAGTAACCCTTTGTTTCTCTCCGATAGGGATATTCTTCGGGTCGGAGTCGGTTACCCTTTGTTTCTCTCTGGTAGGGACGTTCTCCGGGTCGGGGTTGGTAACCCTTTGTTTCTCTCCGGTAGGGACATTCTCCGGGTCGGGGTCAGTAACCCTTTGTTTCTCTCGGGTAGGGATGTTCTCCGGGTCGGTAACCCTTTGTTTCTCTCGGTAGGGACGTTCTCCGGGTCGGGTCAGTAACCCTTTGTTTCTCTCCGGTAGGGACATTCTCCGGGTCGGTAACCCTTTGTTTCTCTCCGGTAGGGACATTCTCCGGATGGGTAACCCTTTGTTTCTCTCTGGTAGGGACATTCTTCGGGTTGGTAATCCTTTTTCTCTCCGGTAGGGACATTCTCCGACTCGGGGTCAAGTAACCCTTTGTTTCTCTCCGGTAGAGACATTCTCCGGGTCGGGGTCGGTAACCCTTTGTTTCTCTCCGGTAGGGACATTCTCCGGCTCGGGGTCAGTAACCCTTTGTTTCTCTCCGGTAGAGACATTCTCCGGGTCGGGGTCGGTAACCCTTTGTTTCTCTCCGGTAGGGACATTCTCCGCGTCGGGGTCAGTAACCCTTTGTTTCTCTCGGGTAGGGATGTTCTCCGGGTTGGTAACCCTTTTTCTCTCTGGTAGGGACATTCTCGGGTTGGTAACCCTTTTTCTCTCTCCGGTAGGGACATTCTCCAGCTCGGGGTCAGTAACCCCTTGTTTCTCTCCGGTAGGGACGTTCTCCGGGTCGGGGCAGTAACCCTTTTGTTTCTCTCCGGTAGGGACATTCTCCGGGTTGGTAACCCTTTTTTTCTCTCCGGTAGGGAAATTCTCCGGCTCGGGGTCAGTAACCCTTTGTTTCTCTCCGGTAGAGACATTCTCCGGGTCGGGGTCGGTTACCCTTTGTTTCTCTCTGGTAGGACGTTCTCCGGGTCGGAGTTGGGTAACCCTTTGTTTCTCTCCGGTAGGGACATTCTCCGGGTTGGTAACCCTTTTTCTCTCCGGTAGGGACATTCTCCGGGTTGGTAACCCTTTTTCTCTCCGGTAGGGACATTCTCCGGCTCGGGGTCAGGTAACCCTTTGTTTCTCTCCGGTAGGGACATTCTCCGGCTCGGGGTCAGTAACCCTTTGTTTCTCTCCGGTAGAGACATTCTCCGGGTCGGGGTCGGTAACCCTTTGTTTCTCTCCGGTAGGGACATTCTCCGGGTCGGGGTCAGTAACCCTTTGTTTCTCTCGGGTAGGGATGTTCTCCGGGTCGGTAACCCTTTGTTTCTCTCGGGTAGGGACGTTCTCCGGGTCGGGGTCAGTAACCCTTTTGTTTCTCTCCGGTAGGGACATTCTCCGGGTTGGTAACCCTTTTTCTCTCCGGTAGGGACATTCTCCGGGTTGGTAACCCTTTTTCTCTCCAGTAGGGACATTCTCCGGCTCGGGGTCAGTAACCCTTTGTTTCTCTCCGGTAGGGACGTTCTCCGGGTCGGGGCCAGTAACCCTTTGTTTCTCTCCGGTAGGGACATTCTCCGGGTTGGTAACCCTTTTTCTCTCCGGTAGGGACATTCTCCGGCTCGGGGTCAGTAACCCTTTGTTTCTCTCCGGTAGAGACATTCTCCGGGTCGGGTCAGTAACCCTTTGTTTCTCTCCGGTAGGGACATTCTCCGGGTTGGTAACCCTTTTTCTCTCCGGTAGGGACATTCTCCGGCTTGGGGTCAGTAACCCTTTGTTTCTCTCCCAGTAGGGACATTCTCCGGATGGGTAACCCTTTGTTTCTCTTGGTAGGGACGTTCTCCGGGTCGGGGTCAGTAAACCCTTTGTTTCTCTCCGGTAGAGACATTCTCCGGGTCGGGGTCGGTAACCCTTTGTTTCTCTCCGGTAGGGACATTCTCTCGGGTCGGGTGTCAGTAACCCTTTGTTTCTCTCGGGTAGGGATGTTCTCCGGGTCGGTAACCCTTTGTGTTTCTCTCGGGTAGGGACGTTCTCCGGGTCGGGGTCAGTAACCCTTTGTTTCTCTCCGGTTAGGGACATTCTCCGGGTTGGTAACCCTTTTTCTCTCCGGTAGGGACATTGTCCGGCTCGGGGTCAGTAACCCTTTGTTTCTCTCCGGTAGGGACGTTCTCCGGGTCGGGGCCAGTAACCCTTTGTTTCTCTCCGGTAGGGACATTCTCTGGGTTGGTAACCCTTTTTCTCTCCGGTAGGGACATTCTCCGGCTCGGGGTCAGTAACCCTTTGTTTCTCTCCGGTAGAGACATTCTCCCCGGGTCGGGGTCGGTTACCCTTTGTTTCTCTCTGGTAGGGACGTTCTCCGGGTCGGGGTTGTCAGTAACCCTTTGTTTCTCTCCGGTAGGGACATTCTCCGGGTTGGTAACCCTTTTTCTCTCCGGTAGGGACATTCTCCGGCTTGGGGTCAGTAACCCTTTGTTTCTCTCCAGTAGGGACATTCTCCGGATGGGTAACCCTTTGTTTCTCTCGGGTAGGGAACGTTCTCCGGGTCGGGGTCAAGTAACCCCTTTGTTTCTCTCCGGTAGGGACATTCTCCGGGTTGGTAACCCTTTTTCTCTCCGGTAGGACATTCTCTGGCTCGGGGTCAGTAACCCTTTGTTTCTTTCCGGTAGGGACATTCTCAGGTCAGGGTCGGTAATCCTTTGTTTCTCTCCGGTAGGGACATTCTCCGGGGTCGGGGTCGGTAACCCTTTGTTTCTCTCCCGGTAGGGACGTTCTCCGGGTCTGGGTCAGTAACCTTTTGTTTCTCTCCGGTAGGGACATTCTCCGGGTTGGTAACCTCTTTTTCTCTCTCGGTAGGGACATTCTCCGGCTCGGGGTCAGTAACCCTTTGTTTCTCTCCGGTAGGGACATTCTCCGGCTCGGGGTCAGTAACCCTTTGTTTCTCTCCGGTAGAGACATTCTCCGGGTCGGGGTCGGTTACCCTTTGTTTCTCTCTGGTAGGGACGTTTTATTCTCCGGGTCGGGGTTGGTAACCCTTTGTTTCTCTCTCCGGTAGGGACATTCTCCGGGTCGGGGTCAGTAACCCCTTTGTTTCTCTCGGGTAGGGATGTTCCCGGGTCGGTAACCCTTTGTTTCTCTCGGGTAGGGACGTTCTCCGGGTTGGGGTCAGTAACCCTTTGTTTTCTCTCCGGTTCTCCCTTTCTCTCTTTCGGACATTCTCCGGGTTGGTAACCCTTTTTCTCTCCGGTAGGGACATTCTCCGGCTCGGGGTCAGTAACCCTTTGTTTCTCTCCGGTAGGGACATTCTCCGGGTCGGTAACCCTTTGTTTCTCTCCGGTAGGGTCCCAGGGGGACGGGTTGGTAACCCTTTTTCTCTCCGGTAGGGACATTCTCCGGCTCGGGGTCAGTAACCCTTTGTTTCTCTCCAGTAGGGTACATTCTCCGGGTCGATAACCCTTTGTTTCTCTCCGGTAGGGACATTCTCCGGGTCGGGGGTCGGTAACCCTTTGTTTCTCTCCGGTAGGGACATCTCCGGGTCGGGGTCGGTAATCCTTTGTTTCTCTCCGGTAGGGACATTCTCCGGGTCGGGGTCGGTAATCCTTTGTTTCTCTCCGGTAGGGACGTTTCTCCGGGTCGGGGTCAGTAACCCTTTGTTCCTCTCCGGTAGGGACATTCTCCGGGTTGGTAACCCTTTTTCTCTCCGGTAGGGGACATTCTCCGGGTCGGTAACCCTTTGTTTCTCTCCGGTAGGGACATTCTCCGGGTCGGGGTCGGTAACCCTTTGTTTCTCTCCGGTAGGGACATTCTCCGGGTCGGGGTTCGGTAATCCTTTGTTTTCTCTCCGGTAGGGACATTCTCCGGGTCGGGGGTCGGTAATCCTTTGTTTCTCTCCGGTAGGGACGTTCTCCGGGTTGGTAACCCTTTTTCTCTCCGGTAGGGACGTTCTCCGGGTCGGGGTCAGTAACCCTTTGTTTCTCTCCGGTAGGGACATTCTCCGGGTTGGTAACCCTTTTTTCTCTCCGGTAGGGACATTCTCCGGGGGTCAGTAACCCTTTTTCCTCTCCGGTAGGGACATTCTCCGGCTCGGGGTCAGTAACCCTTTGTTTCTCTCTCGGTAGGGACATTCTCCGGATGGGGTAACCCTTTGTTTCTCTCCGGTAGGGACATTCTCCGGGTTGGTAACCCTTTTTCTCTCCGGTAGGGACATTCTCCGGCTCAGGGTCAGTAACCCTTTGTTTCTCTCCGGTAGGGACATTCTCCGGCTCGGGGTCAGTAACCCTTTGTTTCTCTCCGGTAGAGACATTCTCCGGGTCGGGGTCGGTTACCCTTTGTTTCTCTCTGGTAGGGACGTTCTCCGGGTCGGGGTTGGTAACCCTTTGTTTCTCTCCGGTAGGGACATTCTCCGGGTCGGGGGTCAGTAACCCTTTGTTTCTCTCGGGTAGGGATGTTCTCCGGGTCGGTAACCCTTTGTTTCTCTCGGTAGGGACGTTCTCCGGGTCGGGGTCAGTAACCCTTTGTTTCTCTCCGGTAGGGACATTTCTCCGGGTCGGTAACCCTTTGTTTCTCTCCGGTAGGGACATTCTCGGGTCGGGGTCGGTAACCCTTTGTTTCTCTCCGGTAGGGACATTCTCCGGGTCGGGGTCGGTAATCCTTTGTTTCTCTCCGGTAGGGACATTCTCTCCGGGTCGGGGTCAGTAACCCTTTTTCTCTCTCGGTAGGGACGTTCTCCGGGTCGTGGTCAGTAACCCTTTCTTTTTCTCTCCGGTAGGGACATTCTCTGGGCCCCGGGGTCGGTAACCCTTTGTTTCTCTCCGGTAGGGACATTCTCCGGGTCGGGGTCGGTAATCCTTTGTTTCTCTCCGGTAGGGACATTCTCCGGGTCGGGGTCAGTAAACCCTTTGTTTCTCTCCGGTAGGGACGTTCTCCGGGTCGTGGTCAGTAACCCTTTTCTTTTTCTCCGGGTAGGGACATTCTCTGGGCCCCGGGGTCAGTAATCCTTTGTTTCTCTCCGGTAGGGACATTCTCCGGGTCGGGGTCAGTAACCCTTTGTTTTCTCTCCGGTAGGGACATTTCTCGGGTCAGTAACCCTTTGTTTCTTTCTGGTAGGGACGTTCTCTCTGGGTCGGTAACCCTTTGTTTCTCTCCGGTAGGGACATGGTCGGGTCGGTAACCCTTTGTTTCTCTCTGGTAGGGACATTCTCTCCGGGTCGGTAAACCCTTTGTTTCTCTCCGGTAGGGACGTTCTCCGGGTCGGTAACCCTTTGTTTCTCTCCGGTAGGGACATTTCTCCGGGTCGGGGTCGGTAACCCTTTGTTTCTCTCCGGTAGGGACATTTCTCCGGGTCGGGGTCGTAACCCTTTGTTTCTCTCCGGTAGGGACATTCTCCGGGTCGGGGTCAGTAACCCTTTGTTTCTCTCGGGTAGGGACGTTCTCCGGGTCGGGGTTCAGTAACCCTTTGTTTCTCTCCGGTAGGGACATTCTCCGGGTTGGTAACCCTTTTTTCTCTCCGGTAGGGACATTCTCCGGCTCGGGGTCAGTAACCCTTTGTTTCTCTCCGGTAGGGACATTCTCCGGCTCGGGGTCAGTAACCCTTTATTTCTCTCCGGTAGGGACATTCTCCGGGTCGGTAACCCTTTGTTTCTCTCCGGTAGGGACATTCTCCGGGTCGAGGTCAGTAACCCTTTGTTTCTCTCCGGTAGGGACATTCTCTCCGGGTCGGTAACCCTTTTTCTCTCCGGTAGGGACATTCTCCGGCTCGGGGTCAGTAACCCTTTGTTTCTCTCCGGTAGGGACATTCTCCGGGTCGGTAACCCTTTTTTCTCTCCGGTAGGGACATTCTCCGGGTCGTCGGGGTCAGTAACCCTTTGTTTCTCTCCGGTAGGGACATTCTCCGGGTCGGTAACCCTTTTTCTCTCCGGTAGGGACATTCTCCAGCTCGGGGTCGGTAACCCTTTGTTTCTCTCCGGTAGGGACATTCTCCGGGTCGGGGTCGGTAACCCTTTGTTTTCTCTCCGGTAGGGACATTCTCCGGGTCGGGGGTCGGTAATCCTTTGTTTCTCTCCGGTAGGGACATTCTCCGGGTCGGGGTCGGTAATCCTTTGTTTCTCTCCCGGTAGGGACGTTCTCCCGGTCGGTAAACCCTTTGTTTCTCTCCGGTAGGGATGTTCTCCGGGTCGGGGTCAGTAACCCTTTGTTTCTCTCGGTAGGGACATTCTCCGGGTTGGTAACCCTTTTTCTTTCCGGTAGGGACATTCTCCGGGTTGGTAACCCTTTTTCTTTCCGGTAGGGACATTCTCCGGGTTGGTAACCCTTTTTTCTCTCCGGTAGGGACATTCTCCGGCTCGGGGTCAGTAACCCTTTGTTTCTCTCCGGTAGAGGACATTCTCCGGGTCGGGGTCGGTTACCCTTTGTTTCTCTCCGGTAGGGACGTTCTCCGGGTCGGGGTTGGTAACCCTTTGTTTCTCTCTGGTAGGGACATTCTCCGGGTCGGGGTCAGTAACCCTTTGTTTCTCTCGGGTAGGGATGTTCTCCGGGTCGGGTAACCCTTTGTTTCTCTCGGGTAGGGACGTTCTCCGGGTCGGGGTCAGTAACCCTTTGTTTCTCTCCGGTAGGGACATTCTCCGGGTTGGTAACCCTTTTTCTCTCCGGTAGGGACATTCTCCGGCTCGGGGTCAGTAACCCTTTGTTTCTCTCCGGTAGGGACATTCTCCGGGGTCGGTAACCCTTTGTTTCTCTCCGGTAGGGACATTCTCCGGGGTTGGTAACCCTTTTTTCTCTCCGGTAGGTATTCTCCGGCTCGGGGTCAGTAACCCTTTGTTTCTCTCCGGTAGGGACATTCTCCGGGTCGGGGTCGGTAACCCTTTGTTTCTCTCCGGTAGGGACATTCTCCGGGTCGGGGTCGGTAATCCCTTTGTTTCTCTCCGGTAGGGACATTCTCCGGGTCGGGGTCAGTAACCCTTTGTTTCTCTCCGGTAGGGACATTCTCCGGGTCGGGGTCAGTAACCCTTTCTTTTCTCCGGTAGGGACATTCTCTGGGCCCCGGGGTCAGTAATCCCTTTGTTTCTCTCCGGTAGGGACATTCTCCGGGTCAGTAACCCTTTGTTTCTCTCCGGTAGGGACATTCTTCGGGTCGGGGTCAGTAACCCTTTGTTTCTCTCCGGTAGGGACATGGTCCGGGTCGGTATCCCTTTGTTTCTCTCTGGTAGGGACATTCTCCGGGTCGGGGTCGGTAACCCTTTGTTTCTCTCCGGTAGGGACATTCTCCGGGTCGGGGTCGGTAACCCTTTGTTTCTCTCCGGTAGGGACGTTCTCCGGGTCGGTAACCCTTTGTTTCTCTCCGGTAGGGACATTCTCCGGGTCGGGGTCGGTAACCCTTTGTTTCTCTCCGGTAGGGACGTTCTCCGGGTCGGGGTCGGTAACCCTTTGTTTCTCTCCGGTAGGGACATTTCTCCGGGTCGGGGTCAAACCCTTTGTTTCTCTCCGGTAGGGACGTTCTCCCCGGTCGGTCAAACCCTTTGTTTCTCTCCGGTAGGGACATTCTCCGGGTCGGGGTTGGTAATCCTTTGTTTCTCTACGGTAGGGACATTCTCCGGGTCGGGGTCGGTAATCCTTTGTTTCTCTCCGGTAGGGACATTCTCCGGGTCGGGGTCAGTAACCCTTTGTTTCTCTCCGGTAGGGACATTCTCCGGGTCGGGGTCAGTAACCCTTTGTTTCTCTCCGGTAGGGACATTCTCCGGGTCGGGGTCACTCTGGCCGGACACCAGAAGAAAATCCTCAACAGTATTCAGGTGATGCGGGCGCAGATGAACCAGATCCAGTCGGTGGAAGTTTGATGGCTGGAAGGCTTCCTCATCCTGATGTTCCTGGGTTCCGAGCCATCCCTCCCTCCCCCCGAACCCCTCTTGGTACAATGAAGTTTCCATATTGTTCCGGCTGCAGGACCACCTGTTCCCCCCCTAAGCCACCATAATGGTTCCACGCAAAGGGCGGAGCTTCCCTGGGACGGGTCCTGGGGCAGACGGGTGGTATGAAGAATATTTTCTACATCATGAACCTACAACAAAGGGCTTGTGTGTGTCCGCTCAGACTTCTGTGATTGGATGGGCTCCAAGGTGACCACCCATGCCCGTCCCACCTGACTCCTCGCGGAACCTGCAATGGGGGGCTTTGATTGGCTGAGAGGGAAGAGTTCATTGTATAGAGAGAAGAGGTATTTCCATGAAATGGACGGTTGCTCTTCATTTTGGAGATGATCATAGAGCCGATGGTGGCCTTCCATGGAAGGAAGACGCCTCCGAGACTCGTAGACAAAATTCCTTTTTAGCTGAAACCGTTTTGTGAGTTCTACGTTTTGCAGGCCGAGGCCAGCGCCATTTCATCCATATCATGTGATGGTGATGATGTCATCACCGCTTGCCAATCACCTTCCTCCAGAGACCTGTGCCGTGTACAAACCAGAAGAATTGTTTTCTCGTCAATGTTGTCGTCGTTTGGAATTCTGTTACTTTGTTTACACCGATTTGACTTTTTTACATTATTTTTGGACGATCGATACCGAAAAAGGACAAAAAAAAAAGACAAGTGGACAGCGCCATTCTGCCGATACATCAGTTCACTTCCAGTTGGCTGAGCGGCTGGTAACGGACTGGAGGACGCCGCCCACTTCCTGTCTGGCCTCCCAGAGCACAGCTTTTCCTGGTGCTCTCTGGCCAGTGATTGGACGGCAGGGGGCTGAGCGCAGCAGCCTCACTTTGGGTTTGTATTTTGAGGTTGGCGTTCGGCCGATCCCAGTCTGGCACTTTAGTGAACGGTGTGGTCACTGGATGAGCGTCCTGGCCAATCAACATCCACCACCCATCACCTGACTGCGTCTGTGTCGTCCGCTCCTGCCCTGTGGGGGATGGGATTGTGACACAGAGACATAATGCTTCCTAGGTCTAATATTCACAGGTGGGTGGGGTGCAGGTACATTGGCGTGTACCGTCCGTGTCGTCATGTATGTCCGCTGTGAGCAGAACCCACGCCTACCCCCCCCCCCCCCCCTTCCCCAGGAGCCGGTGACAATCACGTGGCTTTTACAGGCTGCCATGTCATGCAGCACATGCTCTTCCAGCAGAGGCTCCTCCCCTCGGGTGCCATTACTGGTTCTGGGTCACATCAATCCCAGCGTGTTCTGACCCAGAACTGGTCCCTGCCCTGGGGGGGAGTCCCACCTTTCCGAGTACCATGTGTCTGTCTTCCGGTTGGGTTCCTACAGGCCAATCCTCATAGGACGTCATCTACAATGAAGGAAATGCGTATTTGCTCCCCTGCTGATGCTGAATGTTCGCCCCTCACACAGAAATGATCGGTCTAACAATGGAATGTTCGCCCCTCACACAGAAATGATCGGTCTAACAATGGAATGTTCGCCCCTCACACAGAAATGATCGGTCTAACAATGGAATGTTCGGTCGGTAACAATGGAATGTTCGCCCCTCACACAGAAATGATCGGTCTAACAATGGAATGTTCGCCCTTCACACAGAAACGATCGGTCTAACAATGGAATGTTCGCCCCTCACAGAAACGATCGGTCTAACAATGGAATGTTCGCCCCTCACACACAAACGATCGGATCGGTCTAACAATGGAATGTTCGCCCCTCACACAGAAACGAACGGTCTAACAATGGAATGTTCGCCCCTCACACAGAAACGAACGGTCTAACAATGGAATGTTCCCCCCTCACACAGAAACGATCGGTCTAATAATGCAATGTTCGCCCCCTCACACAGAAACGATCGGTCTAACAATGGAATGTTCGGTGTAACACTGAGAGACAGAATACAACAAGAAATTCAGCAGAAATGCGTCTAACAAATGATGACGGATCTGCATGTTCATGAGGGAAAGAAGGATTTGATCCCCTATCATTCAGCAGGATTTCTGGCTCCCAGGTGTCTCTCATACAGGTAACAAGCTGAGATTAGAAGCAGTCTCTTAAAGGGAGTGCTGCTAATCTCATTGTGTTACCTGTATAAAAGACACCTGTCCACAGGAGCCATCAAACCATCAGATTCCAAACTCTCCACCATGGCAAAGACCAAAGAGCTGTCCAAGGATGTCAGGGACAAGATGGTAGACCTACACAAGGCTGGACTGGGCTACCAAACTATGGCCAAGCAGCTTGGTGAGAAGGTGACAACAGTTGGTGCAATCATTCACAAATGGAAGAAACACAAAACAAGTGTCAGTCTCCCTAGGTCTGGTGCACCATGCAAGATCTCACCTCGTGGAGTGTCATGATCATGAGAACAGTGAGGAATCATCCCAGAACTACACGTGAGGATCTTGTCAATGATCTCCAGGCAGCTGGGACCACAGTCACCAAGAAAACAATTGGTAACACACTACGCCGACAAGGACTGAAATCCTGCAGTGCCCCCGCACGGTCCCTCTGCTCAAGAAAGCACATGTCCAGGCCCGTCTGAAGTCTGCCACTGAACATCTGAATGATGCCGAGGAGGACTGGTGGGAAGTGTTGTGGTCAGAGGAGACCAAAATCCAGCTCTTTGGCATCAACTCAACTCGCCGTGTTTGGAGGAGGAGGAATGCTGCCTATGACCCCAAGAACACCATCCCAACTGTGAAACATGGTGCTGGAAACATTCTGCTTTGGGGGTGTTTTTCTGCTAAGGGGACAGGACAACTGCCCCGCATCAAAGGGACGATGGACGGGGCAATGTACCCTCAAATCTTGGGTGAGAACCTTCTTCCCTCAGCCAGGGCATTGAAAATGGGTGGGGGATGGGTGTTCCAGCATGACAATGACCCAAAACACACGGCCAAGGCAACAAAGGAGCGGCTCAAGAAGAAGCACATTAAGGTCCTGGAGTGGCCGAGCCAGTCTCCACACCTTCATCCGATGGAAAATCTGTGGAGGAGCTGAAAGTTCGAGTTGCCAAACGTCAGCCACCGAACCTTAATGACTTGGAGAGGATCTGCCAAGAGGAGTGGGCCAAAATCCCTCCTGAGATGTGTGTGCGAACCTGGGGGCCAACTCCAGGAAACGTCTGACCTCTGTGATGGCCAACAAGGGATTGGCCACCAAGTACTAAGTCATGTTTTGTGAAGGGGATCAAATCCTTCTTTCCCTCATGAACATGCAGATCCGTCATCATTTGTTAGACGCATTTCTGCTGAATTTGTTGCTGTATTCTGTCTCTCAGTGTTACACCGAACATTCCATTGTTAGACCGATCGTTTCTGTGTGAGGGGCGAACATTCCATTGTTAGACCGATCATTTCTGTGTGAGGGGCGAACATTCCATTGTTAGACCGATCATTTCTGTGTGAGGGGCGAACATTCCATTGTTAGACCGATCATTTCTGTGTGAGGGGCGAACATTCCATTGTTAGACCGATCGTTTCTGTGTGAGGGGCGAATATTCAGCATCAGAGGGGGGCAGATACACATTTCCTTCACTGTAGATGTATTATTGAGCACATTTCATTACCAGCCAATCCCCACCCACCATTAGCACCAGCCAATCCCCACCCACCATTAGCACCAGCCAATCCCTTTCTATTTTACTCCAGTCTTGCCAGTCTATGTGAAGTTGCCAATGCTACAGACAGCGCAGTGTGTAGATTGAGTGGGCATTCGATGTCAGCCGGGGGAGAGACTTGTATGCTGGTTTCTGGGGGTCTTCTAATAACCAATCCCTGCCCAGTGCAGCCAGATGAGCCAGGCCTTCGGGGGCAGCACTGAGTCCGGATTCTGGGCAGCCGCCATCCTTGGACTCATCCATTGAAGGACACAATCCGGGGACCCCGGGGCTCAGGAATATCTGTCATCTGTCACACCCCTCTAGGCAGAGACACCCACAGTGTACACCGCCATCACCTCCATGTCCTCTATGGATGGCAGAGTTGAGGGACCCCATGAGTGTTGGGGTTCAGGCAGGGGCCCCCCAGCGTGATATCGCCCGTTACGTTGCGTTCTGAATGGAGGACAATGGATGGGCGATGAATCCACTTTCTGCCAGTTCTGGGAAACGCAGGGGGCAGATTCCTGGGATGGTGGACGCGCACCACGATTTTTCTCATCAATAGAACCTCCCCTCAGTGGCGGCCCATCCCCCAATGGGGACATCCAGGTGCTGGCAGTTGGTTATCCTGAGCAGGTCAGTGCCAGTAGGCGGCTGTGTGCCATCGCTGTGCCTGCCCTGGGGGCCACAGGTAGGTATGGTCCCCATAGTCCCGGCCCAAAGGAGAGACCCCGGAGGGCCCCCCCACGTTTACAGAGGATTTGGGGAGCTGAGGGTGACTTTGTTGTCTGTAGTCTTCTACCCCTCACCAGCACTTCATGTCACATTATAGAGGACTAAGGGCCCCTGGTGACAGTGAGCCGGGCCCCCAACTTCCTCCTATCTGTTGTCTGAGCCCCTTCGTTTACATTGTACCCCAGATGAAGCAATGAAAACACTGTGAGCCACTGTCCAGCCCGGGAAATCAGTGTACATCGATCGTATGCACCGCCAATACGACTGAGCGATTCTTGTCAATAACTCAATAAAGACTTTGTTTATAAAAGAAAATGGCTGCTGTGTGACTGACGGAGGGGGGCTGGAGGGGAAAAACGGGACGAGAATTTTACACATCCCCCAATTACAGGATCCCCCGTGATCTACAAGAATACAGAATGTGGAGGGATTGGCAGAGAGGAGTGGAGACTGAATGGAGGCCAGTGGAGGGAATGGCAGAGAGGGGGACACTGAGTGCAGAGGCACTGAATGCAGAGGTCAGTGGAGGGAATGGCAGAGAGGAGTGGAGGACACTGAGTGCAGAGGCCAGTGGAGGGATTGGCAGAGGAGTGGAGGAGACTGAATGGAGGCCAGTGGAGGGAATGGCAGAGAGGAGTGGAGGACACTGAATGGAGAGGCCAGTGGAGGGATTGGCAGAGAGGGGGTGGAGGACACTGAATGGAGGCCAGTGGAGGGATTGGCAGAGGAGGGTGGAGGACACTGAATGGAGGCCAGTGGAGGGATTGGCAGAGAGGGGTGGAGGACACTGAATGGAGGCCAGTGGAGGGATTGGCAGAGAGGGGTGGAGGACACTGAATGGAGGCCAGTGGAGGGATTGGCAGAGAGGGTGGAGGACACTGAATGGAGGCCAGTGGAGGGATTGGCAGAGAGGGGGATGGAGGACACTGAGTGGAGGCCAGTGGAGGGACTGGCAGAGAGGGGTGGAGGACACTGAATGGAGACCAGTGGAGGGATTGGCAGAGAGGGGTGGAGGACACTGAATGGAGCCCAATGGAGGGATGGCAGATGGAGGGATTGGCAGAGAGGGATGAATGGAGGCAGAGGGATTGGCAGAGGGGGGAGGACACTGAATGGAGCCCAATGGAATGGAGCACTGAATGGAGCCCAATGGAGGGATGGTCAGAGAGGGGTAGAGGACACTGAATGGAGGCCAGTGGAGGGATTGGCAGCGAGGGGTGACAGATACAGAACGGTTAGTAAGGTGGATGAGTCTGGCAGCAGCATTCATGATAGACGGAAGAGGGGATAGCCTGCGATGAGGTCGACCAATGAGGAGGGAGTTACAATAGTCAAGGTGAGAGATAACAAGGGAGGGAATAAGTTGCTTAGTGGTTTCAGAGGTTAGGAACGGATCTTGGAGGTGTTGCGGCCGTATCTTGGAGATGTAGCGGAGGTTTGGAGGTTGTTGCGGAGGTTGGAGGTGTTGCGGAGGTTGGAGATGTTGCGGAGTTGAAGTCTACAAGATTTGGACAGTGATTGGATTTGGGGGTGAAAGGACAGATGGGAGTCCAGGATGACACCTAGTACCCTGACATGAGGGGAGGGACTGATGGTTGTATCATTGATCTTGATGGAGAAGTCGGGAGGGGACACAGACTGGAGGGAATAGTATGAGCTCAATTTTGGAAAGATTGAGTTTGAGGGAGTGGAGTGACATCCATGCCGGTATGTCGCTTAGTAGGTTAGTAATGCGAGAGGAGACTGAAGGGGCGAGGTGAGGAGGAGACTGAAGGGGTGAGGTGTGGCGGAGACTGAAGGGGTGAGGTGTGGGGTAGAAAGATAGATTTTTGTGTAATCAGCATAGAGATGGTACTGGAAGCAATGGGAGTTTATCAAGTGACCAAGGGAGGAGGTGTAGATGGAGAAGAGAAGGGGTCCAAGGACAGAACCTTGAGGGACCGCTACAGAAAGAGGAAGTAGAGAGGAGGAGCTACAGTTCTAGGTAACGCTGAAGGTGCGCTGCAATAGGTAGGAGGGGAACCAGGAGAGAGCAGTCTCGGAGGCCAAGAGAGTGGAGTTTTTTGAGGAGGGGATGGTCCACAGTATCAAAAGCCGCAGAGAGGTCAAGCAGTAAGAGTATGGAGTAGGGGCCATTGGCTGGGATGAGTACGGAGTAGCGGCCATTGGCTAGGATTAGTACGGAGTAGCGGCCATTGGCTGGGATGAGTACGGAGTAGCGGCCATTGGCTGGGATGAGTACGGAGTAGCGGCCATTGGCTGGGATGAGTACGGAGTAGCGGCGGCCATTGGCTGGGATGAGTACGGAGTAGCGGCCATTGGTTGGGATGAGTACGGAGTAGCGTCCATTGGTTGGGAGGAGTACGGAGTAGCGTCCATTGGTTGGGAGGAGTACGGAGTAGCGGCCATTGGTTGGGAGGAGTACGGAGTAGCGGCCATTGGTTGGGAGGAGTACGGGAGTAGCGGCCATTGGTTGGGAGGAGTACGGAGTAGCGGCCATTGGTTGGGAGGAGTACGGAGTAGCGGCCATTGGTTGGGATGAGTACGGAGTAGCGGCCATTGGTTGGGATGAGTACGGAGGAGTAGCGTAGCCATTGGTTGGGAGGAGTACGGAGTAGCGGCCATTGGTTGGGATGAGTACGGAGTAGCGGCCATTGGTTGGGAGGAGTACGGAGTAGCGGCCATTGGTTGGGAGGAGTACGGAGTAGCGGCCATTGGCTGGGAGGAGTACGGAGTAGCGGCCATTGGTTGGGAGGAGTACGGAGTAGCGGCCATTGGTTGGGAGGAGTACGGAGTAGCGGCCATTGGTTGGGATGAGTACGGAGTAGCGGCCATTGGTTGGGATGAGTACGGAGTAGCGGCCATTGGTTGGGGAGTAGCGGCCATTGAGTACGGAGTAGCGGCCATTGGTTGGGAGGAGTACGGAGTAGCGGCCATTGGTTGGGAGGAGTACGGAGTAGTGGCCATTGGTTTTAGCAGTTAGTAGATCATTAGTGAGGTTTAGTAGGGCGGTGTCAGTGGAGTGTAGTGAGTGAAAGCCAGACTGTGAAGGGTGAAGAAGGTTGTTGTCGGTGAGGTGGGAGCTCAGGCGATTGTAGACTAAGCGTTCCAGGAGTTTAGAGGTAAGTGGCAGCAGGGAGATGGGTCTTAAGTTGTTCAGGTTGGTGGGGTCCAGGGAGGGCTTTTTAAGTATGGGAGTGATGTGCGCATGCTTTAGAGGGGAAGGGAAGGCACCAGTAGAGAGGGAGAGATTGAAGATGTGAGTGAGGGAGCATAGGATGGAAGAAGAGGGTGACTAGTAGTTGTGAGGGGACAGGATCCAGGGGGCAGGTAGTGAGATGGGCTTCTGAGGAAACCTTAGTGACCTCTTCAGTAGTAGAAGGTCAGAAGAGGAAAGTGTTGAGGGAGGTTTAGTATAAGGTATGCTAAGTGGGATGGATGTCTGTGCAGTGGAGATGTCCCTACGAATTGCATCAATCTTGTTTTAGAAATGATTTACAATCTCATGAGCAGTGAGTGAGGTACTGGGTGGGGTGAGTGAGGTACTGGGTGGGGGGTGAGTGAGGTACTGGGTGGAGGTGCAGAAAGTAGAGAGTTAAAAGCAGAGAAGAGACGACGAGGACTGGATGACAAGGTATTGATGAGAGTGACAAGGTATGTGAAGAAAGCAGATTTATATCGGGTGAATGCTTGCTGAATTTTGGTTTTTTACAGTTGTGGCCAAAATTATTCAACCCCACTGAAATTGAGTGTTTTGGCCAGTTTGACATTGTATTGATGAGAGTGACAAAGTCATCTTGTTTGGCAGCATGGAGGGAGGAATTGTATGTGAAGAAAGCAGATTTATATCGGGTGAATGCTTGCTGGGATTTGGTTTTACACCACAATTACTCCAGCGCACGACTATGTCTCCTAAGATGTCTGGTGTGGTCAGTCTGCCAAGGTTGTAACGGTTGGGGCCTGATGCTTCGTGTTAGAGGAGCAAGTGAGTCCAGTGTGGATGATAGTGAACTGTTGTAGACAGCAGTGGCCAGGTCAGGGCAGGACAGGGAGAGATTCTGTCATACAGTTGGTCAGTTGCAGAGTGGAAAGGAGCCGGGTTCAAGTTGTGAAGGTTTGCTCTGCGGGTAATTGTTGGCTGCTTGGAGGGATAGGTGTTTGAAGACGAGGAGACATGTGAAGGTGATGAGATTGTGATCAGAGAGAGGAAAGAGTGTTTGTGAGGTTGTAGGGAGTGCAAAGATGGGAGAAAACAAGGTCCAATGTTCACTGGTAGGATTTGATTCTGAATACAATTCATATGTTCACTTAGTCCGCCTAAACCCCTTTACAGCCTTTGGGGTTGAATAAAATTTTGGCATCAGAGTGAGTGGAGGAGGGCGCCCGTGGGAGTGAGTGGAGGAGGGCTTCCACGGGAGTGAGTGGAGGAGGGGGCCCGTGGGAGTGAGTGGAGGAGGGCTTCCACGGGAGTGAGTGGAGGAGGGTGCCCGTGGGAGTGAGTGGAGGAGGGCTTCCACGGGAGTGAGTGGAGGAGGGTGTCCATTGTGTTAAGATGAGGTTGGTTGAAGAGTTGGGATGTAGCCGGGTTGTTCACATTGATGGGGATGGTAGAACCTCCATGGATGATGGTAGGTATTTCAGAGGAGAGAAGTAGGGTAGCCAGGCAGAGAAGTCATCAGGAAATTGGGACACGGGTCCAGGAGGTCGGTAGATCACTGCAATCCTCCAAATGGCCGTACACAGTGGGCTGTTCTAATAAAAGGAGGTTACTGGCATCCCGTTCCCAGATCCCAGCCTGACTCCCCAGCTGTGGACTGGAAGGAGGGGATTTCATGTCCCAATGTGGTGGAAGTAGAGCAGCCAGTGATGGATTATGGGAAGTGTAGCTCAGACATTGGCAGCAATGTGTATTGGACTGGAAATCATCTCCTGTGAAGAAGAGGAGACATCAGATAAGTTCTATCATCTCTCCAGCCTCCACCTCGGCCATAAATATTCCCCACATTTAGTGAGGAAACCTTCATTGCCAGTACAGTGCGTCCTTCTCCATGAGAGCCTGAGGGGGGGCGCCGAGTGTTACGATCGCACACTGCACTCCCGGAGGACTCCTCCATTATCACACGGCAACGAAGGGTTCACTTCCCATTGTGCTGCTCCATAGGGGAGGGGCTTTTAATATTTAAATTAGCAACTATAAACCACACCCTTTTAAATCGCACCCGCCATCATTCATTTTGTGCTTCCCCCTGAATTTGGAGGGGCCATGCTCAGTCTCCACCAATCAGCTCTCACATACAGAGGAACATGGGAGGAGTTTGAATCCCTGCACCCGCTGTACTGGGCGGGTTTATCAATGTCAATGATATTGGGGTGAAGTTATGAGGTCTGTTTAGGTGTCAATGGCCCTAGTGAGGCTCCGCCCCCGAGGAACTTACACATCACTGGTAATGAGGAATAGAATTAAACATTTTCTATAAATGTAATTTTACATCAGCAGAAAGGTGTGGAGAGAAGGGCTATTCCCAGGGGCCCAGAAGAGCAGTGGGGCCCTGACAGTGTGCCCTTCCCCCATCTCCCGGTAGGCACTTTGGACAGAATGAAGCAGAAATTCACCGACACACGTGGCCCTTCCCGGATCCATCTGCCTCACGTATCGTACAGGAAGATGCAGATTGCTTTTGGTTTTTCTTTGCCCCGGGCCCACTTATGTCTGAAAGCGGCCCCGGGAGCCCCGTCGTGTTCCGGATCACGGCACATAGATGCGGCGGTGCAGCCGGCACCGGCACCGGCACCGATCGCTCCAGATGTGTTTTATCTCATTAGTGAGTCTCTCACACGCCGGAGAATTAACAGCAAATCTCATTTGAGGAAAGGATCTCTTGACAGTCGGAGTTTGTGCCGCTTCAACGGAGAGGCGGATTCTCACCGCAAACTCCCGCTCACCCCCCCGGCCCTCCCATCCCCCAGCAGGGTGTGAAGACTCGTGTCAGCCGTGAGGACCGTCATTGGCAGAAACATTCAGAGAAAAGACGAATCCAGCTCTGCTGCGGGTGGAGAAGGAAAAACTCCAACTAAAGAAAGGATGAGGCCAGCTGGGGGATGGAAAGTCTGGCTGTGCCGGCTGTAGAAAAGGAATAACCCCGACTGGGCTGGGTACAAGGAAGGGATGAGCTCGGCTGTGCCCCGACAAGGAAGGGATGAGCTCGGCTGTGCCGGGTACAAGGAAGGGGTGAGCTTGGCTGTGCCGGGTACAAGGAAGGAATAACCCCGACTGTGCCGGGTACAAGGAAGGGATGAGCTCGGCTGTGGCCGGGTACAAAGAAGGGATGAGCTCGGCTGGGCCGGGTACAAGGAAGGGATGAGCTCGGCTCCGGGTACAAGGAAGGAATAACCCCGACCGGCCGGGTACAAGGAATAACCCCGACCGGGGCCAGGTACAAGGAAGGAATAACCCCGGCTGTGCCGGGTACAAGGAAGGGATGAGCTCGAGCTGTGCCGGGTACAAGGAAGGGATGAGCCCGGCTGTGCCGGTGCAAGGAAGGGATGAGCTCGGCTGTGCCGGGTACAAGGAAGGAATAACCCCGACCGGGCCGGGTACAAGTAAGGGATGAGCTTGGCTGTGCTGGGTGTAGAAAAGGAATAACCCCGACCGGGCCGGGTACAAGGAAGGGGTGAGCTTGGCTGTGCCGGGTGTAGAAAAGGAATAACCCCGACTGTGCCGGGTACAAGGAAGGGATACAAGGCTGTGCCGGACAAGGAAGGGATGAGCTTGGCTGTGCCAAGGGGGATGAGCTCGGCTGTGCCGGGTACAAATAGGGATGAGCTCGGCTGTGCCGGGTACAAGGAAGGGATGAGCTCACCTGCGCCAGGTACAAGGAAGGGATGAGCTTGGCTGTGCCGGGTAGGAAGGGATGAGCTTGGCTGTGCCGGGTACAAGGAAGGGATGAGCTCAGCTGTGCCGGGTGTGAGAAAGGAATAACCCCGACTGTGCCGGGTACAAGGAAGGGATGAGCCCGGCTGTGCCAGGTGTAGAGCTAACCCCGCTGTGCCGGGTACAAGGAAGGATGATGACTAGCTGTGCCGGGTACAAGGAAGGGATGAGCCAGCTGTGCCGGGTACAAGGAAGGGGTGAGCTCAGCTGTGCCGGGTGTGAGAAAGGAATAACCCCGACTGTGCCGGGTGTGAGAAAGGAAGGGATGAGCCCAGACTGTGCCGGGTACAAGGAAGGGGTATGAGCTCAGCTGTGCCGGGTGTGAGAAAGGAATAACCCAAAAGGGAAAGCGCTGTACAATATAACGGAAGACAATCCAGAAACAATCCAATCAATACAAGAGGAAATGTGATATCGATGATGTCATTCCCCGCCCCTCCCCCCCCCCCTGTCATTGGTATCAGTGGCGCCCCAACAACGGATCGCCCTTTCCCAGAACGAATTGCCTGTAAGGATTCCTGGCTGTGACCTTCACACAACGATGGGAATATTCACAGGACGGGACAACGCAGACGATGACATCACCAGACGCAGACGATGACATCACCGGACGCAGACGATGACATCACCAGAAGCAGGCAATGACATCACCAGACGATGACTTCACCGGACGCAGACGATGACATCACCGACGCAGACATCACCAGACATCAGACGATGACATCACCAGACAATGACATCACCGGACGCAGACGATGACATCACCGGACAATGACATCACCGGACGCAGACAATGACATCACCAGACGCAGACATCACGGGACACAGACGATGACATCACCAGATGCAGGCGATGACATCACCAGACGCAGACGATGACATCAGACGCAGACGATGACATCACCGGACGCAGACCAGACCGCCGCAGAAAGATGCACACAATGGGGCCGAATCTCCAGAACCGAATGATGAATCTGAAGGTTCTTCAGGAGACAATAATGGATCTTAAAAGGGAAAAAAAATTGATTGAAAATATTAAATCGAAAAAAAATATAAAAAAAATAAAAATAAAACAATCGAATTGAACCCAACCCAACTGAACCCAACCAAACCCAACCCAACTGAACCCAACCAAACCCAACCCAACCCAACAGAACCCAACCAAACCCAACCCAACTGAACCCAATCCAACCCAACAGAACCCAACAGAACCCAACCCAACAACAGAACCCAACCCAACCCAAACCAAATGGTGGAGATAATAATGGGGATCTGTGATGAATCTTCTTCCCGACAATCTGCCAGATCCGCATTTCCGTTCCAATTTTGGTAGAATTTTCTGCTGCCACAAACGTTCGTCT
Source organism: Staurois parvus (assembly GCA_951230385.1). NCBI lineage: Eukaryota > Metazoa > Chordata > Amphibia > Anura > Ranidae > Staurois > Staurois parvus. Next base: position 639,581 of record CATNWA010012688.1, on the reverse strand, counting down.
CGGGTTGTACAGACAGGTTGGGGTTACAATGGTCTCAGAGGCGGATTGTAGGACCATGAGCCCCGTTCCGGCACCCTCAGCTTGGCCAGCCTTGGTGGTCAGTGCAGGTGGTTGTGTCTCGGAGATTCCAGGGTCACGGTCAGGGTCAGTGTGCTCTTCACACCATAATGGGCCTCATTGTTTCATGTGCCGCTAAGACTGAACCTCCAATTAACCTCTAGCAGCTGCGCGGGGCCCCTTCACACCAACTGTGCGAATACCAGGGGCCGCTCACAGCTTCTCCGCCTTGGCAGACACAACTATGGAACCAACCGAAACGTTCTACAAAGAAAGAACCTCAGTACGCAGAAGGTGCCCGTTTCACGCCCGGCCAGACATGTTGGGTCATTCCGGAGCCATGTGTGGTGACGGTATCGCGGAGAACCGCGTCCCGAGACCCGACCGACTCCACAGAGAGAAGTTCGGCATTATCCACGCATGGCCGGCGCTCCCCACGCCTGACGGATATTGTTTTTGAAGGTTTTCCGTATGTCCCCTTTGTAGCGGCAATGTGAGGAAGGCCGATGAACTCTGGGTGACTCTCTTGTATAACAATGATCGGGGGTGGGGGCGGGGATGGAGGGGGGGGGGGGGGGGTGGGGGGGCGCGCAGATAGAAAATGGAATTTGGACCGATTTCGTTTTTTTATAATTTTCGTCTGGGTTCAAAAGTTCAGGGTGCGTCAAACAGCAGAGCGCCGCGGGAAATGGGGGCGGGAGCTGCCATTTCCAGCGAGAAGCCTTTCAATCCCGCTCCATGGCATTGGGAGCGAACGCGCGAGGCATTACTTGCGACAGAAGATGGCAGACGGGGAGGGGAGGCGGCTCCGAGCTCCATGAAAAGGTCTCCCAGCTCCATATTGTGACCTCGCCGTAACCTCTGTCCTTTCCACGCTCCCAAACGAGCCGCCATTATTGGGGGGGAGGAGTCTTCTGAACGGCACCACCGTCTAGATGATGGTCTACATTATACGTCGTATGAGGAACTTCAGAAGAGCTCAACCACCAATGGAGGAACCCAACAATCGAAGAGGACCCCGAGGTCCAATGAACCAAAGCTGGAGCCAAGCCCCTCCCACACCGGATAAATACTGAAGAGGTCCATCATGAAGATCGATGACGGACGCCAATGTTGTGTCGGGTTTAGTAGAAGGTCAACCTAGAAGAGTGATGGGAACAAAATTCGACTGTCTGACATATAAACCTATAAAGTTCCATAAATCACTGATGAACGAACCCCAAAAATGACCAATCAGACCCCTCCCCCCACCATTCCTAGGACATTCACTCCTCACCTTGTCTCCAATGATCCTAGAGATACCAGGAGTGAAGCCATGGTCACATGACCACCCTAGCATGGCAACAGAATGGTTAAGAACCTTCTAGGCCCAGTAGGACCACCGATGGTGCAATCCGGCAGATCTCAGCGTTGGCTGTGTGCCTTCCCATAATGGACTGTAGATGAAGTCCTGGAGGATGTCCCTGTGGAGGGATCGGCCATCGCTGTCCTTGTAGCCGGTAATAACTTACATTTCTTGGGTGCAACAATCACACACCCGAGGGGGGGAGGGGCCCCCTACATAGGGCACATTGGGGAGAGCCTATGGGACACTGCGGGAAAGGTACTACCATGAGTCACTGGGGGGGGCAACTGTCATTGGACACCAGGAGGACGATACTACCATGAGTCACTGGGGGGGGCACTGTCATTGGACACCAGGAGGAAGATACTACCATGAGTCCACTGGGGGAGGGGCACTGTCACAGGACACCAGGAGGAAGATACTACCATGAGTCACTGGGGGGGGGGGCACTGTCATTGGACACCAGGAGGAAGATACTACCATGAGTCACTAGGGGGGCACTGTCATTGGACACCAGGAGGACGATACTACCAAAAGAGTCACTGAGGGGGGGGTACTGTCATAGGACACCAGGAGGACGATACTAAAATGAGTCACTGGGGGAGGGGCACTGTCATAGGACACCAGGAGGAAGATACTACCATGAGTCACTGGGGGGCACTGTCATTGGACACCAGAGAGGACGATACTACCATGAGTCACTGAGGGGGGGCACTGTCATAGGACACCAGGAGGAACGATACTACCATGAGTCACTGGGGAGGGGCACTGTCATAGGACACCAGGAGGGCGATACTACCATGAGTCACTGGGGGGGTGGCACTGTCATTGGACACCAGGAGGAAGAATACTACCATGAGTCACTGGGGGGCACTTTGTCATTGGACACCAGGAGGACGATACTACCAAATGAGTCACTGGGGGGGGGGGGGCACTGTTATAGGACACCAGGAGGATGATACTACCATGAGTCACTGGGGGGGGGGCACTGTCATAGGACACCAAGGAGGGCGATACTACACATGAGTCACTGGGGGGGGGGGGGCACTGTCATAGGACACCAGGAGGGACGATACTACCATGAGTCACTGGGGGGGGGGGGCACTGTCATAGGACACCAGGAGGACGATACTACCATGAGTCACTGGGGGGGGGGGGCACTGTCATTGGACACCAGGAGGAACAAGATACTACCATGAGTCACTGGGGGGGGGGGCACTGTCATTGGACACCAGGAGGACGATACTACCATGAGTCACTGGGGGGGGGGGGCACTGTCATTGGACACCAGGAGGATGATACTACCAAAGTCACTGAGGGGGGGCACTGTCATTGGACACCAGGAGGAAATACTACCATGAGTCACTGAGGGGGGGCACTGTCATAGGACACCAGGAGGACGATACTACCATTGAGTCACTGGGGGGGGCACTGTCATAGGACACCAGGAGGACGATACTAAAACATGAGTCACTGAGGGGGGGCACTGTCATAGGACACCAGGAGGACGATAACTACCATGAAGATCACTTGATGGAAGGGGGCAAATGTCATAGGACACCAAAAAAGGACGATACTACCATGAGTCACTGAGGGGAAAAAATTGGACAAAGACTAGGAAAAGATAAAAAACCATGAGTCACTGGGGGGGGGGCAAAAGACTGTCATAGGACTACCAGGAGGACGATACTAACCATGAGTCAACTGGAGGGGGGGGGCACTGTCATTGACAAAACAGGAGGGCGATACTACCATGAGTCACTGAAAAAAAAAAATAAAAAAAGTCATAAAACCAGGATAAATAAAGACTACCATGAGTCAAAAAAAACGGGGGCACTGTCATAGGAAAAACCAGGAAGAACAACGATACTACCATGAGTCACTTGGGGGGGCAACTGGGGGGGGGGGGGGGGGGGGGGGCAAAAAAATAGGAAACCAGGAGGGCGATACTACCATGAGTCACTGGGGGGGGTAGCAAACAAAAATGTAAACATTGGACACCAAAACGAAACTACCATGAGAACTGGGGGGGCACATGCAACTGTCAAAATAGAATATACCAGGAGGAAAAATACTACCATGAGTCAAAAATGGGGGGGGCACTGTCATTGGACACCAGGAGGAAGATAAATTACTACCATGAGTCACTGGGGGGGGGGGGCACTGTCAAAGGACACACCAGGAAATAGGAGGATACTACCATGAGTCACTTGGGGGGGGGGGCACTCATTGGACGACAGGAAAAAAAAATAGACACCCCTGAAAAAACCATTATGGAAAAGACCCAATGATGGACTCCCATTGGGTGACAATGAAATAACAACTCGTAAAAAAAGAACCGTTCCTCCTTCACCAACACAGAAAAAAGATCATACAAAACCTTCAGAAACCCAGAGCTAAATCTCGGCTCAAACCCTCCAGAACAAAATCTGGGTGGTGTCCATGGGCGGGGTCAAGAAAAAAAAGATAAAAGAAAATCTGAACCAAAAACATAGAAAAGCACATTCACAAAAAAAAAAACAAAAGAGCCCCTTGAATTACAAAAAACTAAAAAACATTCGGAAAACCTAAAAAATAACGACCAGGAAAAAAAACCCAACCACAAGAAACAGGGCAAAATCCCACCACAATAAAAGGAAAATCCCACCAAAAGAAAGGAAAATATCCCACCACAGATGAGGAAAAAAAAAACCCACACAGAAGAGGAAAAAAAGACCACAGAAGTGAAAAAATCCCACACAGATGAGGAAAATACCACCACAGAAGAGGAAAATCCCACCACAAAGAAGAGGAAAATCCAACCACAGATGAGGAAAATCCCACCACAGATGAGGAAAAAACCCACCACAAAAAGAGAAAATCCCAAACAGAAGAGGAAAATCCCACCACAGAAGGTCCGTGAAAAATCCCACCACAGATGAGGAAAATCCCAACCACAGAAAAACAATGAGGAAAATCCCACCACAGATGAGGAAAAATCCCACCACACCCGAAGAGGAAAAAAGTCCCACCACAGAAGAGGAAAAATCCCAAACCAAGATGAAGGAAAATCCCACCAAATAGATGAGTGAAAATCCCACCACAGAAGTGGAAAAATCCCACCACAGATGAGGAAAATCCCACCACAGATGAGGAAAATCCCACCACAGAAGTGGAAAATCCCAACCACAGATGAGGAAAATCCCACCACAGAAAGAGGAAAATCCCACCACAAGAAGAGGAAAATCCCACCACAGAAGAGGAAAATTCCCACCACAGATGAGGAAAATCCCACCACAGATGAGGAAAATCCCACCACAGAAGTGGAAAATCCCACCACAGATGAGGAAAATCCCACCACAGATGAGGAAAATCCCACCACAGAAGAGGAAAAATCCCACCCACAGAAGAGGAAAATCCCACCACAGATGAGGGAAAATCCCACCACAGATGAGGAAAATCCCACCCACAGACCCGATGAAGAAATCCCACCACAGATGAGTGGAAATTCCCACACAGAGATGAGGAAAATCCCACCACAGATGAGACCCCACATGAGGAAAATCCCACCAAGACCCGATTCCACACAGATGAGGAAAATCCCACCACACCGATGACCCACCATGAGGAAAATCCCACAGATCCGAACACACCACAGATGAGGAAAATCCCACCACAGACCCCGATGAGAAGAGTCCGCTGTGATCGATCGGAGAGACGGAGAAAGAAAGTCGAATCATCCAACCAACATTAATTGGGTCCCCAAAATGAAATAGAAGGAGCCCCCGGAATGTACAAAGGTCCAAGAGGGGGACCCCAAAATAGGAGCCCCGGAATGTACAAAGGTCCAAGAGGGGACCCCGAAGTAGAAGGAGCCCCGGAATGTACAAAGGGTCCAAGAGGGGGACCCCCGAAATAGGAGCCCCGGAATGTACAAGGGTTCGATGACACTTCCCCCGGGTGGCGCAGTCTACTCATCCAAACAGAAATACATCCTCACAGGAGGTCCTGTAAAAAGGACCCCCTCGGGCATGAGCCTGGCTGTGATTGGTTCATCTATGGTCACCAACGTCAGGAGTGGCCCCTGGGCAGAGGTGGGGACCCGGGGGGGGGGGTGACCCCCCAAATCCGGTGTATAGAGGAGCCACAGATGTGCCTTCTGGGGCCCCCAATCCAGTGTATAGAGGAGCCACAGATGTGGTGGAAATAGAGGCTGTGTGGAGCCTGCGAGGAGCTAATGAGGTCGTATAATTACCTCCCCCCATCGGGGGGCTCCATGACCTGGGACTCTGGATGTATATTAGAGTTTAATGAGAGCGTGCTCAGTGAGGCGTACCGGACACCCCCCACTGATCATGTACCGAACCGTGCACTTACCACCCCCACTGATCATGTACCGAACCGTGCACTTACCACCCCCTCTGATCATGTACCGAACCGTGCACTTACCACCCCCACTGATCATGTACCGAACCGTGCACTTACCACCCCCACTGATCATGTACCGAACCGTGCACCTTACCACCCCCCCCCTCTGATCATGTACCGAACCGTGCACTTACCACCCCCCACTGATCATGTACCGAACCGCGCACTTACCACCCCCACTGATCATGTACCGAACCGTGCACTTACCACCCCCCGCCGATCACAGCCAATCTCCTGACATTGCTGCACACCGCATGACCTAAACACCAGATATCTCCCACAACCGATCGATTTCCCTCCTCACCAACCAATCTCTGTGACCTCCATCCTCACACGATGTCCCTCCCCCCCCACCAACCAATCTCTGTGACCTCCATCCTCACCGATGTCCCTCCCCCACCCAACCAATATCTGTGACCTCCATCCTCACCGATGTCCCTCCTCACCAACCAATCTCTGTGACCTCCATCCTCACCGATGTCCCTCCCCCACCAACCAATCTCTGTGACCCTCCATCCTCACCGATGTCCCTCTCCCTCCAATCACCAACCTCAATCTCTGTCTCTGACCTCCATCATCCTCACTCGATGTACCTCCCCCACCAACCACCAATCTCTGTGACCTCCATCCTCTCCGATGTCCCCCCCCCCCCACCAATCTCTGTGACCTTCATCCTCACCGATGTACCCCCCCCCCACCAATCTCTGTGACCTCCATCCTCTACGATGTCCCCCCCCCCCCACCAATCTCTGTGACCTCCATCCTCACCGATGTCCCTCCCCCACCAATCCCTGTGACCAATCCATCCTCACCGATGTCCCTCCCCCACCAATCTCTGTGACCTCCATCCTCTACGATGTCCCCCCCCCCCCACCAATCTCTGTGACCTCCATCCTCACCGATGTCCCTCCCCCACCAATCTCTGTGACCTCCATCCTCACCGATGTCCCTCCCCCACCAATCTCTGTGACCTCCCTCCTCACCAACCAATCTCTGTGACCTCCATCCTCACCGATGCCCCCCCACCAGTCTCTGTGACCTCCATCCTCACCGATGTCCCCCCCACCAATCTCCGGTGACCTCCATCCATCTCACCGATGTCCCCCCCCACCAAATGTCCGTGACCTCCATCCTCACCGATGTCCCTCCCCCCCCCACCAAACTCTGTGACCTCCCATCCTCACCGATGTCCCCCCCCCCCCACCAACCAATCTCTGTGACCTCCATCCTCACCGATGTCCCCCCCACCAATCTCTGTGACCTCCCTCCTCACCAACCTCCCCTGACCACCCCCCCCCCACCAATCTCTGTGACCTCCATCCTCACCGATGTCCCTCCCCCCACCAATCTCTGTGACCTCCATCCTCACCAATGTACCCCCCCACCAATCTCTCTGTGACCTCCATCCTCACCGATGTCCCCCCCCCCCCACCAATCTCTGTGACCTCCATCCTCACCGATGTCCCTCCCCCCACCAATCTCTGTGACCTCCATCCTCACCAATGTCCCCCCCCCCCCACCAATCTCTGTGACCTCCATCCTCACCGATGTCCCCCCCCCACCAACCAATCTCTGTGACCTCCATCCTCACCGATGTCCCCCCCCCCCCCACCAATCTCTGTGACCTCCATCCTCACCGATGTCCCTCCCCCACCAATCTCTGTGACCTCCATCCTCACCGATGTCCCCCCCCCCACCAATCTCTGTGACCTCCATCCTCACCGATGTCCCCCCCCCCACCAATCTCTGTGACCTCCATCCTCACCGATGTACCCCCCCCCACCAATCTCTGTGACCTCCATCCTCACCGATGTCCCTCCCCCACCAATCTCTGTGACCTCCATCCTCACCGATGTCCCTCCCCCCACCAATCTCTGTGACCTCCATCCTCACCGATGTACCCCCCCCCCACCAATCTCTGTGACCTCCATCCTCACCGATGTACCCCCCCCCCACCAATCTCTGTGACCTCCATCCTCACCGATGTCCCTCCCCCACCAATCTCTGTGACCGTCCATCCTCACCGATGTCCCCCCCCCCACCAATCTCTGTGACCTTCATCCTCTCTGATGTCCCCCCCCCCCAACCAATCTCTGTGACCTCCATCCTCACCGATGTCCCTCCCCACCAACCAATCTCTGTGACCTCCATCCTCACCGATGTCCCCCCCCCCCACCCACCAATCTGTGACCTCCATCCTCACCGATGTCCCCCCCCCCCCGCACCAATCTCTGTGACCTCCATCCTCACCGATGTACCCCCCACCAATCTCTGTGACCTCCATCCTCACCGATGTACCCCCCCACCAATCTCTGTGACCGAATAATTCGATCTGTAGATTCGATGAATGTTGTACAAAGTAGTTCAATATGTTATTTACTTGTAATGTTCAGTTTTGGAATGAATGGACTTTCCTGAACGAACATATCTGTTGTCAGGAATTCGTTTGGTCCAGAAAAGTCCCCCCCCCCCCCCCCCCACCCCCCCCAAACGAACGTCAGATGGACCCCCGACCCTTAGAAAGTCGAAACAAACGTTCTGAGAATGAAACATTTCCAGTAAAATCTCCTGGTGTGTCCCAGTGTTCCCTTCCGATGGAATGTCCCGATATCGTCCTCTACATGTGTGTGACTGAAATCCCTACATCGACCCCACACAGGACGATCCCTACATCGACCCCACACAGGACGATCCCTACATCGACCCCACACAGGACGATCCCTACATCGACCCCACACAGGACGATCCCTACATCGACCCCACACCGGACAAATCCCTACATCGACCCCACACACCGGACAATCCCTACATCGACTCCACACAGGACGATCCCTACATCGACCCCACTCACGGACCCACACAACGATCCCTACATCGACCCCCACACAGGACGATCCCTACATCGACCCCACACAGGACGATCCCTACATCGACCCCACACAGGACGATCCCTACATCGACCACACATTACGATCCCTACATCGACCCCACACAGGACAATCCCTACATCGACCCCACACAGGACAATCCCTACATCGACCCCACACAGGACGATCCCTACATCGACCCCACACAGGACGATCCCTACATCGACCCCACACAGGACGATCCCTACATCGACCTCACACCACGATCCCTACATCGACCCCACACAGGACGATCCCTACATCGACCCCACACAGGACGATCCCTACATCGACCCCACACAGGACGATCCCTACATCGACTTCACACCGGACGATCCCTACATCGACCCACACAGGACAATCCCTACATCGACTCAGAGCACACCGGGACCCTACATCGACTTCCACATGGACGATCCCTACATCGACTTCACACCGACGGACGATCCCTACATCGACCGACCCTACATCGACCCCACACAGGACGATCCCTACATCGACCCCACACAGGACGATCCCTACATCGACCCCACACAGGACGATCCCTACATCGACCCCACACCGGACGATCCCTACATCGACGACTTCACACCGGACAATCCCTATATCGACCCCACACAGGACGATCCCTACATCGACCCCACACCGGACGATCCCTACATCGACCACACACGGACAATCCCTACATCGACCCCACACAGGACGATCCCTACATCGGACCCCACACCGGACGATCCCTACATCGACCCACACCGGGACGATCCCTACATCGACCCCACACAGGACGATCCCTACATCGACCCCACACCGGACGATCCCTACATCGACCCCACACAGGACGATCCCTACATCGACCCCACACAGGACGATCCCTACATCGACCCCACACAGGACGATCCCTACATCGACCCCACACAGGACGATCCCTACATCGACCCCACACCGGACGATCCCTACATCGACCCCACACAGGACGATCCCTACATCGACTTCACACCGGACGATCCCTACATCGACCCCACACCGGACGATCCCTACATCGACCCCACACCCGGACGATCCCTACATCGACCCCACACCGGACATCCCTACATCGACTTCACACCGGACGATCCCTACATCGACCCCACACCGGACGATCCCTACATCGACACACACCGGACGATCCCTACATCGACTTCACACCGGACGATCCCTACATCGACCCCACACAGGACGATCCCTACATGGACCCCACACAGGACAATCCCTACATGGACCCCACACCGGACGATCCCTACATCGACCCCACACCGGACAATCCCTACATCGACCCCACACCGGACGATCCCTACATCGACCCCACACCGGACAATCCCTACATCGACCCCACACCGGATCGAACCCTACACCCCCCCACACCGCACGATCCCTACATGACCCCACACACAGGACGATCCCTACATCGACCCCACACCCGGGACAATCCCTACATCGACCCCACACAGGACGATCCCTACATCGGACCCCACACACACGCACGATCCCTACATCGACCCCACACCGGACGATCCCCTACATCGACCCCACACCGGACGATCCCTACATCGACCCCACACCGGACGAACCCTACATGGACCCCACACCGGACAATCCCTACATCGGCCCCCCACACAGGACAATCCCTACATCGACCCCACACACGGGACGATCCCTACATCGGCCCCACACAGGACAATCCCTACATCGACCCCACACCGGACGATCCCTACATGGACCCACACAGGACAATCCCTACATGGACCCCACACCCCCCTACATCGGACACAGATCCCTACATCGACCCCACACCGGACGATCCCTACATGGACCCCACACCGGACAATCCCTACATGGACCCCACACCGGACAATCCCTACATGGACCCCACACCGGACAATCCCTACATCGACCCCCACACAGGACAATCCCTACATCGACCCCACACAGGACAATCCCTACATGGACCCCACACCGGACAATCCCTACATGGACCCCACACCGGACAATCCCTACAACGACCATTTCCATAGTGGGGAGTGATGTTCAGGAAATGTGATCCCTATTATGGAGGGATCTGGGCAGGATGGGGGGAGGGGCCCTTTGTCAGAGATTCCGGAGACATACAAAGGAATGGCAGGAGTCACATGGCGCCATTGACCCAGATATCAGCCGCGCTCAGGATGGGGACGCAGCGCCACCTGCTGGTCTGTCATTGGATGTACAGGCAGGAGGGGGACACGGCTCACAAATCCTCCTCCGGGGTCTCTGTCCTGAGATCCCCCCGACCACCAGGAAGGGACTGCGCCACGGCCAATGCTGGTGCCATATATACAGCAATGGGATGGGGGGAATTCATTGTATATTTCCGTAGGGACCCCCCCCCCCCCCCCCCCCCCAGGGTCTGAGGGCCAATGTGGAGCCCCCTTGTATTCAGAATGTGGGGAGAAGGCAGGGTACCTGGAGAAATCACAGGGTGGCACCCATGCAAACTCCATGCAGACAGCACCCTGGCTGGAACTGAGGACCCCTAACCACTGAACCACTGTGCTGCCCCACAACTACAGGGGGTGGAACCATCAGGGCCGGGCCCGGGGTGGGCAGAAGAGGCGGCTGCCTTGGGCACTTCATAGAGAGATGTCAGACCCCGCCTCTCATGGGGGGAGGGGCACTTTGACCTCGGGTGTCCTTGTCCTGGACGGACCGGGAGACCTTCTGGGGCCAATCTGGGATGAATCTTCCAATCCAGAGATGGCCGGAGGTTGGTGGTCAGTGGTGGACCATTGTTGGGGACTAATGGTGGGGGAAGGGACCATTCACAACCACCAGTCCCGCCCCCTCATCCATATACAACCCCCAATACCAGCACAGTGGGGGTCCAGGGAGCACCAGACCCAACCTCAGGACCAAGATGGATGAATGACCATGGGGGGGGCACAGAAACCAACCTCCCCTTCTATCCGGCCATACTGGGGGTGGCCAAGATGGATGAATGACCATGGGGGGGGGCACAGAATCCAACCTCCCCTTCTATCCGGCCATACTGGGGGGCAAGATGGATGAATGACCATGGGGGGGGGCACAGAATCCAACCTCCCCTTCTATCCGGCCATCTATGAATGACCATGGGGGGGGGGGGCCAGAATCCAACCTCCCCTTCTATCTGGCCATACTGGGGGTGGCCAAGATGGATGAATGACCATGGGGGGGGGCACAGAAACCAACCTCCCCTTCTATCCGGCCATACTGGGGGGGGCCAAGATGGATGATGGGGGGGGGCACGGAAACCAACCTCCCCTTCTATCCATGGGGGGGGGCACAGAAGATGACCCATGGGGGGGCACGGAAAACCATAGGGGGTGGTGTGGTGTTGGGGTTGGGTTTGTTGGGGGGTTTTGTGGGGTGTTTTAGTGGTGGGTGGGGGGGGTGGGTGTTTGGTGTGTGGGGGGGGGGGGGGGTAGGTGGGGGGTGGGTGGTGGTGGGGGGGGGGGTGGTGTGGTGGGGGGGGGGGTTAGGTGTGGTGTGTGGTGGTGGGTTGGGGGGGGGGGTTGAGGTGTGGGGTGGGGTGGGGGGGGGTGGTGTGGTTGTGGTGGGGGGGGGGGTGTGGTGTGTGGGGGGGTTGGGGGGGGGTTAGGTTTGTGGTGTGTGTTTTGGGTTTGGGGGGGGGTAGGTGTGGTGGTGGTGGTGGGTTGGGGGGGGGTGGTGGTGGTGGGTGTGGGGGGGGGGGGGGGGGGGGGTGGGGGGGGGGTGGGGGGTTGGGGGGGGGGGGGTGGGTGGGGTTGTGGTGGGGTGGGGTGGGTGGGGGGGGGGGTTGTGGGGGTGGGTTTGGGGGGTGGTGGGGGGTTTGTGGTTTTGTGTTAGGGGGTGGGGGGGTGGGGGGGGGGTGTTGTTTGGGGGGGGGGGGGGGGGGGTGGGGGGTTGGGTGTGTGGGTTGGGGGGGGGTGGGGTAGGTGTGGTTGGTGGGGGGGGGGGGTGGTGGGTGGGGGGGTAGGTGTGGTGTGTGGTGGTGGGTTGGGGGGGGGGGGGTGTGGGGGGGGGGTAGGTGTGGTGGTGGGGGGGGGGTAGGTTGTGGTGGTGGGGGGGGGGGGGGTTATGGGGTGGTGGGGGGGGGGGGTGGTGTGGTGTGTGTGTGGGGGGGTTGTGTGTTGGTGGGGGGGGGGGGGTTGTGGGTGTGTGGTTGGTGGGGGGGGGGGGTAGGTGTGTGTGGGGGGGGGGGCGCGCAGTATGGCCGAGGATACAACGTGGATTGGAAGATTTGTCGGGAAGTGGATCTGTATCCCAGAATTCCTCCTCCACCATTCCTCTCATTATTGGTCATATTATCCATGTCCCCCCCCCCCCTCGGGGCCCCTCAGGATCCTCCGGGGTTCTTTGTGTTCGGGGCCCCAGCCAGGGATTTGGATTGGGGGTGTCAGCGTGTGATTTGCGGCTCGTATTTCGCCGGCGCGGGGAACGAATGTGCAGATGTGGGTCCGACACTCGGGGAGCCGCTGCGGCCAAAACAATAAAATCCGACTTTCAATTTCCTCTCCGCTCCTCTAAACACCCCACCCCACCCCCCCACCATACAGCTGGAATGGGGCCCCTAGGGCCCCTTTGTGATAGGATCAATGACTAATGAATGGATGTGGGGGGGGAGATTTCACTGTAAAATCCCTCCATCCCCCCACCACAGCCCACAGAGATCAGGAAGAAGTCAGACGCTGAACAAAAAACACAACCCCCATCAACATGGAGGAGGTAACCCGGAGCAACCGGAAGTCAGCCCAGCAGAGGTGAATTCTGATTGGTTGTCATGGGTCACTGCGCAGATTAAAAGGAAACATAGAGGGCCAGAGACGATACGCAGGGGGCGGGGAGGACACGATCCTGCGACCCTCCCCTGCGACCCTCCCCTGCGAACCTGCGACCCTCCAACCATATAGTCCTCCGACCTCCCCTGCGATCCTGCGACCCTCTCCTGCGACCCTCCCCTGCGACCCTCTCCCTGCGATCCTGCGACCCTCCAACCATATATTCTCTGTCCTCCGACCTCCCCTGCGATCCTGCGACCCTCCCCTGCGATCCTCTCCTGCGACCCTCCCCTGCGACCCTCCCCCCTGCGATCCTGCGACCCTCCAAACCATATAGTCCTCCAACCTCCCCTGCGACCCTCCCGTGATCCTGCGACCCTCCCCTGCGATCCTGCAACCATATAGTCCTCCAACCTCCCCTGCGACCTCCCCTGCGATCCTGCAACCATATCCTCCAAAAAACTCCTGTGACCCTCCCCTGTGATCCTGCAAGCCCTCCGATCCATATAGTCCTCCAAACCTCCCCTGCGATTTTTTAAATGATCCCTGCTCCCCTGCGATCATATAGTCCTCTGACCCTCCCCTGCAATCCTGCAAGTCCGCAAGTCCTGCGAACCTCCCCTCCCTGCGACCCTCCCGTGATTCCCCCTCCCCTGCGATCCTGCAACCAAATAGTCCTCCAACCTCCCCTGTGATCCCCCCCTGCGATGCCTGCGACCATATTCCCTCCAATCCTCCCCTGCGACCCTCCCTGTGAGTAAGCCCCTCCGATCGATATAGTTTCTGACCTCCCCTGCAATCCTCGTCTGCAAGTCTGCGATCCCCTCCCGATGATGTTTCCCCTGTGATCCCCTCCTGCGATCCTGCGACCCTGTGTGATCCCCTCCTGCGATCCTGCGACCCTCCCCTGTGATCCCCTCCTGCGATCCTGCGACCCTCCCGTGATCCCCTCCTGCGATCCTGCGACCCCTCCCCTGTGATCCCCTCCTGCGATCCTGCGACCCTCCCCTGGGATGCTGCGACCCCCCCAACCATATAGTCCTCCGATTTCCCCTGCGATCCTGCGACCATACAGTCCTCCAACCCTCCAATACCGTCCTGAGCATGCGTTCCTCTGACCCTCCCTTGCCATTCTTCTCCGATCACAATAAAATGTCCTCTGACCCGCCCATACAAATTGGTCCAGGCCTTCTGTCTTCCAAACTCCCCCATACACATCCAATCACATGGTCCAGTCTGATACTGGCGGGGGAGGGATCCACAAAAAAGAGGCCCTCTAGGTCAGAAATGCTCAATCTCTGCCCGTTTCCCTGTGATGGTGGATAGGACTGACCATGGCCAATCTGCTGGTGGCCTGTCTACAGACACTCCATGTAGGGAACGTTGGGAAGGTATGTGGTCCATTAGGTCCCTCACCCAGATAAACCCCCAGACAGGGATCCATTCTACAGAACATGGAAGACAGAATCCCGACTGACAATGATCATCACAGAGAGCAGAAAACCGACATCGATGGTCCATGATGGGAAGCCGTGCCGGTTCTCGGTGAAGTTCTACAGAAGTATGAAGTTGGTATTTGGTTGGAGCTTCATGTTGGATTCTCCACAATCATCCACAGTGCCTGGCCAGCTTCCAGCCCCCTCATCCCGTGTGACGGCCTCAGATCCTCCTGGGGGGGGGGGGGCTCTAATCTGCAGTCAGAGGTTGGGAATTAATAATCCGGGGATTTCTCTCTTACCAACACTATCGAGAAACACAATCACAGCAAACAAGCAGGTCCAGAACCACAAGGACCTGGACCACAAACAGGAACAAGACGACCTGGCCCAGAGAGAAGGGAACCAATACCAGATTGGAGAAGATTGGGACAATACAAGGGAAGACCAGGACAAGATAGAAGACCAGGACAAGACAGGAGAAGAAAAACAGGACAAGATAAGCAGAAGAAAAAAAAAGGACAAGAGAGGAGAAGACCAGGACAAAGGATAGCAGAAGACCAGGACAATAGATGGGAAGACCAGAACCAGATAGAAACCAGAGAACCAGGTAGAAGAAGAAAAAGGATGAGATAGGAGAGGATCAAGACAATACAAGGGAAGACCAGAACCAGATAGGAGAAAAACCAGGACAATAGAAGGGAAGACCAGAACCAGATAGGAAAAAGACCAAAAACCAGATAGGAGAAGACCAGGACAATAGAAGGGAAGACCAGAACCAGATAGAAGAAGAAAAGAACCAGGTAGAAAAGACCAGGATGAGATAGGAGAGGATCAAGACAATACAAAAAAAAAGACCAAACCAGAAAAAGAAGACCAGAAAAAGAAAGGAAAGACCAGGACAAAAAAGGGAAAAAACCAGAAAAGATAGGAAAAGAAAAGGACAAAAAAAAGGAAAGGAAGAACAAAAGAAGGGAAGAAAAAGAAAAAAAGAGAAGAAAAAAAAAAAAACAAAAAAAGGAAAAGAAAAGAAAAAAAATAGGAGAAGACCAGGAAAAAGAAAAAAAGACCAGAAAAAGAAAAGGAAAAGACCAGGACGAACAAAGAAAAAGAAAAAAAACAATAGAAAAAAAGAAAGAAAAAAAAGCAGAAAAAGAAGACCAGGAAAAAAAGGAGAGGAAAGGACAATACAAGGGAAAAAGAAGAACCAGAAAAAGGAAAAGAAACAGGACAATAGAAAAAAAGACCAGAACCAAGGAGAAGACCAGGACAAGACAGGAGAGGAAAAGGACAATAAAAAGGAAGACCAGAACCAGATAGGAGAAGACCAGGACGAGAAAAGGAGAGGATCAGGAAAATACAAGGGAAGACCAGAACCAGAAGGAGAAAACCAGGACAATAGAAGGGAAGACCAAAAAAAAGGAGAAGACCAGGACAAGACAGGAGAGGAAGAAATAAAGGGAAGACCAGAACCAGATAAAAGAAGACCAGAAACCACACAGGAAAGGACCAGGATGAATAGAAAGAACCAGATAGGAAAAAAGGACAGGGCCCAGAAAAGAAAAAAAGACCAAAACCAAAAGAAGAAGAAAAAAAACAAGGAAAAAGACCAGAATCAGATAGGAGAGGACCAGGACAAAACAGGAAAAGATCAAGACAAAAAGGGAAAGACCAGAATCAGATAGGAGAGGACCAGGACAAAACAGGAGAAGATCAAAACAATATAAGGGAAGACAAGAGAAAAGATAGGAGAGGACCAGGACAAAAACAGAGAAGATCAGGACAATAAAGGAAGACCAGAATCAGATAGGAAAGGACCAAAAAGAAAGAAAAAAAGGGACCAGAGAGCAGGGAATCAATACCAGATAGAGGAGGTCAGGGCGATACAAGGAAGGACCAGGATGAGACAAAAGACCATGACCAGATAGGAGAGATCTGGTCCAAGAAAGAAGGGAACCAATACCAGGGAGAAGATCAGGACAATACAAGGAAAAACCAGAACCAAATAGAGGACCAGAACCAGACAGATCAAAAGAATACAAGGGTATACCAGAAACAGATAGCACAGGATGAACACCAAAAAAGAGGGGATCAGTACCAGGTAGAGGACTGGGACCACACAGGAGGCCAAGACAGGATAGGAGATCAGGACAATACAAGGGAAGACCAGAACCAGATAGGAAAAAAACCAGGGTGATATAGAAGAGCACCAGACAGGGGAAACCGGGACCAGACAGGAGGGGGCCGATACCAGAATAAAGCTGACCAATACCAGATAGAAGACCCGGACCAAACAGCAGACCAAGAGCAGAAAGGAGACCACCAGGACCAGACAGGAGAAGACCAAAACCAGATAGCAGAGGACCAGGGCAGAGAGAAGAGGACCAGGACCAGACACATGAGGACCAATACCAGACAGAAGATCCAAACCATAAAGGAGAACAGACAGGAGACAAAAGCCAGAAAGGAGAGGACCGGTACCAGATAGGGGGGGACCATTACAAGACAGAGTCCCGGGACCAGAAAGAAGTGGACCATTACCAAAGAAAAGAAGACTGGGGCCATACAGGGGAGAACTGGGACCAAACCAGAGAAAATCGGGATCAGAGCGAAGAAAACTGCAAAGAGCAGAACCTGGGAGGAGAGAACCATTACTGGATAGGAGAAGACCAGGAGCAGACAGAGGAGGACCAGGAGGACCAGGTAGGACCATACAGGGAGAGGAGATGATTGGATCCAGCAGAGAACACAGACAGGGGGGACGTTGTGTATTCTTTCATTTCAATTTGATGACATCGAGATTTTCCCACAACTGCCAACCAGACGCCGGTTCCAACTGTCACCCTCCAGGTCTGACTTTGATTGGTGGCTGTGAGGAAGAACCCATAGGAATGGGCGGGGACAGACAACTCCATTCAGGGTTCAGGCAGAAGTCAGTCTAGTTGGAGGATCCCGGTGATTGTCTTCCATAGTTATGTCGGTTGTCATGGTGACAACTGACAGGCCTCGGGTATCGGTGTCAGTGAGAACTGTCACTTCCCCTCAGACACATTCCAGCTGTCATTGTCCCGGGAAAGCTGCAATCTGATTGGTGGATATAGAATGTGAGGTGAGGGGGCGGGGCACTATACAGATAAATGCCTCGCCTCGGATCCTATTGGCCAATAACACACCGATAAAGTGGAAGAGCGAATAAAAGGATACAGTGCCCCCTGCAGTCAGGTGTCAGTATGTCTCCCGACATCATTATGTCCTCTCCACCGCCCGGGCAGGAGGAACTACAAGTCCCAGCATGCTGGCCGGTAATAGTAGAGAATACATGGGTGGGATTTATCCCCGGAGACCTCCACACCACCAACAGGAGGCGGCCATACTCCCTTCCATAGATCATCGATCGATAGTCCCCAATCCATCAACTGGTGGGACACACGGGGGGGGGGGGGGGTCCCCTGGGGGGCGGGGGGGGTCCCTGGGGGGGGGGGGGGGGTCCCTGGGGCGGGGGGGTTTGAGCGATTGTTATGGATGGTATCTTGGTTTCCTCCATGTAGTCTCCTGATCTGATCGATCGACTTCCTGAACAATGCAACACCATCATGGAATGTCCACCTTGACCCATCAGATCCAATCGGAGGGGAAGTTCGATTGTTTGCCGATTCCATCGAACGGACTGTAAAAATCGATGGGACTATGGCCATCATGACGTTCACTTCCTTCTCCGGCCCTTGGGGGCCCCCTGTAGACCCCAAACTGCTCCCCAGATATTGTAGGAGAGAGCAGAGACGTCCAATCACTGCCATCAGCCAATGGCTCCTCCAGCATGGCTCCCCTACTGGTGAAGGCAGGAAGGGTCCTGAATGGGGCTGATGGTGGGATGACGGAGGGACTTCTGTGTGGGGGGGCGGTGACCCTGAATGGCCAATCAGAGCTCAGGTCTGGTCACTGGTGTTCTCTGTCTCCACAGGAGCTGGAAGCCCCCTCAGATCTCCGCACTGATGCCGGCACTCGCCCGTTAGCCAGGATGGACGGACTACCCGATCCAGGTGAGGACAGCGCCGGTACCCCGATAGCCCCGCGGGGGGCAGGATCTGTACTGGGGAGGGGTCTCTGTGGAGGGGAGGGGTGGAGAGGGGTCTCTGGGGAGGGGTGAGGAGGGGTCTCTGGGGAGGGGACAGGTATTGTCTGCTTGTATCAAGCAACACACGCAGTCAGCACACTGCTTAACAACTGCAGAGATAAGAACAATTAACAACCTGCAGAGTGCGCCCCCCCCCCCCCCCCAGTCAGTGTGAGCAGACCAGGGCAGAGCAGTCAAGTGCAGTCACTGTTCAGCATTGCAATACAGGACCCCCCCCAATGTACACATAGAATCACCCCCCCCCATACATATGAAAAATCACCCCCCCCCCAATGTACACATAGAATCACCCCCCCCATACATATAGAATCACCCCCCCAATGTACACATAGAATCACCCCCCCCATACATATAGAATCACCCCCCTACATATAGAATCACCCCCCCCCCTGTATACATAGAATCACCCCCCCCCCCCCTACATATAGAATCACCCCCCCCCCCCCACTGTACACATAGAATCACCCCCCCCCATACATATAGAATCACCCCCCCAATGTACACATAGAATCACCCCCCCCATACATATAGAATCACCCCCCTACATATAGAATCACCCCCCCCCCCCCATACATATAAATCACCCCCCCCCCCCTGTGTACATATAGAATCACCCCCCCCCCCCCACTGTACACATAGAATCACCCCCCCATACATATAGAATCACCCCCCCCCCCCCCGTGTACATATAGAATCAGCCCCCACCCATACATATGGAATCACCCCCCCATGTATATATAGAATCCCCCCCCCTACATATAGAATCACCCCCCCCCGTGTACATATAGAATCTCCCCCCATATGGAATCACCCCCCCCCCATACATACAGAATCCCCTCCTCTCCCCCCTCATGTGGAGTACATATAGAATGACATACCAGATATCTGTATATAGGCAGCTCACAGTGTGGGGGCCACCCTTCTGCCCCCCCCTCCCCCCGGCGCTGCGCTCTGACCGCACTGACAGCAGTTTCAGGGTTAATCCCCCGCATCGGCTGAGCGCAGTAATCCAGAGTGAATGAGGTCCGCGGATTAGAGATTACAGATAATTCCCCGCAACTGCCAGAGGAGCACCGCCACTGCCTGTGTGCTCTCCTGAGGACCCCAACAACTCCCCCCCCCCCCCCAGGGACCCCAACAACTCCCCCCCCTCGCCCCAGGGACCCCGACAACTCCCCCCCCTCACCCCAGGGACCCCCCGACAACTCCCCCCCCTCGCCCCAGGGACCCCGACAACTCCCCCCCCTCGCCCCAGGGACCCTGACAACTCCCCCCCCCGCCCCAGGGACCACCGACAACTCCCCCCCCCTCGCCCCAGGGACCCCGACAACTCCCCCCCCCCTCGCCCCAGGGACCACCGACAACTCCCCCCCCCTTCCAGGGACCCCAAAAACCCACCTTACCCGCCCTAGGGACCCCAACAACTCCCCCCCCCCCCCAGGGACCCCAACAACTCCCCCCCCCCCCCCCGCCCCTGGGACCCTGACAACTCCCCCCCCGCCCCAGGGACCCCACAACTCCCCCCCCCCGCCCCAGGGACCCCAACAACCCACCTTCCCCGCCCCAGGGACCCCAACAACCCCCCCACGCCCCTGGGACCCCGACAACTCCCCCCCGCCCCAGGGACCCTGACAACTCCCCCCCCCCCCCCAGGGCCACCGACAACTCCCCCCCCTCGCCCCAGGGACCCCGACAACTCCCCCCCCTTCCAGGGACCCCAAAAACCCACCTTCCCCGCCCCAGGGACCCCAACAACTCCCCCCCCCGCCCCAGGGCCACCGACAACTCCCCCCCCCCCTCGCCCCAGAAACCCCCACAACTCCCCCCCCTTCCAGGGACCCCAAAAACCCACCTTCCCCGCCCCAGGGACCCCAACAACCCCCCACGCCCCTGGGACCCTGACAACTCCCCCCCCGCCCCAGGGACCCCCACAACTCCCCCCCCCCCGCCCCAGGGACCCCAACAACCCACCTTCCCCGCCCCAGGGACCCCAACAACCCCCCCACGCCCCTGGGACCCCGACAACTCCCCCCCCCCCCCCCCAGGGACCCCTGACAACTCCCCCCCCCCCCCCCAGGGACCCCCACAACTCCCCCCCCCCCCCCCAGGGACCCAACAACCCACCTTACCCAACCCAACCCCCCCCCCCCCAGGGACCCCAACAACCCCCGCCCCAGGGACCCCAACAACCCCCCCTCCCAGGGACCCCAACCCCCACCTCCCCCACCCCAGGACCCCAACAACCCCTCCCCACGCCCCTGGGACTCCAATAAAACCTCTCCTCTGTCCCAGGGTCCCAACAACCCCTTCCTCACACCCCAGGGAACCCAACCCCAGGGACTCCAAAGACTCACTTCTGCTGCCCCAGGGACCCCCAACAACCCACCCTCCCCCACCCCAGGGACCCCAATAACCCCTCTCCTCTGTCCCAGGGCCCCAACAACCCCCTTCCTCAAATCCCAAGACTCACTTCTGCAGCCGCAGGGACCCCAACAACCCACCTCCCCCACCCCAGGGACCCCAATAACCCCTCTCCTATGCCCCAGAGCCCCAACATTTCACAGTCGGTTTTCCCTTCTCATTGTTCTGTAGGGATCGGTATCCTCCGACGAGCCGGCACCAACCTGACCGACACTCAGCCAATCTCTGCTCCCACCACCACACACTGACTCCCGCCCTCTATTGTCTGATACTGGTGCATCATGGGAGGGGTGGGGGAGGGTTCCTGGATCTGGATTTCCGGATGCTTCAGAATAAGGACATGAAGCCAGAACACCCCCCCCCCCCCCCCAGGGTCCACTCCGCCCACAATTCATACTTCAGTGTTTGATGAAAGCTGATAGGAGGAGAGAGCAGAGTGACCGAGAGATGAGCTCCTTTCATTGTCCAATCACACACTGGGGGTGGGTCCAGGACAACATGGGCTCAGAGGAAGTGGGTTGAATGATGTTGACCTTCAGGCTGAGGCCATCTAGTGGCAGAAAACAGTATTACGGGGACATCTCTGGCATGAAGGGGGAGGTGCAGGAAGAGAAGGTTTTGTTCTCTCATTTATTGTTCATTTTATCTGGTGATTTGGGGTGGAGTTTCTTCTTTATTCTGTTTATAAAGTCAAGGGTGGGGTGCGCCCCCTCTATATATGTGGGGTACGCCCGTGTATGGTGGGGTACGCCCCCTCTATATATGTGGGGTACGCCCCTCTGTGTATGGTGGGGTACGCCCCCTCTGTGTATGTGGGGTACGCCCCTCTATGTATGTGGGGTACGCCCCCTCTATGTATGTGGGGTACGCCCCCTCTATGTATGTGGGGTACGCCCCCCTCTCCCCCTCTATGTATGGTGGGGTACGCCCCCTCTATGTATGGTGGGGTACGCCCCTCTGTGTATGTATGGGGGGTACGCCCCTCTATGTATGGGGGTACGCCCCCCTCTATGTATGTGGGGTACGCCCCCTCTATGTATGTGGGGTACGCCCCTCTATGTATGTGGGGTACGCCCCCTCTATGTATGTGGGGTACGCCCCCTCTATGTATGTGGGGTACGCCCCCTCTATGTATGTGGGGTACGCCCCCTCTATGTATGGTGGGGTACGCCCCCTATGTATGTGGGGTACGCCCCCTCTATGTATGGGTGGGGTACGCCCCCTCTATGTATGGTGGGGTACGCCCCTCTATGTATGTGGGGTACGCCCCCTCTATGTATGGGGGGTACGCCCCTCTATGTATGTGGGGTACGCCCCCTCTATGTATGTGGGGTACGCCCCCTCTATGTATGTGGGGTACGCCCCCTCTATGTATGGTGGGGTACGCCCCCTCTATGTATGGTGGGGTACGCCCCTCTATGTATGGTGGGGTACGCCCCCTCTATGTATGTGGGGTGCGCCCCCTCTATGTATGTGGGGTACGCCCCCTCTATATATGGGGGGTACGCCCCCTCTATGTATGGTGGGGTACGCCCCCTCTATGTATGTGGGGTACGCCCCCTCTATGTATGG
Organism: Staurois parvus; assembly: GCA_951230385.1. Lineage (NCBI taxonomy): Eukaryota > Metazoa > Chordata > Amphibia > Anura > Ranidae > Staurois > Staurois parvus. The sequence goes on along the minus strand of CATNWA010012688.1, from coordinate 616,491 downwards.
TGGGGTACGCCCCTCTATGTATGTGGGGTACGCCCCCTCTATGTATGGGTGGGGTACGCCCCCTCTGTGTATGGTGGGGTACGCCCCCTCTATGTATGTGGGGTACGCCCCCTCTATGTGTATGGTGGGGTACGCCCCCTCTATGTTATGTGGGGTACGCCCCTCTATGTATGTGGGGTACGCCCCCTCTATGTATGGTGGGGTACGCCCCTCTATGTATGGTGGGGTACGCCCCCTCTTGTATGGTGGGGTACGCCCCCTCTATGTATTGGTGGGGTACGCCCCTCTATGTATGGTGGGGTACGCCCCCTCTATGTATGTGGGGTACGCCCCCTCTATGTATGTGGGGTACGCCCTCTATGTATGTGGGTACGCCCCTCTATGTATGTGGGGTACGCCCCCTCTATGTGGGGTCCGCCCCCTCTATGTATGGTGGGGTTGGCCCCCTCTATGTATGGTGGGGTACGCCCCCTCTATGTATTGGTGGGGTACACCCCTCTATATGTATGTGGGGTACGCCCCCTCTATGTATGGTGGGGTACGCCCCCTCTATGTATGGTGGGGTACGCCCCCTCTATGTATGGTGGGGTTGGCCCCCTCTATGTATGGTGGGGTACGCGCCCCCTCTATGTAGGTGGGGGTACGCCCCCCCTATGTATGGTGGGGTACGCCCCCCTCTATGTATGGTGGGGTACGCCCCCTCTATGTATGTGGGGTACGCCCCCTCTATGTATGTGGGGTACGCCCCTCTATGTATGGTGGGGCACATGTCTATGTATGGTGGGGTACGCCCCCTCTATGTATGTGGGGTACGCCCCCTCCTGTATGGTGGGGTACGCCCCCTCTATGTGAATGTACGCCGCCCCTCTATGTATGGTGGGGTACGCCCCCTCTATGTGGGGTACGCCCCCTCTATGTATGTGGGGTTACGCCCCCTCTATGTTTGGTGGGGTACCCCCCTCTATGTATGTGGGGTACGCCCCCTTTATGTATGTGTGGGTACGCCCCCTCTATGTTTGGTGGGGTTGGCCCCCTCTATGTATGTGGGGTACGCCCCCTCTATGTTTGGTGGGGTACGCCCCCTCTATGTATGTGGGGTACGCCCCCTCTATGTTTGGTGGGGTTGGCCCCCTCTATGTATGTGGGGTACGCCCCCCCTCTATGTATGTGGGGTACGCCCCCTCTATGTATTGGTGGGGTACGCCCCCTCTATGTATGGTGGGGTACGCCCCCCTCTATGTATGTGGGGTACGCCCCCTCTATGTATGGTGGGGTACGCCCCCTCTATGTATGGTGGGGTACGCCCCCTCTATGTATGGTGGGGTACGCCCCCTCTATGTATGGTGGGGTACGCCCCTCTATGTATGGTGGGGTACGCCCCCCTCTATGTTTGGTGGGGTACGCCCCCTCTATGTATGGTGGGGTACGCCCCCTCTATGTATGGTGGGGTACGTCCCTCTATGTATGGTGGGGTACGCCCCCTCTATGTTTGGTGGGGTACGCCCCTCTATGTATGGTGGGGTACACCCCCTCTATGTATGGTGGGGTACGCCCCCTCTATGTATGGTGGGGTACGCCCCTCTGTTTGGTGGGGTACGCCCCCTCTATGTATGGTGGGGTACGCCCCCTCTATGTATGGTGGGGTACGCCCCCTCTATGTTTGGTGGGGTACGCCCCCTCTATGTATGGTGGGGTACGCCCCCTCTATGTATGGTGGGGTACGCCCCCTCTATGTATGGTGGGGTACGCCCCCTGGTGGGGTACGCCCCCTCTATGTTTGGTGGGGTACGCCCCCTCTATGTTTGGTGGGGTACGCCCCCTCTATGTTTGGTGGGGTACGCCCCCTCTATGTATGGTGGGGTACGCCCCCTCTATGTATTGGTGGGGTACGCCCCCTCTGTTTGGTATGGGTACGCCCCCTCTATGTATGGTGGGGTACGCCCCCTCTATGTATGGTGGGGTACGCCCCTCTCTATGTTTGGTGGGGTACGCCCCCTCTATGTATGGTGGGGTACGCCCCCTCTATGTATGGTGGGGTAACGCGCCCCCTCTATGTATGGTGGGGTACCCCCTCTATGTATGTGGGGTACGCCCCCCTCTATGTTTGGTGGGGTACGCCCCCTCTATGTATGGTGGGGTACGCCCCCTCTATGTTTGGTGGGGTACGCCCCCTCTATGTATGGTGGGGTACGCCCCCTCTATGTATGGTGGGGTACGCCCCCTCTATGTATGGTGGGGTACGCCCCCTCTATGTATGGTGGGGTACGCCCCCTCTATGTATTGGTGGGGTACGCCCCCTCTGTGTTTGGTGGGGTACGCCCCCTCTATGTTTGGTGGGGTACGCCCCCTCTATGTTTGGTGGGGTACGCCCCCTCTATGGTGGGGTGGGGTACGCCCCCTCTATGTTTGGTGGGGTACGCCCCCTCTATGTTTGGTGGGGTACGCCCCTCTATGTATGGTGGGGTACGCCCCCTCTATGTATGGTGGGGTACGCCCCCTTGTTGGTGGGGTACGCCCCCTCTATGTATGGTGGGGTACGCCCCCTCTATGTATGGTGGGGTACGCCCCCTCTATGTTTTGGTGGGGTACGCCCCCTCTGTTTTGGTGGGGTACGCCCCCTCTATGTATGGTGGGGTACGCCCCCTCTATGTTTGGTGGGGTACGCCCCCTCTGTTTGGTGGGGTACGCCCCCTCTATGTATGGTGGGGTACGCCCCCTCTATGTATGGTGGGGTACGCCCCCTCCATTTGGTGGGGTACACCCCCTCTATGTTTGGTGGGGTACGCCCCCTCTATGTTTGGTGGGGTACGCCCCCTCTATGTTTGGTGGGGTACGCCCCCTCTGTGTTGGTAGGGTACGCCCCCCTCTATGTATTGTGGGGTACGCCCCCTGTTTGGTAGGGTACGCCCCCTCTATGTATGGTGGGGTACGCCCCCTCTATGTATGGTGGGGTACGCCCCCTCTATGTTTGGTGGGGTACGCCCCCTCTGTTTGGTGGGGTACGCCCCCTCTATGTATGGTGGGGTACGCCCCCTCTATGTTTGGTGGGGTACGCCCCCTCTATGTATGGTGGGGTACGCCCCCTCTATGTTTGGTGGGGTACGCCCCCTCTATGTATGGTGGGGTACGCCCCCTCTATGTATGGTGGGGTACACCCCCTCTATGTATGGTGGGGTACGCCCCCTCTGTTTGGTGGGGTACGCCCCCTCTATGTATGGTGGGGTACGCCCCCTCTATTTGGTGGGGTACGCCCCCTCTATGAATGGTGGGGTACGCCCCCTCTATGTTTGGTGGGGTACGCCCCCTCTATGTATGGTGGGGTACGCCCCCTCTATGTATGGTGGGGTACGCCCCCTCTGTTTGGTGGGGTACGCCCCCTCTATGTATGGTGGGGTGACCGTCCACTGACCTGCCCTGACTGCTGTGTCTTTCCTCAGCCATCCAGGCGAGGGCGCTCCCCCCACATAGAGCTGACATGGACTCACCTGGTGCTGGTCCTCTCCTTCCTCTTCTCCATCGCCTGACAGCGTGCTTCATCTGGCAGTACAAACTGCCCAAACTGGAGGCCGGTGAGTGGCTGGGGGGGGGGGGGCCATCTTTAGGGTGACCAGACCACTAGAGGGCGATGAGAGCTACAGGCGGACATCCAATTATCAGTCTTCCTGACCCCAGAGAAAGGATTCCCAGAGCACACCTGGTAGGAAGAGAAGAGACGGCAGTCATGTGACTGGGGGAGGGGTCTAACAGGAGAACAAATTACACTCATTTTATGGAAATCGAACCTAAAATTCCCCCGAATCCCCCCGCAGTGCCATCCGAGGTCCGAAATCAGGAGGCGGGGCCACTTCACTATATAAGAGGAAGGACTCCCCTCAATTGTCCAATCAGAGGAGATGAACAAGAATTTTCTTTTCTCCTCCTCCTCTCCTGCCCCCCACCTGTGTTCCATCCCCCTCTATCGGTGGTCTCCCAAGAAAGGCTGGGGGTGGGGTTGCCCTTTCTTGAGTCTGGGGGAGGGGTGGTGGAGCAGATTGGTGGAATGGTGACCCCAGGGCTGGTTCTGATGGTGTATTTGTGTCCACAGCTCCGGAGATAGAGGAGGACGTTCAGGAAGTGGTGCGGATGTGCCCCCGATACCCCGAGCCCGTGCCCCTGGAGCACCCCGTCCCCATCCTGAAGGAGGCGCTAGAGAAGGTCAGTGTGGTCAGACAAGAAGAATTATGGGGGTGATTGGTTCCATCTCATATCTCAGCTGGTGGTCAGGGGTGGCAGACTACCTTCCTCCCTTCCCCCAAACTACCTCCCTCCCAAACTGCCTGCCTCCCTCCCAAACTGCCTACCTCCCTCCCCCTCCCTCCCATAACTACCTACCTCCCCCCCAAAAAAAAAAAAACTACCTCCCCCTCCCATAATACCTCCCTCCCTCCCAAAGTGCCTACCTCCCTCCCAAACTGCCTACCTCCCTCCCTCCCATACTGTCTACCTCCCCCCCCCGTACTGCCTACCTCCCTCCCAAACTGCCTACCTCCCCCCCCTCCCGTACTGCCTACCTCCCTCCCAAACTGCCTACCTCCCCCCGTACTGCCTACCTCCCCCCATACTGCCTACCTCCCTCCCATACTGCCTGCCTACCTCCCTCCCAAACTGCCTACCTCCCCCCATACTGCCTACCTCCCCCCCCGTACTGCCTACCTCCCCCCATACTGCCCAGACAGCAGTTGATCTGTTGCCCGTCTCTCCACAGGTGGACAAGTATCTGAGGGGTAAGCTTCGATCTCCCGGCCTGCCGGCCATGTCGGCGATTGTCACCTATAACGACACGGTCCTCTGGACAGGAAACTTCGGGAGGAAGAACGGATCTGACCCGTCCTCGCCCACACCCAACGAATACACCATTTACCGGTGAGAACCCTTACAGAGCAGATCCTAATGAAGGGAATCTCCACATGCCACACACAAGCTTTGTAGTAGATGTTCAGGACGAAGGATTCCCAGTGCACTATGGGTCAGCTAAAGAGTGTAGAGCAGAAGCGGTCTTTCCGACCATCTGTCCGAAATCTCAGCTGGAGCCAATCAGAGAAATGGGGTGGAGTTCCTGCTGATGCTCACTTACTGGGAATATGTGAATGTCTGCTTGAGCTTCTGAGCTCTGTAAACAGGAAATAAGAGCTCCCCCTACTGGCTGGGTTGGAATATCATACATTAGGAGGGGATTGAGGTAGGTGACAGCCGGGATGGAGGTTCCTCTCCCAATACATCGGGGTGCAGACAATACTTGGGGCCACAATATGCCGAACTTATCTCCATGGAAGAGCTGGAAGGTCAGAATGTGACCAGGCGGAGGATGATGGGAGTGTCCTATCCTCTCCCGTCCATGCCAGTCAGCTCTCTAGACCAATGGTGGTCCACTTCCTAGATTGGGGGCCTCACCTGCAGCCCTGAGACCCCTAGGGGGCCACACATAGTATTCAGTATAGGGGGCGCTACAGATTGTGAGAGACTGGAGGTGGCAGGAGTCCATTGGAGGCCGGGAACACAGGAGACTGCCTGAGATCACCGCCATCACAGCTGCTTTACAAGCAGGAGCCGGGGGGCCACATGGTAAGCAGGAAAGGGCCCCAGGGCTCTATGCAGCATTAAACGGTGATGAAACGACCGCCATCTTTTCCTCCGCAGAATCGCCAGCATCTCCAAACTCTTCCCGGCACTCATGCTGTACAAGTTGTGGGAGGAGGGGGAGGTGAACTCGCTGGATGACCCTCTGGAGCGCTACGTCTCCAACTTCACCATCAAGAACCCTCTGGGGAGGAGCCGCCTGGCCGAGGAGAGGTACATGGCGGGAGGCCTGACCTTCATGGAGAAAGGGGCGCGGCCTGTGAAAGCCCACCGCCGTCACCCTGCGCAGGATGGCCAGCCAACTATCAGGTACCAGAAACCACCATGGGGCCAAGGCTGGGCGCCCACCAACCACTGGGGGGGGGGGGGTATTATCAGGAGAGTGAATGAAAGCACCTCCCCCCAGGTCAGTATTCCAGATATGATTGGATGGGGGAGAAGAAACTAGACATGTGCAGAGCGAACAAAACCGTTTCATTTCGGATCGATTCGGTGCGTTACTAATTTCATTTATTCGTTTTTGACCAGATTCAAAGTATCCGATCCAAACTCATTGTGAAGAACAGCCACTTCTATTCCATCCGAAATTCGGACCGTTCTATTCTATTCATGTTCTTTTCTCTGTTAGTCTATTCGGTTTTTGGAAGGCGGCTCTATTCTATGCGGATTTCGGAAGGCGGCTCTATTCTATTCAGATTTCGGAAGGCGGCTCTATTCTATTCGGTTTTTGGAAGGCGGCTCTATTCTATTCGGATTTCGGAAGCCGGCTCTATTCTATTCGGATTTCGGAAGGCGGCTCTATTCTATTCAGATTTCGGAAGGCGGCTCGATTCTATTCGGATTTCGGAAGCGGCTCTACTCTATTCAGATTTCGGAAGGCGGCTCTATTCTATTCGGATTTCGGAGGCGGCTCTCTATTCGGATTTCGGAAGGCGGCTCGATTCGATTCTATTCGGATTTCGGAAGGCGGCTCGATTCTATTCGGATTCGGAAGGCGGCTCTATTCTATTCGGAATTCGGCTCTATTCTATTCGGATTTCAGAGGCGGCTCTATTCGGATTTCGGAAGGCGGCTCGATTCTATTTGGATTTCGGAAGCCGGCTCGATTCTATTCAGATTTCGGAAGGCGGCTCGATTCTATTTGGATTTCGGAAGCCGGCTCTATTCTATTCAGATTTCGGAAGGCGGCTCGATTCTATTCAGATTTCGGAAGGCGGCTCTATTCTATTCAGATTTCGGAAGGCGGCTCTATTCTATTCGGATTTCGGAAGGCGGCTCGATTCTATTCGGATTCGGAAGGCGGCTCTATTCTATTCGGAATTAGGAAGGCAGCTCTATTCTATTCGGATTTTGGAGGGCGGCTCTATTCGGATTTCGGAAGGCGGCTCGATTCTATTCAGATTTCGGAAGGAGGCTCGATTCTATTCGGATTTCGGAAGCGGCTCTATCTATTCGGAATTCGGAAGGCAGCTCTATTCTATTCGGATTTCAGGGGGCGGCTCTATTCGGATTTCGGTAGGCGGCTCGATTCTATTCAGATTTCGGAAGGCGGCTCTATTCGGATTTCGGATTTCGGAAGGCGGCTCGATTCTATTCAGATTTCGGAAGGAGGCTCGATTCTATTCGGATTTCGGAAGCCGGCTCTATTCTATTCAGATTTCGGAAGGCGGCTCTATTCTATTCGGAATTCGGAAGGCAGCTCTATTCTATTCGGATTTCAGGGGGCGGCTCTATTCGGATTTCGGAAGGCGGCTCGATTCTATTCAGATTTCGGAAGGCGGCTCGAATCTATTCGGATTTCGGAAGCCGGCTCTATTCTATTCAGATTTCGGAAGGCGGCTCTCTATTCGGATTCGGAAGGCGGCTCGATTCTATTCGGATTTCGGAAGACGGCTCTATTCGGATTTCGGAAGGCGGCTCTATTCTATTCGGATTTCGGAAGGCGGCTCGAATCTATTCGGATTTCGGAAGCCGGCTCTATTCTATTCAGATTTCGGAAGGCGGCTCTATTCGGATTCGGAAGGCGGCTCGATTCTATTCGGATTTCGGAAGACGGCTCTATTCGGATTTCGGAAGGCGGCTCTATTCTATTCGGATTCGGAAGGCGGCTCGAATCTATTCGGATTTCGGAAGCCGGCTCTATTCTATTCAGATTTCGGAAGGCGGCTCTATTCTATTCAGATTTCGGAAGGCGGCTCGATTCGGATTCGGAAGGCGGCTCGATTCTATTCGGATTTCGGAAGGCGGCTTTATTTGGATTTCGGAAGGCGGCTCTATTCGGATTCGGAAGGCGGCTCGATTCTATTCGGATTATGGAAGGCGGCTCTATTCGGATTTCGGAAGGCGGCTCTATTCGGATTCGGAAGGCGGCTCGATTCTATTCGGATTTCGGAAGGCGGCTTTATTCGGATTTCGGAAGGCGGCTCTATTCGGATTTCGGAAGGCGGCTCTATTCGGATTCGGAAGGCGGCTCGATTCTATTCAGATTTCGGAAGGCGGCTCGATTCTATTCGGATTTCGGAAGGCGGCTCGATTCTATCGGATTTCGGAAGGCGGCTCTATTCGGATTTCGGAAGGCGGCTCTATTCGGATTTCGGAAGCCGGCTCGATCTTACGACTCGCAGTCTTTGAAGGAAATATGAGGTTTAAACTTCGATTCAAATTTCCTTTTATTTTGGATTCGTTTACATTCATTACTATTGTAATTCAGAAATTCAGATACATCCAGATCTCCGAAGAACATTTTGTGTGAATTTCAGAATGAAATGAACCGAACGTCTAGACTGAACCAATGGGACATCCAGTACAAAGCAAGCAAGGGTGTCTCACTCCTCCTGCTGCATTCTCCAGGATATCACACAAGTGGAATTCAGCAGCGGTAGTGAGACGGCAGATGGTGGGCGGGGCGGAGATGATGGGTGGGGGTGGAGATGGTGGGCGGAGACGGAGATGGTGGGCGGGGTGGAGATGGTGGGCAGGGCAGAGATGGTGGGCGGAGATGGTGGGCGGAGTGGAGATGGTGGGCGGGGTGGAGATGGTGGGCGGGGGTGGAGATGGTGGGCAGGGCGGAGATGGTGGGCGGAGGCAGAGATGGTGGGGGGCGGAGAGGTGGGCGGAGATGGTGGGCAGAGCGGAGATGGTGGGCGGAGCAGAGATGGTGGGCAGGGCAGAGATGGTGGGTGGAGTGGAGATAGTGGGCAGAGTGGAGATGGTGGGCGGAGCAGAGATGGAGGGTGGAGTGGAGATGGTGGGCAGAGTGGAGATGGTGGGTGGGGCGGAGATGGTGGGCAGGGCGGAGATGGTGGGTGGGGGTGGAGATGGTGGGTGGAGCAGAGATGGTGGGCAGGGCAGAGATGGTGGGCGGAGTGGAGATGGTGGGGCAGAGTGGAGATGGTGGGCGGGGCGGATGGTGGGCGGGGGGAGATGGTGGGGCGGGCGGAGATGGTGGGCGGAGAGGTGGAGTTGGTGGGCGGGGCGGAGATGGTGGGCGGAGCGGATATGGTGGGCGGAGCAGAGATGGTGGGCAGGGCAGAGATGGTGGGTGGAGTGGAGATAGTGGGCAGAGTGGAGATGGTGGGCGGGGAAGGAGATCTTGGGGTCATTTTTATAGAACCAGTTCTGATTTCCAGGCCCGGTCAGCTCGCTGGAACCATGCATTGGGGTGTGGTAGATGTTCTGTCCGCACCCCCAGGATTGCTCCTCTGACCTGCAGTGTCTCGTTTTCTGCAGGTCTCCCCCGCAGGCTGCGATCCACCAACCTTCTATGGAAGGGCAGCACACAGGAAGCCATCCACCTGCTGCGGGATGACGTCTTGGTGGCGGATCCAGGCACAAGGTGGGTGATGAATGGATTATTGGGGGTCATACAACCAGCAGCCACTGGAATGGTCCACCTCATAACAACCGGCACCCATGTTTACCATCCTCACCGGAGAACATGTCAGCTGGGCCGGTATCTGTCCAAGGCCTGGTCCAGAGGCAGTGCTAGTTCCGGGGTACACAGTGAGGTCCAGGAACCAGCCAACAGAAGGGCTTCTCGGGGGTGGCCAGTAGCACACCATGTGATAAGTGGGTTGAGAAGGCTCCAACGTTGGCCGGGGCCCATTCATCGTGTTCTCGTTCTCTGCCTTTCAGGTGCCACTACAGTAATCTGGCGTTCTCCTTGTTGGCGCACGTCCTGGCTGAGCAGACCTCGGAGGGGGATTACCAGCGCTGGGTGTCGGACAACATCCTGGACCGGATCGGCATGGAGGACACGGGCTTCGACCTAACGCCTCCAATTGTGTCCCAGATGGCGGTGGGCTTCTACAGCAGCGGACAAGTGGCCCCGCTCTACGATCTGGGCTGGTATCGCCCATCGGGTCAGATGTACTCCACGGCGGCAGACATGGCTAAGCTGGCAATGGGGCTCTTGGGGACATTCCACCGCCGTATCCTGGAGGCGGACACCCTGAAGACCATGCTGACGCCGCTCTTCAAATGTTCTTCAGAATATTTCGCCAACAAGACGGGAACCCCCTGGGAGGTGAACGAGCAGCTCGGCTACGACGTTGTCCGCAAAGATGGCGACCTTGACGGATATTCTGCCACCTTCTCCATCGTTCCCAGACTGCGGCTGAGCTTCATCGTACTGATGGCGGGGACGCGACCACAGGAGGAGGACATTGTGTCCCAGACATATCACTTCCTGATTCCTGCCATGGAAAAGGCCTTCAGAGAGGCGGAGAAGAGGCTGAACCCCACCCCCAACCCCACCCCTTACGTAGGCTTTTACACCTACGCCAACCTGACGTTCTACGAGATTAAGGTGGGGCGTAACGGCGTGCTGGAGATGCAGCAGTTCGGTCCTCACATTCAGGACCTGATCCCGGAGATTTACCGCACAATCCGCCTTCATTTCCTGGAGGAGCGCATCCTGCAGGTCGTATTCGATAGGGAATTCCCGTGCATCCTGCGGCTGGGATCCGCCTCCGTCTCCTTGGAAACGCAGGACCGCCAACTCTTCAACTTCTACCCCTACACCGCCCAGGGCCTCTCCCCCGCCTTCGACGCTCCGGGCCTCAACACCTACAACGTCCAGCGCTTAGACCACAAACCCGCCTTCTATAATTAATCAAGGCGGAGCCACTGAACTGACATTTCTACTGCAAATTCCTGCATCTCACAGACTCCGCCCACTGCAAAACCCCAAAAATGTCCAACGTGGAACTTCTGCAAAAACGGGCTGACTGCAGCAGAAAGTGGAGGGCATGACAGGCGCGACCATGGGGGCGTGTCCAAGAAGGCGACAAGAAATATTGGCTGAAATATGCGACTGACTGAGGGGCCAGAACACAGGACCCTTCCCCCACACCTGGTATCTCAGTGTTTGCTGGATGCTGGAGGGTTAAACCAGATCCCACCCGCTGGGCCCATTATGAGGGGTTCCCACCATCCCTGTGCCCATTATGAAGGGTTCCCACCACCATGTGCTGTGCCCATTATGAGGGGGTTCCCCCACCATCCCAGTGCCCCATTATGAGAGTTCCCACCATCCCTGTGCCCATTATGAAGGGTTCCCACCATCCCTGTGCCCATTATGAAGGGTTCCCACCATCCCTGTGCCCATTATCAAGGGTTCCCACCATCCCTATGCCCATTATGAGGGGTTCCCACCATCTCTGTGCCCATTATGAGGGGTTCCCACCATCCCTGTGCCCATTATGAGGGGTTCCCACCATCCCTGTGCCCATTATAAAGGGTTCCCACCATCCCTGTGCCCATTATGAGGGGTTTCCCACCATCCCTGTGCCCATTATGAGGGGTTCCCATCATCCCTGTGTCCATTATGAGGGGTTCCTGCAATCCCTGTGCTCATTATGAGGGGTTCCCACCATCTCTGTGCCCATTATAAAGGGTTCCCACCATCCCTGTGCCCATTATGAGGGGTTCCCATCATCCGTGTCCATTATGAGAGTTCCCACCATCCCTGTGCCCATTATGAGAGTTCCCACCATCCCTGTGCCCATTATGAAGGGTTCCCACCATCCCTGTGCCCATTATGAGGGGTTCCCACCATCCCAGTGCCCATTATGAGGGGTTCCCGCAATCCCTGTGCCCATTATGAGGGGTTCCCACCATCCCTGTGCCCATTATGAGGGGTTCCCACCATCCCTGTGCTCATTATAAAGGGTTCCCACCATCCCTGTGCCCATTATGAGGGGTTCCCATCATCCCTGTGTCCATTATAAGGGGTTCCCGCAATCCCTGTGCCCATTATGAAGGGTTCCCCCCATCCCTGTGCCCATTATGAGGGGTTCCCCACCATCCCCGTGCCCATTATGAGGGGCTCCCACCATCCCTGTGCCCATTATGAGGGGTTCCCACCGTCCCTGTGCCCATTATGAGGGGTTCCCACCGTCCCTGTGCCCATTATGAAGGGTTCCCACCGTCCCTGTGCCCATTATGAAGGGTTCCCACCATCCCTATGCCCATTATGAGGGGTTCCCACCATCTCTGTGCCCATTATGAGGGGGGTCCCACCATCCCTGTGCCCATTATGAGGGGTTCCCACCATCCCTGTGCCCATTATAAAGGGTTCCCACCATCCCTGTGCCCATTATGAGGGGTTCCCATCATCCCTGTGTCCATTATGAGGGGTTCCTGCAATCCCTGTGCTCATTATGAGGGGTTCCCACCATCTCTGTGCCCATTATGAGGGGTTCCCACCATCCCTGTGCCCATTATGCGAGTTCCCACCATCCCTGTGCCCATTATGAGGGGTTCCCACCATCCCTGTGCCCATTATGAGGGGTTCCCACCATACCTGTGCTCATTATAAAGGGTTCCCACCATCCCTGTGCCCATTATGAGGGGTTCCCATCATCCCTGTGTCCATTATGAGGGGTTCCCGCAATCCCTGTGCCCATTATGAAGGGTTCCCACCATCCCCCGTGCCCATTATGAGGGGTTCCCACCATCCCCGTGCCCATTATGAGGGGTTCCCACCGTCCCTGTGCCCATTATGAGGGGTTCCCACCGTCCCTGTGCCCATTATGAGAGTTCCCACCATCCCTGTGCCCATTATGAGAGTTCCCACCGTCCCTGTGCCCATTATGAGAGTTCCCACCATCCCGGTGCCCATTATGAGGGGTTCCCACCGTCCCTGTGCCCATTATGAGGGGTTCCCACCATCCCTGTGCCCATTATGAGAGTTCCCACCATCCCTGTGCCCATTATGAGGGGTTCCCATCATCCCTGTGTCCATTATGAGGGGTTCCCACCATCCCTGTGTCCATTATGAGGGGTTCCCACCATCCCTGTGCCCATTATGAGGGGTTCCCACCATCCCTGTGCCCATTATGAGGGGTTCCCACCATCCCTGTGCCCATTATGAGGGGTTCCCATCATCCCTGTGTCCATTATGAGGGGTTCCTGCAATCCCTGTGCCCATTGAGGGGTTTCCCACCATCTCTGTGCCCATTATGAGGGGTTCCCATCATCCCTGTGTCCATTATGAGGGGTTCCCACCATCCCTGTGCTAAGGTTTATAGAAGATCCCATTGGTGGATTGGTCCCCCTGGGTCGGAGGTGGAAGGGGTGGCCCTCCCCCCGGGTCGGAGGTGGAAGGGGTGGCCCTCCCCCCAGGTCAGAGGTGGAAGGGGTGGCCCCCTCCCCCCCGGGTCGGAGGTGGAAGGGGTGGCCCTCCCCCCAGGTCGGAGGTGGAAGGGGTGGCCCTCCCCCCAGGGTCGGAGGTGGAAGGGGTGGCCCTCCCCCCGGGTCGGAGGTGGAAGGGGTGGCCCTCCCCCCAGGTCAGAGGTGGAAGGGGTGGCCCCCTCCCCCCCGGGTCGGAGGTGGAAGGGGGTGGCCCTCCCCCCGGGTCGGAGGTGGAAGGGGTGGCCCCCTCCCCCCCGGGTCGGAGGTGGAAGGGGTGGCCCCCTCCCCCCCGGGTCGGAGGTGGAAGGGGTGGCCCTCCCCCCAGGTCGGAGGTGGAAGGGGTGGCCCCCTCCCCCGGGTCGGAGGTGGAAGGGGTGGCCCTCCCCCCGGGTCGGAGGTGGAAGGGGTGGGCCCCCTCCCCCCCGGGTCGGAGGTGGAAGGGGTGGCCCTCCCCCCAGGTCGGAGGTGGAAGGGGTGGCCCCCTCCCCCCCCGGGTCGGAGGTGGTAGATCGGGCGGCGGACGATGCGTTGTTCTGGATGTTGGAATCGTCTCGATGTTCACAATTTTGCTGAAATAAATGTATGAATAAATTGTTGGGAAAGTCTCATTCTATATCCTCCACCACCAGTAGAGGGCGGTCCTCCCCACCAACTCGGGATGGAGTCATGTGACCAGCACGGCGTACCACTCCACCAGACTGGTGAACTGAAAACACAGCCAGTACAGCTGGCGCTGGACTCTCCTACGTCAGGATCAGAGCTCCTGTGTCCAGCTCACTGCACGGGTTCAAGACTTCACAAGCTGAACAACATGCCACAAAGCTTGTGTTGGGGGGACCCCCAGTCAGTGTTGGGGGGGAGGGGGGTGAGACCCCCTGTCAATGTTGGGGAGAGGGGGGGTGAGATTTCCTTACTTTGGAGGGATTTCCCCTCACTTCCTGTTTTGGCTTTGGGACAGGAAGTGATGGGAGATTCCCCCAATGAGGACACTGCCAGGGGGTATTCTCCTCCATTCAAATCAAAGTGTGTCTAGTTCCAGCAGATTGGCCATACTTCACATCCCTCTGCTGCCATCTGCTGGAAATGTGCAGACTACATAATGCTGGCTGGCGCCATCTGCTGGAAATGTGCAACTACACAAATGTGCAGACTACACCATGGTGCCGCCATGGTGCCTACACCATGCCATCTGCTGGCTGAAGCTGGAAGTGTGCAGACTACATAATAGTGCTTCCATCTGCTGGAAATGTGCAGACTACATAATGGTGCTGCTGGAAATGTGCAACTACACCATGGTGCCGCCATGCTGGCTGAAGCTGGAAGTGTGCAGACTACACACAAATGTGCAGACTGCCGCCATCTCTGCTGGAAGTGTGCAGACTACTGCTGGACAACTACATAATGGTGCCGCCATCTGCTGGCTGAAGCTGGAAGTGTGCAGACTACACAATGGAAATGTGCCGCCGCCATCTGCTGGCTGAAGCTGGAAGTGTGCAGACTACACAATGGTGCCGCCTTCTGCTGGAAGTGTGCAGACTACACCAAGGTGCCGCCATCTGCTGGCTGAGCTGGAAGTGTGCAGACTACACAATGGTGCCGCCATCTGCTGGCTGAAGCTGGAAGTGTGCAGACTACACAATGGTGCTGCCATCTGCTGGCTGATCAGAGCATCAGGGAAGGGGACCCAGAGATTCCAATCTCACCCGGCATCATTCGGTATGTAAGAAAAATGCAAACTGCAGTTTGGGGGGGAGGGGAGTGGCCTTTCATTATTAAAGGGCACCATGCAGTGTCTGTGTGGTTACAGGTTCCCCTGAGATGAGGCGAGCACAGAGGTGAGACATCTCTTGTAGTTGGTGGAGGAACCCTTGTTGGTGAGCACAGAGGTGAGATGTTCCTTGTAGTTGGTGGAGGAACCCTTGTTGGTGAGCACAGAGGTGAGACGTCTCTTGTAGTTGGTGGAGGAACCCTTGTTGGTGAGCACAGAGGTGAGACGTCTCTTGTAGTTGGTGGAGGAACCCTTGTTGGTGAGCACAGAGGTGAGACATCTCTTGTAGTTGGTGGAGGAACCCTTGTTGGTGAGCACAGAGGTGAGATGTTCCTTTGTAGTTGGTGGAGGAACCCTTGTTGGTGAGCACAGAGGTGAGATGTTCCTTGTAGTTGGTGGAGAAAACCCTTGTTGGCGAGCACGGAGGTGAGACGTCTCTTGTAGTTGGTGGAGGAACCCTTGTTGGTGAGCACAGAGGTGAGACGTCTCTTGTAGTTGGTGGAGGAACCCTTGTTGGTGAGCACAGAGGTAAGACGTCTCTTGTAGTTGGTGGAGGAACCCTTGTTGGTGAGCACAGAGGTGAGATGTCTCTTGTAGTTGGTGGAGGAACCCTTGTTGGTGAGCACAGAGGTGAGACGTTTCCTGTAGTTGGTGGAGGAACCCTTGTTGGTGAGCACAGAGGTGAGACGTTTCCTGTAGTTGGTGGAGAAAGCCTTGTTGGTGAGCACAGAGGTGAGACGTTTCCTGTAGTTGGTGGAGGAACCCTTGTTGGTGAGCACAGAGGTGAGACGTCTCTTGTAGTTGGTGGAGGAACCCTTGTTGGTGAGCACAGAGGTGAGACGTTTCCTGTAGTTGGTGGAGAAAGCCTTGTTGGTGAGCACAGAGGTGAGACGTCTCTTGTAGTTGGAAGACGTCATGCTGGAAGACACGCCCACGACCTATCTTCAGTGTTCTGGTTGAGGGAAGAAGGTTCTCACCCAAGATTTTACAATACATGGCCCCATCCATTGGCCCTTCAATGCGGCAAAGTCAGCCTGTACCTTTAGCAGACAAACAGCCCCAAAGCATAATGTTTCCACCTCGGTGCTGGACTGTAGGGATGGTGTTCTTGGGGTCATAGTCAGCATTTTCCTTCCTCCAAACACGGTGAGTCGAGTTAATGCCAAAGAGCTAAATTTTGGCCTCATCTGACCCCAGCACTTTCTCCCAATCCTTCTCTGAATCATTCAGATGTTCGTTGGCAAACTTCAGACAGTCTGGACATGGGCCTTCCTGAGGAGGGGGACCTTGTAGGCACTGCAGGATTTCAGTCCATGGCGGCATGTTGTGTTACCAATGGTTTGTTTGGTGACTGTGGTCCCAACTGTCTCGAGATCCTTCACAAGCTCCTCCCGTGTAGTTCTGGGATGATTCCTCACTTTTCCCAGGATCATCCTTACCCCATGAGGCCAAGTCCTGCATGGAGCTCCAGACCGAGGAGGACGATTGATGGGTATTTCGTATTTCTTCCATGTACGAATATTCGCTCCAACAGTTGTCTCCTTCTCACCAAGCTTCTTGCTGATGGTCTTGTAGCCCATTCCAGCCTTGTGCAGGTCTACAGTCTTGTCCCTGATGTCCTCTGACAGATCTTTAGTCTTGCATATGGTGGTAGTGGTGAGGTTTGGATGGAAAGCCCCATTCTGAGGTCAGGCGTCTTATATACACAGAACGAGTTGTCGTTAGGAGCACCTTCTTACATGGACAGGACTGATCTGTGTACCACATGAGCATACAGCCAGTCTGTGGGAGCCAGAATCATTGTTGGTTGGTAGGGGATCAAATACTTATTGTACTCCCTGAATTGCAACTCCATTTATAACATTTGTATCGTGTTGTTTCTGGATTTTGGTTGATATTCTGTCTCTATCATTTCTATACACCTATGATACAAATTATAGACCGGGGGGGGGGGGGGGGGTACTGGAACCACAGAGGTGACAGATGTCGGTGTTGATTTTACACCAAGCTCCACCCACCTCAAATGTTTACCCGGACCTAGGAGCGTACACTCTAAGCAGCATGTATACCCTATGAAGAGTAGGGGTCTGAGTTTCCCAAGAAGTCCTGGGACAGTACATATACGTGACATCTCTCTACCCTCGGATGGCACACAGTAAATTCTCTGGCAATAAATGCGGTTTATGGCGGTGCTGGCCCAGCTGTGTTCAGAATTAATGATTTCTACTTGATGATGGATTACATGGGCCACCTGGTGGGCGGAGCTCCTTTCATGGTGGCTTATCAGGAGATTCCGATCTATATGGCTCATAAAACTCTGCTTGTTTCAGCAGCATATGGGAGATAAAAGGGGATAAAGGAGAACTCCGCTCCTATCCTCTGCCTTCTCTGGGCCTTCTAAGATCACAACACTTGAGATTCTGACCGATTGCAAAGATCCTGAAAGCTTTTCCCATAGACGGGGTCCCAGACCTGTACTGTCCCGTCTGCTCCGACATCATCTAGTCACATGCTGGGGGTGCTCTCTGGCAGGAGTGCCTGGATCACACTGCAGGCTAGAAAGAATTAGAAGTAATACTCAACCCCCATTACTGACAAGTCTGAGTTGGCGGCCTCGGACCCTTTATTGCAGCAGTCCTAGCTCTGGTTCCCCAGGGTGGAGGCCAGTATTGGCTCGGGTCCCCCGGGTGGAGGCTGGTATGGGCTCGGACCCTGCCGGGTGGAGGCCAGTGTTGGCTCAGGTCCCCCGGGTGGAGGCTGGTGTTGGCTCGGGTCCACCGGGTGGAGGCTGGTATGGTCTTGGCCCCCCCAGGTGGAGGCCGGTATTGGCTCAGGTCCCCCGGGTGGAGGCTGGTATGGGCTCGGGCCCCCCAGGTGGAGGCCAGTATTCAGCCTCTGTAATGCGTATGACTGATATGCGGGAAGACATCGATGATAACACATCAATATGACCTTTCATCAGACAATTGTTGATTAACCCGCAGCAGCTTCTTCTCCATCGGCAGTTAATGAGTAACTTCAATAATGCAGTAAAATATTTCTGATAGTTCCCAACTTTACATCTGAGAATTCCGTAATATCGGAGTGACATTCAGACCTGATAATAAAAAAGAACTCCGCTCTGCACCCTCACAACAGCCCGTCCTCTGGAATCCAACACTTTCCGATTATGTCTCCTCCCCCTCTAACAGTCAGCTACACATGGAAGAATTTACAGATTGTGGGTGCTGTGTGTGTCCGTCCCATCCCTCAGCATGTGAAGGCAGAATTCCCCATGTGTAGAAGTCCATAGTCAATGGCTTACAGTGTGGAATCCAGAGGAATAACATGGTGGTCAAACAATTAGCAGTTTCAGCAGATGACAGCCTACAAATTTCCCCCCAAACCTGGAATGTTCCAGGACTTTGACCAATAGAACTCTGTATGTGATCGGTATGGGGCTCTGGTCCCTTTACCCGGTGTCAGCGTACTGGCTGGAGGTGCAGGGTTATCCTATTCTCTATACTGACCATCCAGCAGGTATGTGACTGTACAAGTTCCTCCCTACATGGACACCATTGGTGGGCCTTCACCAGCTGGAAAGCTGTCTGAGAGCCCAGCCTCCAGGGATGACTTGTATGGATTGTCTTGTTCCTCTATAATGTAGATATCACCAGGAAGATCCGAAGTCCTTGGCCAGGTGTGGACATCATTGTGGACTCCAAGAAGGAGCTATCTTGTCATCACATCCTTTCATGTTTTCTTGTGTGACAGTGCGATCCTCCGCCATGGTGCGAGGTTAGGGAAGTAAGGATGACACAGGATTCTCCAATTTGCAGTTTGAGAAGCTTCCGGCGTGTTTATTGTGAGCAGAGAAAACTGTGTTGTAGGTTTTGGTCCACGTTTTGTAGTCCTGGAGCGGGGTCTGGAGTTTTCAGCTTCCAGAGAGTCTTGGGTGGGAAGGAACCTCCAATCCTGAGTTCAGGTTTTGCTGGACGCCTGCAGTCTGTGTGAATACAGGTGTGCTGGGTCCTTATAAGCCGGGTCTGAGAGGAGCTCAGGACAGTTGCTGCCAGTTGGAGAAAGAGAGAGTCTCTTTGTAAGGATAGAGGTGTGCTCCAGCCAGGAGGGGTAACCTTCTTGTGAGAGGAGAACATAGGTTGGAGGGACTTCTAGTCCACAGGACTGGGAGAGTCAGGACAGCTACATGGGTCCAGAGAGACTAATAAAGCTGAGGTGACTAGTAAGCGCACAGAGGGGGCTGGAGGGAGTCCTGAGAAGTGGGAGAGCCTGGGGTGTTGGGAGAACCCTATCTAGGGGCCAGGAGTGGGGCCCATGCAGTGAGTGACGGCAAGTATAGGCTAAATAAGCCTGAGGAGCCCATGGAGGGGGAGACCAAAGCGAGTAGCGGTGCTGCTGACTGAAGAAGCCAGGTGGCTTGGGATTTTCGGTTAGTTTTTCTACAGTGAGAAACTGAAACCCCTGCATGGGCAACCCATTTTTCTTGGGTTGGAACTTTGTTCTTTCTGTTTAATAAAAGTTACCTACCAGGCCCTTAAAAACAGTTTGGAGTGAAGTGATCTCACTTCAAAAACGCACAAAAATGTCCTGCAAGAGCGAAATTATCCAATGGCTGAACCTTCAGACATAGCCCTCACATCCCATCTACAAGGCCCAACCAAAGCACTGCTCTAGACCTCTCAGCAAATGTACAGCCAACCTTGTTATGTTTGTAAGGAATGGAATTTCTCTACAGATTTCTGGGCCTGGTCACCCAACCATGCAGACTGGGATATGTTGTATAGAACTGTTGGCGAAATATAACTCCTGTATAATAATGAGGGTACACACACCCGTCTAAGGAACAGGAGGTATATCCTCTAGAACTTACATCACACTGCAATGTGTTCCATGGTTTCTTCATTCAGTATATGGGATTAGCCTTTTGAATCTCAAGTAGAGCAGAATTGTCCACACAGACCATGACACAACCATTCATGAAGGACCAGGCTACCACCCTGAAATCTGAAGACACCACAGGGGTGTCTATGATCAGATCCCTGCAGAAAACATGTTTACTGAACTTTGAAAGTGATCTTCTTTGTGGGATCAACTCCAAATATCTGAGGATGATCTGGAACTTCTCCCTTTATTGACCAGCTAAGGAGCCTTCTAAGCCAGAACTGCGGAATATTGCACCTTGGAGATAAGTTTTATTGTTTTAGGGCCATCAAACCTACCCAAGAAAAGCAATAAAGTCAAAACTGCCGAAGGGCTGCAGGTCACCAGACGTCACGTTCTAATGTACGGAAGTGTTGTGATGTATACATGACACAGGTCTTACATCTGATCCTTGGAAGCAGTAAGTGGACCGGTCTACCTGTACAGAGCAGAAACTTTCTGCATCCCTCAGATGTTCTTCATGATATCCGGAACATTCTGTGCACACTGGAGCTGAGACAAGGCAAGGACTGACCTCAGTGGTGTCCAGATGACCAGGAGAGATCAATGACGGTTACATCTGACCAGCAGAGTCCTTCCTAAACCCCTCAGAATATATCTGCTTCAAGCTGCATTTATACTTCCATTGACCTGCCCGGGAAGGGAAGCCTATGGACTCTAGACACATGCAATTCAATTTGTTATGAATCAAAATTTGGACATAATTTTCGTTATTCAGAGATTTGGATGCATCCGAATTTCCAAATCACAATAGTAACGAATTTTAACGAATCTGAAATAAATTCTATTTTAAAAAAATGATACAAATTCGAATTTGAAATGGAAACCTATTGCAATAAATACAGCAAGGTATAAAAAGGGAAATAAGATGATGATTCCTACTTGGACTGCTTTATAGAACAGAATAGAAAAGAATAGAATAAAACAGAATAGAACAGAAAATAAAGGAATAGGAAAAAAATAGAATAGAAAATAAAAAAATGACTATAAAAGAATAGAATAAAATAGAACAGAAAATGAATGAATAAAATAGAATAAATACAGTCGTCTTCCGAAATCAAAATTTAAAAATTTGAATCAATTTGAAAATAAAGAATATACGTAACGAATTCCGAAAACGAATTATTCTAATATAATGAATCTGATGAAGTGAAATGATTACTTAGCGGACTAATCCGAAGCTAAACAAATGTTTCCGTCCTGCACATCTCTCATTGACAGCGGCCCTCCATCTTTTCCTCCTGCGGTTAGATCAGCCGCTGACAATGTTTTTGCTGCATGTAAATCAGATGTGGAATGTGGAGAACATTGGCAGTCGTTGTGTCTTCATGTGGCTCTTGTGTTCCTGGCCCCCGGCACAGATGTGCCACCACATCCCATCCTCAGCAATGCAGGTCCCAGCAGTGACAGGTCCTCCATAATACCAGTGTGGGCAGTGGAGGGGGTTATGGGGTGGTGTGAGGGATCATTTGGGGTGTCTGAGTTCTCTGCTCATAAACACATTCTATGTTGGCACGTTCTTCCAGCTGAACATACACGTCCCTATCAGGAGAACAAGCTTGTGCTCTATATTAATTGTGTCCACGGATCAGTCAACACAAAGTCCTCCTGATTAATGACAGCTGATTCATCAGTCAGTAAACTTTGTTGGTGTCACCTAGTGAAAGTAGATTGTGGCCAATGAGAAGAGGACGAGCTTCTTCCTGGTCAGGCACATTGCTTATAAAGCTGGCACCAGAGTCTTGGAGACAACAACCCGAAGACCTCAAGATGTGGACCAAACTGCTGTGTCTTCTTGTGTTCTTCTATGTGGCTGACTGCGTCATTGTGAAGGTAAGATCCAGGCCTTACACCCTGTGCGGGTCTAGACCAGCCTTTCTCAACCTTTTCAACACAGAGGAACCCTTGAAATAACTTTTCGATCTCAGGGAACCCCTGCCAAAAATTATACTATAGCTACAACTCATGAAACATTAGTGTGATGGTCAGCCAGAAGAACGACATTGCTCATTGCTATAGAACCCCTGCAACACAAGGGTTCCATGGAATCCTGGCTGAGAAACCCTGATCTATATGCTAGAGCTTTCACCCATTGAACCCCTATCCTGGAGGACTTGGGGAAGATGGTGTCATGGCTGAACATGGGGAAGACAGGGGTCGTGGCTGAACGTGGGGAAGACAGGGGTCGTGGCTGAATGTGGGGAAGACGGGGGCGAGGCTGAATGTAGGGAAGAGGGGGGCGAGGCTGAACATGGGGAAGAGGGGGGTCGTGGCTGAACATGGGGAAGACGGGGGTCGTGGCTGAATGTGGGGAAGATGGGGATCGTGGCTGAACGTGGGGAAGATGGGGGTTGCGGCTGACCGCGGGGCACATGGGGAAGACGGGGTCGTGGATGAACGTGGGGAAAATGGGGTTTTTGGCTAAACGTGTGGACTTGGTGAAGATGGTGTCATGGCTGAACATGGGGAAGACAGGGGTCGTGGCTGAACGTGGGGAAGACGGGGGTCGTTGCTGAACGTGGGAAGACAATGGTTGTGGCTAAATGTGGGGAAGACGGGGGACGTAGCTAAACATGGGGAAGATGGGGGTCATGGCTGAATGTGGGGAAGACAGGGATTTATGGCTGAACGTGGGGAAAACTGGGTCGTGGCTGAACGTGGGGAAAATGGGGTTTGTGGCTGAACATGGGGAAGTAGGGGGTCAAGGCTGAACATGGGGAAGACGGGGTTCGTAGCTGAACGTGAGGAAGACGGGGGTCGTGGCTGACTGTGGGTAAGACGAGGATTGTAGCTGAACGTGGGGAAGACGGGGGTCATAGCTGAACATGGGGAAGACGGGGGTCGTGGCTGAACGTAGGGAAAAAGGGGGTCGTGGCTGAACATGTTGAAGACAGGGGTCGTAGCTGAACATGGGGAAGATGGGGGTCGTGGCTGAATGTGGGGAAGATGGGAGTCATGGCTGAACGTGGGGAAGATGGGAGTCATGGCTGAACGTGGGGAAAATGGGGTTTGTGGCTGAATGTGGGGAAGAAGGGAGTCATGGCTGACTGTGGGGAAGACGGGGATTGTAGCTGAACGTGGGGAAGACGGGGGTCATGGCTGACTGTGGGGAAGACAGGGATTGTAGCTGAACGTGGGGAAGACGGGGATTGTAGCTGAACGTGGGGAAGACGGGGGTCATGGCTGAACATGGGGAAGATGGGGGTCGTGGCTGAACGTGGGGAAGATGGGGGACATAGCTGAACGTGGGGAAAACTGGGCCGTGGCTGAACGTGGGGAAAATGGGGTTTGTGGCTGAACGTGGGGAAGAAGGGGGTCGTGGGTGAACGTGGGGAAGACGGGGGTCATAGCTGAACATGGGGAAGATGGGGGTCGTGGCTGAATGTGAGGAAGACGGGGGTCGTGGCTGACTGTGGGGAAGACGGGGGTCATGGCTAAACATGGGGAAGACGGGGGTCGTTGCTGAACGTGGGGAAGACAGGGGTCCGGGTTGAACATGGGGAAGATGGGGGTCGTGGCTGACTGTGGGGAAGACGGGGGTCGTGGCTAAACGTGGGGAAGACGGGGGTCGTTGCTGAACGTGGGGAAGACAGGGGTCGTGGTTGAACATGGGGAAGATGGGGGGTCATGGCTGAACGTGGCGAAGACGGGGGTCATTGCTGAACATGGGGAAGACGGGGGTCGTGGCTAAAAGTGGGAAAGACGGGGGTCATGGCTAATTGTGGGGAAGACAGGGGTCGTGGCTAAACGTGGGGAAGAGGAAGGTCATAGCTGAACATGGGGAAGATGGGGGGTCACGGCTGAACGTGGGGAAGATGGGGGGTCACGGCTGAACATTGGGAAGACTGTGTCATGGTTGAACTTAGGGAAGAAAGGGGTCGTGGCTGAACGTGGGGAAGAAGGGGGTCGAAGAGGGGTCGAAGCTGAGCGTGGGGAAGATGGGGGTCGTGGCTGAACGTTGGGGAAGAAGGGGGTCGTGGCTGAACGTGGGGAAGAAGGGGGTCGTGGCTGAACGTGGGGAAGATGGGGATCGTGACTGAACGTGGGGAAGAAGGGGATCATGGCTGAACATGGGGAAGACTGTGTCATGGCTGAGCGTGGGGAAGATGGGGGTCGCGGCTGAACGTGGGGAAGATGGGGGTCATGGCTGAACGTGGGGAAGACGGGGATCGTCAAGAACTGAACGTGGGGAAGAAGGGGGTCATGGCTGAACATGGGGAAGACTGTGTCATGGCTGAGCGTGGGGAAGATTGAACGTGGGGAAGACGGGAACGTGGGGGGAAGACGGGGTCATGACTGAACGATGGGGAAGAAGG
Organism: Staurois parvus; assembly: GCA_951230385.1. NCBI lineage: Eukaryota > Metazoa > Chordata > Amphibia > Anura > Ranidae > Staurois > Staurois parvus. The sequence goes on along the minus strand of CATNWA010012688.1, from coordinate 592,215 downwards.
GGGTCATGACTGAACGTGGGAAGACGGGGGTCATGACTGAACGTGGGGAAGACGGGGTCTGAACGTGGGTTCTCTGAAAGCGTGTCACAGTTCCTTCTATTATAGACGGAGATTATGCGCACAAGCACAGATTTTCATGTTAGCCCCAGGAGTCAGAGAACCCAAGTGGTCCCAGTAGGCGATGTCCATAAATGAGGAGATTGTGAAACATAAATAAGCCAATGTTCTCTGAAGGTGAAAGTCCTTCTCCCCTCTTTCGCTCAGAATGAATTTTGGATCCACAAGCCGGGCTCATCCCTCATTGGAGAGACCTGGACACACCATTAGGTGTCTGCAATCACAGGGAACAGCTGGTAAACTTGATGGAACAATCGTCAGCCATTCAGATGGCGGTACATCACATACCCGGGAGAGATTAGATAAGAGGTTTAGGATCAATAATAATAATAAACGCTATAAAATGCTGCTCGGCGTTAATCATCACCCAACCGAGATTATTATGTCAGGAAAGGAGAAGCTCATGACAGAATCGTCCTCCAATCATACAATATATCATCCCCGAACCTTCGCTATCAGCTGTGGAAATGATGAGCCCAAACATTCGTTTTTGTTGGGGGATGATTGGCCCATGGGGGCCTTGCTGCTGGTTTGGAGTAATAGTAAATCTGACCCGTGACCTGCAGTACCAAATGTCTTCTTCTATTTACAATACAAACATGCCGCCCAAACTCCGATGGGTCTACAGATGTTACACCACAAACCACCAAGCTAGGCCATAGTATGTTTGTCCCTACCTGTCAATGCAGCACCGAGCTGTGAGGGGGAGACAGATGATGAACCCAACATTTCCATGGGCACCATTATGTCATCCACAAAGACAGCACAGGGTTAATGTTCTGGGCTCACACCGTGTCCTCCTAGGAAAGCCTTTGAGTGGGAGAAGGATTGAGTTGTGTTGCATTGGATGCTGGAACCCCCATATGTACCTAGTGACCCTTTCACCATATGCATGGTTTAATACATAGGACTCGATTCACAAAGCTTCAACACAAGGATACAGAACTTTATTTTAGTCATGTGACTGGAATTTCTAAGTATTACTGAACTGAAAAGAACTTTTTTGAACATAAGAGTCCTCTTCCTAGTGTGTTAGGTTTGTGTATTGAGCCTGTAGTATATATTGGTAATCTGCGGTTGACTGGGGAGCAATTCAGGTCTGAAGAGTGGGACAAACCACCCAAATTCAGGATATGAGCTTGGCCCCCCCCTAGTCATTGAAGAGCCATACTGGTGATAACCAGCTATGAAGGCTGATGGGACAGATGATCAGGTCTGTGGGGTGGGACAAGCCATGTGAGCTGGCCCCCCAGTCATTGAAGAGCCAGTACTGGTGATAACCAGCTATGGAGGTTGATGGGACAAATTATCAAGTCTGGGGGGTGGGACAAGCCACCTAAATTCAGGATATGAGCTTGGCCCCCCCTAGTCATTGAAGAGCCATACTGGATGATAACCAGCTATGAAGGCTGATGGGACAGATGATCAGGTCTGTGGGGTGGGACAAGCCATGTGAGCTGGGCCCCCCAGTCATTGATGAGCCAGTACTGGGTGATAACAAGCTATGGAGGTTGATGGGACAAATTATCAAGTCTGGGGGGTGGGACAAGCCACCTAAATTCAGGATATGAGCTTGGCCCCCCCTAGTCATTGAAGAGCCATACTGGGTGATAACCAGCTATGAAGGCTGATGGGACAGATGATCAGGTCTGTGGGGTGGGACAAGCCATGTGAGCTGGGCCCCCCAGTCATTGAAGAGCCAGTACTGGGTGATAACCAGCTATGTTGGAGGTTGATGGGACAAATTATCAAGTCTGGGGGGTGGGACAAGCCACCTAAATTCAGGATATGAGCTTGGCCCCCCCTAGTCATTGAAGAGCCATACTGGATGATAACCAGCTATGAAGGCTGATGGGACAGATGATCAGGTCTGTGGGGTGGGACAAGCCATGTGAGCTGGGGCCCCCCCAGTCATTGATGAGCCAGTACTGGGTGATAACAAGCTATGGAGGTTGATGGGACAAATTATCAAGTCTGGGGGTGGGACAAGCCACCTAAATTCAGGATATGAGCTTGGCCCCCCCTAGTCATTGAAGAGCCATACTGGGTGATAACCAGCTATGAAGGCTGATGGGACAGATGATCAGGTCTGTGGGGTGGGACAAGCCATGTGAGCTGGGCCTCCCAGTCATTGAAGAGCCAGTACCGGGTGATAACCAGTCATGGAGGTTGATGGGACAAATGATCAGGTCTGGAGGGTGGGACAAGCCACCTAAATTCAGGATGTGAGCTGGGCCCCCCTAGTCATTGAAGAGCTGTACTGGGTGATAACCAGCTATGGAGGCTGATGGGACAAATGATCAAGTCTGGGGGGTGGGACAAGCCATGTGAGCTGGGCCCCCCAGTCATTTAAGAGTTGGTACTGGGTGACAACCAGTCATGGAGGCTGATGGTCTCTATGTTGGTCAGTAACGATATCACTTCATGCCGTAGATTGGAGATTACAGCTATCCTCTGGAGTCGGTGAAGAAGTACAAAGAGATTCTACATAGGAGCCAGAATGTGAAATCTGATGATCAGAAGACCCGCAGCATGTCAATATGTCAGAACCTGGACCTGCCCAAGGAGTTCCAGGAGCTGTGCCAGACTGGAGACAACAAACACACCATGAAGATCCTGACAGAGATCTGTAAAGTATCTTCTTCTTACTGACATTGAACTGTTAGAGCTCCCATTATCCTCCCTACAGTCCCACCAGACTCCCCTATTGTCCACCTAATGCATGCCCTCTAAGTATGTGTGGGTGCCTCCAGAGTCCTAGAAGACCAGGACACCTCTGAGCGCCATTCAAAGTAAACAGTCTGTAAGCTCCGGGCCTTCCCCCACCATAGTCTGAGGCCTTCCCCCACCATAGTCTGAGGCCTTCCCCACCATAGTCTGAGGCCTTCCCCCACCATAGTCTGAGGCCTTCCCCCACCATAGTCTGAGGCCTTCCCCCACCTCACTCCACACCCTCCTTCCACCCCCCATTTCTGCACTCTCCTCTCTTCTTCCACCCCATTTCTGCACTCTCCTCTCTTCTTACAATCCACCCCATCCCCACAACTTCCTCTCTACTCCACCCCCCCCCCCCCCCAACCCACCATCTTCCTCTATTTCCGACTCCTCCCTTTTCCCACATCCTCCTCTTTTCTCCCATCTAACTTCTGCACCCTCTTCACTATTTCCACGTCTACAACCTCCTCTGTACTGCCCCCCCCCATTCACACACCTTCCTCTCTTCTATCATCCCATTACTATACCCTCCACTCTTCTTCCTGCACCCTCCTCTCTACTGATCCCCATTCCTGCACCCTCCTCTCTACTGCCTCCCCATCCCTGCACCCTCCTGTCTACTGCCATCTTATCCCTGCACCCACCTTTCTATTTCCACCCCATTCTTATACCCTACTCTCTACTGATCCATCCCTGCACCCTCCCCTCTACTGATCCCCATTCCTGCACCCTCCTCTCTACTGATCCCCATTCCTGCACCCTCCCCTCTACTGATCCCCATTCCTGCACCCTCCTCTCTACTGATCCCATTCCTGCACCCTCCTCTCTACTGATCCCATTCCTGCACCCTCCTCTCTACTGCCCCATCCCTGCATTCTCCTCTCTACTGATCCCCATTCCTGCACCCTCCTCTCTACTGATCCCATCCCTGCATTCTCCTCTCTACTGCCCCATCCCCTGCACCCTCCTCTCTACTGATCCCCATTCCTGCACCCTCCTCTCTACTGATCCCCATTCCTGCACCCTCCTCTCTACTGCCATCCAATCCCTGCACCCTCCTCTCTACTGATCCTAATACCTGCAACCTTCTCTTTACTGCCACCCCATCCCTGCACCCTCCTCTCTACTGATCCCCATCCCTGCACCCTCCTCTCTACTGCCATCCAATTTCTATACTCTCCTCTCTACTGCCATCATCCCTGCACCCTCCTCTCTACTGACCCATCCCGGCACCCTCCTCTCTACTGCCATCCAATCCCTGCACCCTCCTCTCTACCGCCATCATCCCTGCACCCTCCTCTCTACCGCCATCATCCCTGAACCCTCCTCTCTACCGCCATCATTCCTGCACCCTCCTCTCTACTGCCATCATCCCTGCACCCTCCTCTCTACTGCCATCATCCCTGAACCCTGCTCTCTACTGCCATCATCCCTGCACCCTCCTCTCTACTGCCATCATCCCTGCACCCTCCTCTCTACTGCCATCCAATTTCTATACCCTTCTCTCTACTGCCATCATCCCTGCACCCTCCTCTCTACTGACCCATCCCTGCACCCTCCTCTACTGCCATCCAATCCCTGCACCCTCCTCTCTACCACCATCATCCCTGCACCCTCCTCTCTACTGACCCATCCCTGCACCCTCCTCTCTACTGCCATCATCCCTGCACCCTCCTCTCTCACTGCCCCTCCTCTCTATGACCCATCCCTGCACCCTCTTCTCTGCCATCATCCCTGCCCCTCCTCTCTATGCCATCATCCCTGCACTCTTCTCTCTACTGACCAATCACTGCACTCTCCTCTACTGCCATCCAATCCCTGCAATCTCCTCTCTACTGCTTGCATCCCTGCACCCACCTCTCTACTGCCACCCCCATCCTTGCACCCTCCTCTCTACTGCCCCCATCTCTACACACTCCTTTCTACTGCCACCCCCATCCCTGCACCCTCCTTTCTACTCCATCCAATCCCTGCACCCTCCTCTCTACTGCCACCCCATCCCTGCCCTTCCTCTCTTCTCCCACCCCATCCCTGCACCATCCTCTCTACTGCCACCCCATCCCTGCCCTTCCTCTCTTCTCCCACCCATCCCTGCACCCTCTTCTCTACTGCCACCCCATCCCTGCACCCTCCTCTCTACTGACCCATCCCTGCACCCTACTCTATATTGCTCCCCATTACTGCACCCTCCTCTAAACCTACCCATCCCTGCACCCTCCCCTCTACTGCCACCCCCATCCCTGCACCCTACTCTATATTGCTCCCCATTACTGCCCCCATCCCTGCACCCTCCTCGCTACTGACCCATCCCTGCACCTTCCCTCTACTGCTACCCCCATCCCTGCACCCTCCCCTCTACTGCCACCCCATTCCTGCACGCTCCTCTCTTCTCCCACCCCGTCCCTGCACCCTCCTCTCTTCTCCCACCCCGTCCCTGCACCCTCCTCTCTTCTCCCACCCCGTCCCTGCACCCTCCTCTCTTCTCCCACCCCATCCCTGCACCCTCCGCTCTTCTCCCACCCCATGCCTGCACCCTCCTCTCTTCTCCCACCCCATGCCTGCACCCTCCTCTCTTCTCCCACTCCTGCACCCTCCTCTCTTCTCCCACCCCGTCCCTGCACCCTCCTCTCTATTGACCCATCCCGGCACCCCCCTCTCTTCTGACCCATCCCTGCACCCTCCTCTCTATTGACCCATCCCAGCACCCTCCTCTCTACTCCTCCCCATTACTGCCACCTTGTTTTTGCAGTAGGTATGGGTGTATGGGTGAGCTCATTTTAAATATAGAGAATTAATCTCTGATCGAACTGTATACAGCGGGACCCAGCAACCGTTCATATCTTCTGGCCCCCTAATTGTACAGCATTGGAGCCCCTATCTGTGGCAGTCCTGACATTCTGTGCTTCCTTTTCAGCCAAAATTTGTGCCAACATGGACGAGTGTGAGTTGTGCGCCCATCCGGCCTGCCGATGTACTTAGTGCCGACCAGTCCGTCACCTCCCCTTAGAGGAATGGGTGATCGCGCTCTGAAACCTTCGTCTACTGATCATACAAATCGATGGCAATAAGGAGGAAATTCTGTTTACTAAATAAAACCATGACTCAAATTCTCTCATTATGGCTCTTCGCGTTTGTTAAGATATGAAAGTCCTGAGAAGATATTGGGGGGGATTTATTAAGGGCCAACAGACTGAGAACTCTGCAAGGGCAGCTGCTCCAGAGCTCAGCAAATGAGGGGGAGCGCTGTTGACTTCCATCATCCAATCAATTGCAAGACAAAACGCTGTTTTTTTTTTTACAATATCCTTGCATGTGCATGCGATTGTATATTAGGGTGGCGGGGTTGTGCGGGGGGGGGGCAACCAATCAAGAGTGTATATGGACCATGGGCTGGCCTATGAACACAACTGACATACCAGGTATAAGCGATACATATGAGGGAACAATTAAGGGACTTTCGAGTCGCCAAAGAAAAGTCATAACGTCCACAACCACGTAATATAAATAAATAAATCATTTTTATTTGAACATTCATAAAGCTGTACAAAACACAACAAGACTCACACATAGTAAGACATCCTAAAAAACCACCCACCAATGTTCCCTCCTAATACTCTGTGACGAGAAGACCAACTCCCAATATTCTACGTGACGAGAAGACCAACTTCCAATATTCTACGTGACGAGAAGACCAACTTCCAATACTCTACGTGACGAGAAGACCAACTTCCAATACGCTACGTGACGAGAAGACCAACTTCCAATACTCTACGTGACAAGAAGACCAACTCCAATACTCTACGTGACGAGAAGACCAACTCCCAATATTCTACGTGACGAGAAGACCAACTCCCAATATTCTACGTGAGAAGAAGACCAACTTCCAATACTCTACGTGACGAGAAGACCAACTTCCAATATTCTACGTGACGAGAAGACCAACTTCCAATATTCTACGTGACGAGAAAGACCAACTCCAATATTCTACGTGACGAGAAGACCAACTTCCAATATTCTACGTGACGAGAAGACCAACTTCCAATACGTGAGGAGAAGACCAACTTCCAATATTCTACGTGAGGAGAAGACCAACTCCAATATTCTACGTGAGGAGAAGACCAACTTTCCAATATTCTACGTGAGGAGAAGACCAACTTCCAATATTCTACGTCACGAGAAGACCAACTTCCAATTTTCTACGTCACGAGAAGTCCAACTTCCAATACTCTACGTGACGAGAAGACCAACTTCCAATATTCTACGTGAGGAGAAGACCAACTTCCAATACTCTACGTGACGAGAAGACCAACTTCCAATATTCTACGTGAGGAGAAGACCAACTTCCAATACTCTACGTGACGAGAAGACCAACTTCCAATATTCTACGTGACAAGAAGACCAACTTCCAATATTCTACGTGAGGAGAAGACCAATGTGTATTATGTAACTCCAATATTCTACGTGAGGAGAAGACCAACTTCCCAATATTCTACGTGACAAGAAGACCAACTTCCAATATTCTACGTGAGGAGAAGACCAACTTCCAATATTCTACGTGACGAGAAGACCAACTTCAATATTCTACGACGAGAAGACCAACTTCCAATATTCACGAGAAGACCAACTTCCAATACTCTACGTGACGAGAAGACCAACTTCCAATATTCTACATGAGGAGAAGACCAACTTCCAATATTCTACGTAGAGGAGAAGAAGACCAACTTCCAATATTCTACGTGACGAGAAGATCAACTTCTAATACTCTACGTGACGAGAAGACCAACTTCCAAGAGTAGCCATTGCACCGAAGATCCAGATGAAGAACCCCCCCCTCCCCCCCGACACTGAGCTACAATATATTCTTCCAATTTACACCTAGCACAGATCTTCCAGCATGCTGGATTACTTTTAGATCAAGGCTGATATTAATGTTTTCCCTCCTGCAGACGATAAATGCCATGCTGACTATTTGCACTGAGCACACCTCACCGGCAGAGGATTTTTCATATGGGTGATCAGATCTTGACAAGTAAATATATGGCAACCCTAATTGGACCAAATGTCACAGAACAGGCCAAAGCCCCTGGCTGCAGGGGGTCCAAATCATTCAGAGTCTTCTTAATTTTACTGAAAGGGTTCCTGAGAGATGGAGGGGTGAGTGTGAACTCCTGGGACAGGAGGAGAACCTGACCTTGTCTGTGTTTATAGAGGGGATCTCTGCAGGGACTGGGCATCTGATGGGAAAACAATACCAAGTGAGCATCCAAACCCATCCCAGCCCATTGGATTGCAAAATGACTCAGATTGTGAATGTTGCGTCAGCCATGTTTAAAGTCTGCAGGAATCTTAAAAGAATTCTGTCATGAAAACGAAGCCATGTTCCAGGAGACTGCTGTCTAGTTACATAGGACTGGGCGCCATGTTCCAGGAGACTGCTGTCTAGTTACATAGGACTGGGTGCCATGTTCCAGGAGACTGCTGTCTAGTTACATAGGACTGGGTGCCATGTTCCAGGAGTCTGCTGTCTAGTTACATAGGACTAGGACTGGGTTCCATGTTCCAGGAGACTGCTGTCTAGTTACATAGGACTGGGTGCCATGTTCCAGGAGACTGCTGTCTAGTTACATAGGACTGGGTGCCATGTTCCAGGAGACTGCTGTCTAGTTACATAGGACTGGGTGCCATGTTCCAGGAGATTGCTGTCTAGTTACATAGGACTAGGACTGGGTGCCATGTTCCAGGAGACTGCTGTCTAGTTACATAGGACTGGGTGCCATGTTCCAGGAGACTGCTGTCTAGTTACATAGGACTGGGTGCCATGTTCCAGGAGATTGCTGTCTAGTAACATAGGACTAGAACTGGGCGCCATGTTTCAGGAGACTGCTGTCTAGTAACATAGGACTAGGACTGGGTGCCACGTTCCAGGAGACTGCTGTCTAGTTACATAGGACTAGGACTGGGTGCCAGGACTGCTTCCACGTTCCAGGAGTCTGGTTTGTCTAGTAACATAGGACTAGTCTGCTGTCTAGTAACATAGGACTAGGACTGGGTGTCATGTTCCAGGAGACATGGACTAGGACTGGGTGTCATGTTCCAGGAGTGCTAGTTACATAGGACTAGGACTGGGTGTCATGTTCCAGGAGACTGTTGTCTAGGAGGTCACTGTCCATGGTTACTGCCATGGTTACCATAGAGGGCTAGAAGAGACTGTTGGGGACTGCGATCAGCACTGCTTGTAGAAGGGAACACCCCTGAAACGTGTCCTGACAATGTTACTGTTACGCTGGCCATAGATGGGTAGAACAAAAGCTGAGGGAAATTCTCAGAACATTCATTTGTTGTTGAAAAGATTTTGTAGTTTTTATCATTTGACTTTGGAAAGAATTATTATTCTATAATTATAGAGGACTGCAAAGAATGGACTTTCCCGAATGAACACCACATTCACTGTTAGAAATTCCTTCAAGAAACATTTTCCATTCTGCCCCTTCGAATTTTCCCGTCACTGCAGTCAAAAACGAACGTCAGCTTGACCCACTATTCGATTAGAACAACAAACTTTCTCAGAACGTTCGTTCCCCAAGTCTTCATGTGAAATTCGTCCCATCTATGGCTTTAGTGCACATAAGAGAGTATCGCGTCCAGTGAACTGTTTTGTAGCAATTGCACCAGTACGGCTCCAATCACCGTGTCCAGGTTACAACCCATATCACTTCCTCGGCCCCGTCCCAGGTCTGCTCTCCCTCCACTCTCAGCTTCTCTGACAATCCCCCCTCTCCCCTTCACAGTCCAGATGTTCCTTATAATACAAACACTCCAAAAATGGCTGCTGGAGCCCATTACTGCAGACACTTCCTTCCATACAATAGCTGTGATAATCCACCGCCCAGCGTGCGGACATCTAGACTGTGATTGGTGGAGGGGAAGGTCCGGGATTACACTCAGCAATCAATGTAGTGTGTTCTGCCTGTGTTTGCCTGAAGCTTGCCGAGAGCTGCCAATTGACAGATAGACATCCCAGCCTCCACCCCTCCTCCTGCAGAGAAAGAGTCGGGGCTGTGCTCTGGAGTGACCTGGCCCCATGACACCAATGCGAGGCTCTGGAAGCGGTGATGCTGCCCTCGCCTCTCGCTCTCAGGGGGCCAGACTCAGGACAAGTTCCAGCCATGTCACTTCAGGCAGTGGCAGTGGTCCTGCAAGGGGTTCGGCAGTCTGGCAGTTCTTCTCCACATCACCGGAAGATGTGTCTGTTGCCGTATGCAACTTATGTGAGCAGAGGCTAAGCCGGGGCCGTCCGGGTACCCATTTGGGAACTTCGGCGCTTATACAGCACATGAGACGCCATCATACCATCCTATGGGAGATGTGCAGTGGTCAACAACGCCAAGCCCTTCCTCCTCGCCACCAGTCCAGTTTTCAATCCAAGACCCAGAAAGCATCATCATCATCGCTTGCTGCTACTGCTGTTACCCACAGTGTCCAGGCCTCTTCGGGGCAGGAAGACTCTGTCGTCTGTTGTAGCGATGATGAAGAAGGGGACACAACTGGTACTAAAAGCAAGTTGGACCACAGTGGCTCTACCGATATGCACAGTCAGCCTCACCCCCACCAGCAGCAAGAGCATAATCCTTCTCCTTCCCCTCCCTACAGTCACCAACCATCCATGGTGGAGTGTCTGGAACGGAAACACGCTGCCAATCATCCCCTAGTACGCCAACTCAATGCTCACCTGGCCAGATTGTTGGTGATGCAGTCACTGCCGTACCAGCTAGTGGATTCCAACTCTTTTCAGAAGCTCATGGAGTGCGCTCAGCCTCAGTGGAAGATTCCAAGTAGCCACTACTTCTCTAACAAGGCTATCCCTGCACTCTACGCTCACGTCACCAAGAAAATAGCGCATTCCCTCGATTCCTCCCTTTGTAGCTCCATCCACACTACTGCCGAAATCTGGAGCAGCAGCTACAGCCAGGAACAGTACTTGGCTTTCACAGCCCACTGGGTCAACTTAGTAAGTAGCAGTGAAAATGCATCGGAGGTGGAGCTGGTAACACCACCACGAATAGCCAGGTCAAGCTCTGAGACAAGACGTTCATCCCTGTCCTCCATGTCTTCCTCACAGGACCAATCCCGATCTCCAACAGCAAAGCAGCCAGCAAATACCTGTCTTCCTCCTTACCATACCTGTAAGGTGAAGCGCTGTCATGCCATATTGCACCTCATGAGCCTTGCGGACAGAAGTCACACAGCAGCCGAGTTGCTGGCATGCATCAATCAACAAATTGCCCGCTGGTTTTCCTCCCGTCTTCTCCACGTGGGCAATGTGGTCAATGACAATTCTAAGAACATCGTCGCTGCGCTGCGCATGGGGAAGCTAAAAAATTCTCCCAGCTTCACTCACGTCCTAAACTCAGCGGTGCATTCATTTCTAACAAACTATCCCGGTTTGGAAAAGGTCCTGGGCATGGCTAGGAGAGTGTGCTCCCATTTTAGCAGATCCTACACAGCTAAAAATGCTCTCTTGGACTTGCAGAGACAGAATGGCCTCCCTTTTCACAAACTGATATGCGATGTCCCCATGCAATGGAATTCCACCCTGCAGATGCTGGACCGACTCTACGAGCAACAGAAAGCAGTGGATGACTACATGGTGCACCATGGCACAAATGTAGGGAACCTATCCTTGTTTGAACCCAGCCAATGGCAGCTGATCAGGGATGTGTGTCACCTTCTAAAGCCCTTCGAAGAGGCGACCAGGTTTGTCAGTCGGGAGAACTGTGGCATGAACGACGTCATTCCACTCATCTTTATACTGGAGAAAGCACTGACATTAATGCAACAAGGTGAAGAAGAAGATGAAGTTCCGGATCTCACTTGCTGCCGTGTATCTGTTGGAGAAACATTTGGGGGGGCCTCAGCACAGGAGGAAATGGAGGAGGACGAGGAAGGTCAACATTTCATACATTTGAAAACCAAAGAGGAAGCTCGTCCTTCAATTCCTTTGAAAGAGCAGGAAGAGGAGGCAATGTCATTGCCAGTTGGGGGATGAGGCTGATCACCTGTCCAGCATATGTGCCAGTGGTGGCCATGATGGTAACATGCATGAAGAATTCCACTGGGAGGTGGGGAATGAAGGGACTATGGGCTCAGAGACACTGGCCAGTATGGCGACCTACATGCTCACTTGTTTGCAGAGTGACATGCATATTACGGACATCAAGCAGAGGGATGACTATTGGGTGGCCACACTCCTGGACCCCCGCTATAAGAGCAAAATGGGGAAATTTTTTGAAGCTTCTGAAAGGGAAACAAAACTAAGGCATTACCAAGCTACACTCTGCAGCCAGCTTGCAGCGGCTTTCGCTGAGCAGACACCTATAAGTCCCTCATCGGAGGATGAGGCCCCTCTTCGCTCCCCTCTACACCATCCCTCCAACACCTTCAGCAAAGTCACCAGCACCAGCCACTACAGTTTATTCGACATGATGGAAAACTTTTTCCAGCCACCACCCCACACGGAGCCATCCAACCAAAGATATACGCAGCATTTTGAGAAGATGGTCACCTCCTACCTGGACTGCTCCCTGGTCCCAGACAACCTGAGCTATGACCCCATGAACTACTGGGTGTGCAAACTAGACCAATGGCCAGAGCTGGCTCAGTTTGCCATCCAGTTGCTCACCTGCCCACCCTCAAGTGTCCTCTCAGAAAGAGTATTCCGTGAGGCAGGTGGCATCATCAACCCGAAATGTACAAAACTGTCTGCTGCAAGAGTGGAGAGATTGACCTTTATCAAAACGAATGAAAGCTGGATAAGTGACAGTTTCCTGCCACCTCTGCCTGATACTAATGAATAGATCCACCAGCAAAGACTGGAACCCATCCACTGCCCCGATGCCTGCCTGCTGCGGGCAACAACTATACATACATACATAGAGATCCCTCTTTGCCAAAGCAGGTGGCGCTAGTCATCTCCTCCACACAAAATGATATGTAGTGAGCCCAGCACGGCCTTCCATTACATTCTCTGATGTCTTATCAGCCACAAAAGAGAATACAGAACACATTTCACAGCAGAGCGGGCGAACCTCTTCATTGTCTTCCACAGAGGTCATTGCAACCCTATAATACCCATGATAGGAATGTACACGCATGTGTTTGTTGCCACGGAACATGGCATGGGCACCGGTCATAACAGACTGGCCTGAATCATTTCTGAAGGCTCTACGTGTGCCAGCATCGCATGACCTGCCAGAAACATGGAGAGTGGAGCCATCTCAACATCATGTGCCTATTCTGGACTACAGACCCCCACACAGACTATGGACTACAGACCCCTCATAGATCATGGACTACAGACCCCCACACAGACTATGGACTACAGACCCCCACACACAGACTATGGACTACAGACCCCCATAGATCAGGACTACAGACCCCCACACAGACTATGGACTACAGACTAGATCATGGACTACAGACCCCACACAGACTATGGACTACAGACCCCTCATAGACTATGGACTACAGACCCCCACACAGACTATGGACTACAGACCCCCACATAGACATAGACCCCTCATAGATCTATGGACTACAGACCCCCACACAGACTATGGACTACAGACCCCCACACAGATCATGGACTACAGACCCCCACACAGACTATGGACTACAGACCCCCACACAGACTATAGACTACAGACCCCCATGGACTACAGACCCCCACACAGACTATGGACTACAGACCCCCAGACTATGGACTACAGACCCCCACACAGACTATAGACCCCCACACAGACTATAGACCCCCACACAGACTATAGACTACAGACCCCACTTATAGACTATGGACTACAGACCCCCACACAGACTATGGACTACAGACCCCCACACAGACTATGGACTACAGACCCCCACATAGACATAGACCCCACACAGACTATGGACTACAGACCCCCACACAGACTATAGACCCCACACAGACTATGGACTACAGACCCCCACACAGACTATAGACCCCCACAGACAGACTATGGACTACAGACCCCCAGACCCCCACAGACTATGGACTACAGACCCCCACACAGACTATGGACTACAGACCCCCACATAGACTATGGACTACAGACCCCCACACATATGGACTACAGACCCCCACACAGACTATGGACTACAGACCCCCACACAGACTATGGACTACAGACCCCCACACAGACTATGGACTACAGACCCCCACACAGACTATGGACTACAGACCCCCACATAGACTATGGACTACAGACCCCTCATAGACTATGGACTACAGACCACACAGACTATGGACTACAGACCCCCACACAGACTATGGACTACAGACCCCCATACACAGACTATGGACTACAGACCCCCCACACAGACTATGGACTACAGACCCCCACACAGACATATGGACTACAGACCCCCACACAGACTAGACTACAGACCCCATGACTACAGACCCCCACACAGACTATGGACTACAGACCCCCACACAGACTATGGACTACAGACCCCCACACAGACTATGGACTACAGACCCCCACACAGACTATGGACTACAGACCCCCACAGACATGGACTACAGACCCCCACACAGACTATGGACTACAGACCCCCACACAGACTATGGACTACAGACCCCCACACAGACTATGGACTACAGACCCCCACACAGACTATGGACTACAGACCCCACACAGACTATGGACTACAGACCCCCACATAGACTATGGACACAGACCCCACACAGACTATAGACTACAGACCCCCCACACAGACTATAGACTACAGACCCCCACAGACTATGGACTACAGACCCCCACACAGACTATGGACTACAGACCCCCACACAGACTATGGACTACAGACCCCCACACAGACTATGGACTACAGACCCCCACACAGACTATGGACTACAGACCCCCACACAGACTATGGACTACAGACCCCCCACACAGACTACAGACCCCCACACAGACATGGACTACAGACCCCACACAGACAGACTACAGACCCCCACACAGACTACAGGACCCACACAGACTATAGGACTACAGACCCCCACACAGACTATAGGACTACAGACCCCCACACAGACTATGGACTACAGACCCCCACACAGCCATAGAACTAGACTACAGACCCCCCCACATAGACTACAGACCCCACACAGACTATGGACTACAGACCCCCACTACAGACCCCCACACAGACTACAGACCCCACTATAGACTACAGACCCCCACACAGACTATAGACTACAGACCCCCCCCCACACAGACTATAGACTACAGACCCCCCCATAGACTATAGACTACAGACCCCCACACAGACTACAGACCCCCCCCCCATAGACTATAGACTACAGACCCCACACAGACTATGGACTACAGACCCCCACACAGACTACAGACCCCCACAGACTATAGACCCCCACAGACTATAGACTACAGACCCCCACACAGACTACAGACACAGACTACAGACCCCCACAGACTACAGACCCCCACACAGACTACAGACCCCCACACAGACTACAGACCCCACACAGACTACAGACCCCCACACAGACTACAGACCACCACACAGACTACAGATGTTGTGATCTTTGTTCAGGAGGTTCTCCCACACAAGCGTTGTTTGATGTTGGCTCAGGTTCAGTCAATAGACAGCGATGTTGATCAAAGTCATCGGATCTGTCAGGGACAGTAAAGTTTTATGGTGATGTCCCATGGTGCCAAGACACCCTACAGCCAGTCAGAGGAGGAGAAGCTTCTTCCTGATTCCACACAAAGTATAAATAGCTGACACCACAGTCCAGCAGAAGAACCGCTGAGGACCTCAAGATGTGGACCAGACTTCTGTGTCTTCTCGGCCTCTTCTACCTGGGTGACTGTGTCACTGTCAAGGTAAGATCCTGGCCCCCGAGTATTGGTGGAGGCCGGAACGTTATACCAACTAACGGTTTCTTCATCCCTCAGGAGACCTCAGCACTTCATTGCCCAGTCTGAGGAGGTTGGGAGGGGGTCCCATTCTACTTGGTAAAACTTTATCCTGTTATATATTGTACAGAAACACCCAGCTGGGCATCCAGGGACTATGAAGGCAACACCCCGAGCAATCTATACCAAACCCAGAGACAACCTAAACAGCCCGTAGATCATGCAATTGTATTTCCTTCAACCACGAGTGATAGGAAAGAAGATTCCTTCAACACAGTCAATGTTGGTGGTGGAATCCCTCCCACAGCACTCTTGAGTTCTGCTGGTGGGGAGCCCTCCCTGCTGGCAGAACACAATGATCATAGCTGGTGGCTCAAGCCTCGTCAGTGAACGCATGAAAGAATTGAAACTGGCTGGTTGTACTGAAGTCGGTTGATGGGTCAACTTCAGTACAATCAACCTGCCCATAGATGGTCCCTGCTTACCCGGCCAAGAGTCCACCCATCTATGGCTGGCTTTAGACTCTAAGGCTTCTCCTCTGATTGGTTTTCACTTTTTGGTGGATTGACCTATTGCCATTCTGTGTGATCCATGTCCTTTCCTTCGAAAATGGAACGTGGTCGATTCTGCTCCACAGATATCCAAATACTTTCTGCAGAGCGGAGATACGGTAGGTACATGGTGTGTGTGAGGTGACACCAGGGCGGTGGGAAGGTTGGATGAAGATGACATGTTCTGCCAATCATTGCTTCTTCCTCTAGGATGGAATTTGTTACATAGGATCTGCAGGTAAAAAAGGTCCATGAAGACTGACACCTTCATTGTCCAATCAGATGTCACACTAGAGTGTGAGGCCCAGCCTGGCCCTGGAGCCCAATATACGGCCCCTGGGCATTTCTGAGCAGCCCTCAGGGCCCCTGCATACAGTCATTTGTGTTTTCCTGCAATAGCAGTAATCTCACGCTGCTTCATGTACTGTCTCCGGTCTATGATGGTCTAAAGCTTGTCTCCCAACAACTCCTACAGCATGTCCGCAGTCTCTGACCGCCTCCTGTACTGTGTCCGCAGTCTCTGGTCATCTCCTGTACTGTGTCCGCAGTCTCTGACCGCCTCCTGTACCGTGTCCGCAGTCTCTGACCGCCTCCTGTACCGTGTCCGCAGTCTCTGACCGCCTCCTGTACCGTGTCCGCAGTCTCTGACCGCCTCCTGTACCGTGTCCGCAGTCTCTGACCGCCTCCTGTACCGTGTCCGCAGTCTCTGACCGCCTCCTGTACTGTGTCCGCAGTCTCTGACCGCCTCCTGTACCGTGTCTGCAGTCTCTGGTCATCTCCTGTACCGTGTCCGCAGTCTCTGGTCATCTCCTGTACCGTGTCCGCAGTCTCTGACCGCCTCCTGTACCATGTCCGCAGTCTCTGGTCATCTCCTGTACCGTGTCCGCAGTCTCTGACCGCCTCCTGTACCGTGTCCGCAGTCTCTGGTCATCCCCTGTACCGTGTCCGCAGTCTCTGGTCATCCCCTGTACCGTGTCCGCAGTCTCTGGTCATCCCCTGTACCGTGTCCGCAGTCTCTGGTCATCCCCTGTACCGTGTCCGCAGTCTCTGGTCATCCCCTGTACCGTGTCCGCAGTCTCTGGTCATCCCTGTACCGTGTCTGCAGTCTCTGGTCATCCCTGTACCGTGTCCGCAGTCTCTGGTCATCCCCCTGTACCGTGTCCGCAGTCTCTGGTCATCCCCTGTACCGTGTCCGCAGTCTCTGGTCATCCCTGTACCGTGTCCGCAGTCTCTGGTCATCCCTGTACCGTGTCCGCAGTCTCTGGTCATCTCCTGTACCGTGTCCGCAGTCTCTGGTCATCCCGTCCCTGTACCGTGTCCGCAGTCTCTGGTCATCTCCTGTACCTGTGTCCGCAGTCTCTGGTCATCTCCTGTACTATGTCCGCAGTCTCTGGTCATCCCCTGTACTATGTCCGCAGTCTCTGGTCATCTCCTGTACTGTGTCCGCAGTCTCTGGTCATCCCCTGTACCGTGTCCGCAGTCTCTGGTCATCTCCTGTACCGTGTCCGCAGTCTCTGGTCATCCCCTGTACCGTGTCCGCAGTCTCTGGTCATCCCCTGTACCGTGTCCGCAGTCTCTGGTCATCCCCTGTACCATGTCTGTAGTCTCTGACTGTCTCCTGTACTGTGTCCGCAGTCTCTGGTCATCTCCTGTACTGTGTCTGCAGTCTCTGGTCATCCCCTGTACTATGTCCGCAGTCTCTGGTCATCTCCTGTACTATGTCTGCAGTCTCTGGTCATCTCCTGTACTGTGTCTGCAGTCTCTGGTCATCTCCTGTACTGTCTGCAGTCTCTGGTCATCTCCTGTACTGTCTGCAGTCTCTGGTCATCCCCTGTACCATGTCTGCAGTCTCTGACCGTCTCCTGTACCATGTCTGCAGTCTCTGGTCATCTCCTGTACTGTGTCTGCAGTCTCTGGTCATCTCCTGTACTGTGTCTGCAGACTCTGGTCATCCCCTGTACTATGTCCGCAGTCTCTGGTCATCTCCTGTACTATGTCTGCAGTCTCTGGTCATCTCCTGTACCATGTCTGTAGTCTCTGACTGTCTCCTGTACTGTGTCTTTGATCTCTGACCATCTCTTGTAGAATGTCCACAGTCTCTGACTGTCTAAAGAACAGAGGTATACTGCTCAGGCAAACAATCCAGATCGATCCACGACAGGTGCAGGCTCCGGCTCGCCCCCCCAGACAATGGAACAGGAAGAAGGGCGAGCCGCACACCGGAGGGTGGATGAATGTAGTGTGTAATTATTGATCCATAGGACACACAAAGCACCAGGACAGGAATACAGGACCGGTTCATGCGTTTCACATGAGAAGCACGAGATCACGTGATACACGCTAACAGGTCCTGTATTCCTGTCCTGGTGCTTTGTGTGTCCTATGGATCAATAATTACACACTACATTCATCCACCCTCCGGTGTGCGGCTCACCCTTCTTCCTGTCCGCAGTCTCCGGTCATCTCCTGTACTGTGTCCGCAGTCTCTGGTCATCTCCTGTACTGTGTCCGCAGTCTCTGGTCATCTCCTGTACTGTGTCCGCAGTCTCCGGTCATCTCCTGTACTGTGTCCGCAGTCTCTGGTCATCTCCTGTACTATGTCCGCAGTCTCTGGTCATCTCCTGTACTGTGTCCGCAGTCTCTGATCATCTCCTGTACTATGTCCGCAGTCTCTGGTCATCTCCTGTACTGTGTCCGCAGTCTCTGGTCATCTCCTGTACTGTGTCTGTGTCGCAGTCTCTGGTCATCTCCTGTACTGTGTCCGCAGTCTCGGTCATCTCCTGTACTGTGTCCGCAGTCTCTGGTCATCTCCTGTACTATGTCCGCAGTCTCTGGTCATCTCCTGTACTGTGTCCGCAGTCTCTGGTCATCTCCTGTACTCTCCGCAGTCTCTGGTCATCTCCTGTACTGTGTCCGCAGTCTCTGGTCATCTCCTGTACTATGTCCGCAGTCTCTGGTCATCCCTGTACTATGTCCGCAGTCTCTGGTCATCCCCTGTACTGTCTGCAGTCTCTGGTCATCTCCCTGTACTGTGTCTGCAGTCTCTGGTCATCTCCTGTACTGTGTCTGCAGTCTCTGGTCATCTCCTGTACTATGTCCGCAGTCTCTGGTCATCTCCTGTACTGTCCGCAGTCTCTGGTCATCTCCTGTACTGTCTGCAGTCTCTGGTCATCTCCTGTACTGTGTCTGCAGTCTCTGGTCATCTCCTGTACTGTGTCTGCAGTCTCTGGTCAGTCTCTGGTCTCATCTCCTGTACTGTGTCCGCAGTCTCTGGTCATCTCCTGTACTGTGTCCGCAGTCTCTGGTCATCCCCTGTACTGTGTCCGCAGTCTCTGGTCATCCTGTACTGTGTCCAAATAAAGGACAGTTCATACTATGTCCGCAGTCTCTGGTCATCCCCTGTACTACCGTGTCCGCAGTCTCTGGTCATCCCCTGTACTGTCTCCGCAGTCTCTGGTCATCCCCTGTACTGTGTCCGCAGTCTCTGGTCATCCCCTGTACTGTGTCCGCAGTCTCTGGTCATCCCCTGTACTGTCTCATCTCCTGTACTGTGTCCGCAGTCTCTGAATCTGTATTGTAGGTCGGAGGTCACTCAGTAATGGCGGCTCTCTCTGTATTGTAGGTGGGAGGTCACTCAGTAATGGCGGCTCTCTCCGTATTGTAGGTCGGAGGTCACTCAGTAATGGCGGCTCTCTCTGTATTGTAGGTCGGAGGTCACTCAGTAATGGCGGCTCTCTCTGTATTGTAGGTCGGAGGTCTCAGTAATGGCGGCTCTCTCTGTATTGTAGGTCGGAGGTCACTCAGTAATGGCGGCTCTGTCTGTATTGTAGGTCAGAGGTCACTCAGTAATGGCGGCTCTCTCTGTATTGTAGGTGGGAGGTCACTCAGTAATGGCGGCTCTCTCTGTATTGTAGGTCAGAGGTCACTCAGTAATGGCGGCTCTCTCTGTATTGTAGGTCAGAGGTCACTCAGTAATGGCGGCTCTCTCTGTATTGTAGGTGGGAGGTCACTCAGTAATGGCGGCTCTCTCTGTATTGTAGGTGGGAGGTCACTCAGTAATGGCGGCTCTCTCTGTATTGTAGGTGGGAGGTCACTCAGTAATGGCGGCTCTCTCTGTATTGTAGGTGGGAGGTCACTCAGTAATGGCGGCTCTCTCTGTATTGTAGGTCAGAGGTCACTCAGTAATGGCGGCTCTCTCTGTATTGTAGGTCAGAGGTCACACCTTCTCTCTGGAGGCCGTCAAGCAGTATAAACAGGTCATGAAGAAGAGTCAGGTGGCGGCCGATCCGACTCACCAAACCGAACAGCAAATGTGCAGAAACAAGGACCTGCCGAGGGAACTGCAGGAAGTGTGCCGTGGCACCGACACCATGGAGATCAGGACGACATTCGGAGAACTGGGTAATGTGGAGCTCCGCCTCTCTAGTGAACAGGAGTGGTGTCACTCCAGACTCCTCCCACACACTGACATGTCTGACCTGAGACTGCTGGGGGGCAGGGAGGTGACATCGACTGTGTACAGGTGGCAGGGAGGGAGCACAGATTCCCCTCTATTGCCCCCAGCACCCCCCCCCGTACCCTCCTCTCTTCTCCCACCCCACCCCGTCCTCTCTTCTCCCACCCCACCCCCGTACCCTCCTCTCTTCTCCCACCCCACCCCCCCCTCTCACCCTCCTCTCTCTCACACCCCACCCCGTCCTCTCTTCTCCCACCCCACCCCCCCCCTCTCCCCTCCTCTCTTCTCCCCACCCCACCCCGTCCTCTCTTCCTCACACCCCCCACCCCCCCCCCCACCCTCCTCTCTTCTCCCCCCCACCCCCCCCCCCCCCACCCTCCCTCTTCTCACACCCCCCCCCCCACCCTCCTCTCTTCTCACACCCCACCCCCCCCCCTCCCCTTCTCACACACCCACCCCCCACCCTCCTCTCTTCTCACACCCCACCCCCCCACCCCCCTCTCATCTCACCCCCCCCCCCCCCCCCACCCCCCCCCCCCCCCCCTCTCTCACCCCCCACCCCCTCCTCCTCCCCCCCCTCCTCTCTTTTCCCCCCCACCCCTGCACCCCCACCTTCCCCACCCCCCCCCTCTTCTCCCCCCCCCCCCCACCCTCCCCCTCCCACCCCACCCCCCCCCCCCCCCTCCTCTCTTCTCCCACCCCCCCCCCCTCTCTCCCCCCCCCCCCCCCCCACCCCCACTCCCCCCTCTCCCCCCCCCCACCCTCCTCTCTTCTCCCCCCCCCCCCCCCCCCCCACCCCCCCCCCCCCCCCCCCCCCCCTCTTTTCCACCCCACCCCCTCCACTCTTTTCCCCCCCCCACCCCCTCCACCCCCTTCCCCCCCCCCCCCCCCCCCCCCCCCCCCCCCCCCCCCCCCCCCCCCCTTTTCCCCCCCCACCCCCCCACCCCCCCCACTCTTCTCCCCCCCCTCCCCTCTTTTCCCACCCCACCCCCTCCCCCCCTTTTCCCACCCCACCCCCCCCCCCCCAGCATGGACGAGTGTGAGATCTGTGCCAACGCCGCCTGCACTGGTTGTTGGTATGGGTGAAGACCGATCTGCTATGACCCTCCCCCCCCCCCCCGACAGATTCACCATCCAAGTCTGCAGCTTCCACCTATCAATGAAGAAGAGAAGATATCAAATCCAATGCAATCTGAATGCTAAATAAAATGATTTCTGATGTACTCTGTATGCGGTTGTGTCTGTTCACAGGAGGCTGTGTATGGTGTCATCCATGTAAGATCGTTCTCTCCACATTGTGTTCGGTTATTTCCTGCCCGCCCTCATTACTCGGAACCATCTTGTAGTCTGAAGATCCCACACGGTCCTGAATTCTGGGACATGGAGTCACTGTGCCCTGGGGTAGGTGTCACTGTGCCCTAGGGGGTAGGTGTCACTGTGCCCTAGGGGGTAGGTGTCACTGTGCCCTAGGGGGTAGGTGTCACTGTGCCCTGGGGTAGGTGTCACTGTGCCCTGGGGGGTATGTGCCCTAGGGGGTAGGTGTCACTGTGCCCTGGGGGGTATGTGCCCTAGGGGGTAGGTGTCACTGTGCCCTAGGGGGTAGGTGTCACTGTGCCCTGGGGGTAGGCGTCACTGTGCCCTGGGGGTAGGTGCCTCTGTGCCCTGGGGGTAGGTGTCACTGTGCCCTGGGGGGTATGTGCCCTAGGGGGTAGGTGTCACTGTGCCCTAGGGGGTAGGTGTCACTGTGCCCTGGGGGTAGGTGCCTCTGTGCCCTGGGGGTAGGTGCTTCTGTGCCCTAGGGGGTAGGTGTCACTGTGCCCTAGGGGGTAGGTGTCACTGTGCCCTAGGGGGTAGGTGTCACTGTGCCCTAGGGGGTAGGTGTCACTGTGCCCTAGGGGGTAGGTGTCTCTGTGTCCTAAGGGGTAGGTGTCACTGTGCCCTGGGGGGAGGTGCCTATGTGCATGGGGGGAGGTGCCTCTGTGCATGGGGGGAGGTGCCTCTGTGCCCTGCGGTAGGTGTCACTGTGCCCTAGGGGGTAGGTGTCACTGTGCCCTAGGGGGTAGGTGTCACTGTGCCCTAGGGGGTAGGTGTCACTGTGCCCTAGGGGGTAGGTGCCTCTGTGCCCTGGGGTAGGTGCCTCTGTGCCCTGGGGGGTAGGTGTCACTGTGCCCTGGGGGTAGGTGCCTCTGTGCCCTGGGGGGTAGGTGTCACTGTGCCCTGGGGGTAGGTGCCTCTGTGCCCTGGGGTAGGTGTCACTGTGCCCTAGGGGGTAGGTGTCA
This sequence comes from Staurois parvus, assembly GCA_951230385.1. Taxonomy (NCBI): domain Eukaryota; kingdom Metazoa; phylum Chordata; class Amphibia; order Anura; family Ranidae; genus Staurois; species Staurois parvus. Next base: position 569,138 of record CATNWA010012688.1, on the reverse strand, counting down.
CTGTGCCCTGGGGGTAGGTGCCTCTGTGCCCTGGGGTAGGTGTCACTGTGCCCCGGGGGTAGGTGTCACACATTTCACCAAGCATGCCCATACTATTCTACACACCGCTAATAAAGTGACCAGATAGGGATGGGACCCGCCGTGCAGAGATCAGACAGGGATGGGACCCGGCCGTGCAGAGATCAGACAGGGATGGGACCCGGCCGTGCAGAGATCAGACAGGGATGGGACCCGGCCGTGCAGAGATCAGACAGGATGGGACCCGGCCGTGCAGAGATCAGACAGGGATGGGACCCGGCCGTGCAGAGATCAGACAGGGATGGGACCCGGCTGTGCAGAGATCAGATAGGGATTGGACCCGGCCGTGCAGAGACCAGATAGGGATGGGACCCGGCCGTGCAGAGATCAGACAGGGATGGGACCCGGCTATTCAGAGACCAGATAGTGATGGGACCCGGCCGTGCAGAGACCAGATAGGGATGGGACCCGGCCGTGCAGAGATCAGATAGTGATGGGACCCGGCCGTGCAGAGACCAGATAGTGATGGGACCCGGCCGTGCAGAGACCAGATAGGGATGGGACCCGGCTATGCAGAGATCAGACAGGGATGGGACCCGGCCGTGCAGAGATCAGACAGGGATGGGACCCGGCTATGCAGAGACCAGATAGGGATGGGACCCGGCCGTGCAGAGATCAGACAGGGATGGGACCCGGCTGTGCAGAGATCAGATAGGGATGGGACCCGGCCGTGCAGAGACCAGATAGTGATGGGACCCGGCCGTGCAGAGATCAGACAGGGATGGGACCCGGCCGTGCAGAGACCAGATAGTGATGGGACCCGGCCGTGCAGAGATCAGACAGGGATGGGACCCGGCTGTGCAGAGATCAGACAGGGATGGGACCCGGCTGTGCAGAGATCAGACAGGGATGGGACCCGGCGTGCAGAGATCAGATAGGGATGGGACCCGGCCGTGCAGAGATCAGACAGGGATGGGACCCGGCCGTGCAGAGACCAGATAGTGATGGGACCCGGCCGTGCAGAGATCAGATAGGGATGGGACCCGGCCGTGCAGAGATCAGACAGGGATGGGACCCGGCCGTGCAGAGATCAGATAGGGATGGGACCCGGCTGTGCAGAGATCAGATAGGGATGGGACCCGGCTGTGCAGAGATCAGATAGGGATGGGACCCGGCCGTGCAGAGATCAGATAGGGATGGGACCCGGCCGAGCAGAGATCAGACAGCGATGGGACCCGGCCGTGCAGAGATCAGATAGGGATGGGACCCGGCCGTGCAGAGATCAGATAGGGATGGGACCCGGCCGAGCAGAGATCAGACAGGGATGGGACCCGGCCGTGCAGAGATCAGACAGCGATGGGACCCGGCCGTGCAGAGATCAGACAGCGATGGGACCCGGCCGAGCAGAGATCAGACAGAGATGGGACCCGGCCGTGCAGAGACTGGGTACAAATATCAACTGTCTCCCAGAGGGCACCAAGACATCCTTCCAACCATTACTCCACCCCCACCCTGCTACTCAGCAGACGTGGGGTAATAGCTTGCACGCACGCCACTCTGTTTCTCCATGGGGGTAAGGGTGGCAATCACTTCCACAGATTGGAGACCCCTGTGTGTGATGAGGCAATGCTTACATCTCCGTGTGATCAGGCTGTATATTGGAGGATCTGGGATGTCGTTTTCTGTTGGAGGAAACTAAAGGACAAGCGAGGACACCATTCTTCTGTAATATGATACAGCGAAAGATAAACATCCCACAGAGGTGCAGACACCAGAAATAGCAGAAATAGACACGTCCACGTCGGCTGATCATACCATTTATTCTCAGTAGATGTACATGTGTGGGATACACTTCGGCAACATTGCGGCAGTCAAATGTCAGGAAAGGTTCCATGTGGCAGTCCATGCGGCAGTCCACGCGGCAGTCCACGCGGCAGTCCACGCGGCAGCCCAGCCGTACAACAACCGAACGATTACAGAGCAGCAATCTCTCATTTTATCGTATCTCTGAGATTAAAGAGGCTGGAAGAGTCTGTCCAACGTTCTCCATACTTTTCTTTCCATGAATTGCTCGATTCACTGATCACTCTCTTCTGTAATAGATCGGTCATCCATACAAGTACAGAAGTGGAAGTGCAACAGACTGATTCCTGGGTATGAAGTCACAGCCAATCAGATTTGTGCTTTTATTTCTTATTGTAATTATATGTAATCCAGTTCGCTCTCGTCTGCAGATCAGGTGACATTTAATGCTTCTTGGCTTCAGTTTTAGCATTTCCCTCCAAATTCACCTCAATAAAGCCAAAAGAAACATGGAGAAAGATGGCTGGATTTCTAGAAGAAGACGTCCCAGTCTGGACAAGGGCCTATTGGTCAGGGGTTGGAGTCCCAGCCTGGACAGGGGTTGGAGTCCCAGCCTGGACAAGGGTCCAGTGGTCAGGGGTTGGCGTCCCAGCCTTGAAAGGGATCCATTGGTCAAGGGTTGGAGTTCCAGAATGGATAGATGTCCACTAGTCAGGGGTTGGGGTCCCAGCCTGGAAAAGGGGTCCATTGGTCAAGGGTTGGAGTTCCAGAATGGATAGATGTCCACTAGTCAGGGGTTGGGGTCCCAGCCTGGAAAGGGGTCCATTGGTCAAGGGTTGGAGCTCCAGAATGGATAGATGTCCACTGGTCAGGGGTTGGGGTCCCAGCCTGGAAAGGGGTCCATTGGTCAAGGGTTGGAGCTCCAGAATGGATAGATGTCCACTAGTCAGGGGTTGGGGTCCCAGCCTGGAAAGGGGTCCATTGGTCAAGGGTTGGAGCTCCAGAATGGATAGATGTCCACTAGTCAGGGGTTGGGGTCCCAGCCTGGAAAGGGGTCCATTGGTCAAGGGTTGGAGCTCCAGAATGGATAGATGTCCACTGGTCGGGGATCAAAGCTCCAGTTTGGATAGAGATTCATTGGTTATGGATAGAACTCCAGTAAATAAAAAAAAAAAAAAAAAAAAAAAAAAAAAAAAAGATACATTAGTCAGAGAACAGGGCTCCAGACTGAACAGAGGTCCATTGGTCACAGTATAGAGCCCACGTCTGCACAGAAGTCCTGTCCACTGGTCAAGGATCAAAGCTCCAAATTGAACAGAGATCCATCAGTCAGGGATCGGAGCTCCGGCCCGGACATCGGCCCCATCAGTCAGGGATCGGAGCTCCGGCCCGGACATCGGCCCCATCAGTCAGGGATCGGAGCTCCGGCCCGGACATCGGCCCCATCAGTCAGGGATCGGAGCTCCGGCCCGGACATCGGCCCCATCAGTCAGGGATCGGAGCTCCGGCCCGGACATCGGCCCCATCAGTCAGGGATCGGAGCTCCGGCCCGGACATCGGCCCCATCAGTCAGGGATCGGAGCTCCGGCCCGGACATCGGCCCCATCAGTCAGGGATCGGAGCTCCGGCCCGGACATCGGCCCCATCAGTCAGGGATCGGAGCTCCGGCCCGGACATCGTCAGGGATCCCCCGGACATCGGCCCCATCAGTCGGGAACTGAAGCTCCAAACTGCACAGACGTTCAACGTTCAGAGATCAAAGCTCCAGTCTGAACAGAGATCAATTGGTCATGAACAGAAACTTCAGTATGGACAAGGATCTATCATTTGGCTCCAGACTGTACAGAGGTCTATGGGTTGGGGATTGGAGTTCCAAACTATACAGAGCATGCACCATGCTACCTACACCCCTATAACATCTCCCGGTACATGCCCCATGCTACCTACTCCCCTATAACATCTCCCGGTACACACCCCATGCTACCCTACACCCCTATAACATCTGCCGGTACACGCCCCATGCTACCTACTCCCCCTATAACATCTCCCGGTACACGCCCCATGCTACCTACTCCCCTATAACATCTCCCGGTACACACCCATGCTACCCTACACCCCTATAACATCTGCCGGTACACACGCCCCATGCTACCTACTCCCCTATAACATCTCCCGGTACACGCCCCATGCTACCCTACACCCCTATAACATCTCCCGGTACACGCCCCATGCTACCCTAACACACCCCTATACTATCCCATGGTACACGCCCCATGCTACCTACACCCCTATACTATCCCATGGTACACGCCCCATGCTACCTACACCCCTATACTATCCCATGGTACACGCCCCATGCTACCTACACCCCTATACTATCTCCCATGGTACACGCCCCATGCTACCTACACCCCTATACTATCCTCCCGGGTACACACCCCATGCTACCCTACACCCCTATAACATCTCCCGGTACACGCCCCATGCTACCTACTCCCCCCGGTCTCCCGGTACACGCCCCATGCTACCTACTCCCCTATAACATCTCCCGGTACACGCCCCATGCTACCCTACACCCCCCTATAACATCTCCCGGTACACGCCCCATGCTACCCTACACCCCTATACTATCCCATGGTACACGCCCCATGCTACCTACACCCCTATACTATCCCATGGTACACGCCCCATGCTACCTACACCCCTATACTATCCTATGGTACACACCCCATGCTACCTACACTCCTATAACATCTCCCGGTACACGCCCCATGCTACCTACACCCCTATACTATCCCATGGTACACGCCCCATGCTACCTACACCCCTATACTATCCCATGGTACACGCCCCATGCTACCTACACCCCTATACTATCCTATGGTACACGCCCCATGCTACCTACACCCATATACCATCTCCCAGTACACGCCCAATGCTGCACCTACCCCTATACGATCCCCCGGTATACGCCCCATGCTACCTACACCCCTATATCATCTCCCAGTACACGCCCCATACTGCACCTACCCTATACGATCCCCCGGTACACGCTCCATGCTACCTACACCCATATACCATCTCCCAGTACACGCCCAATGCTGCACCTACCCCCTATACGATCCCCCCGTATACGCACCATGCTACCTACACCCCTATATCATCTACCGGTACACGCCCCATGCTACCTACACCCCTATATCATCTACCGGTACACGCCCCATGCTACCTACACCCCTATATCATCTCCCAGTACATGCCCCATACTGCACCTACCCCTATACGATCCCCCGGTATATATAACGCACCATGCTACCTACACCCCTATATCATCTACCGGTACACGCCCCATGCTACCTACACCCCTATATCATCTCCCAGTACACGCCCCATACTGCACCTACCCCTATACGATCCCCCGTATACGCACCATGCTACCTACACCCCTATATCATCTCCCGGTACATGCCCCATGCTGCACCTACCCCTATACGATCCCCCGGTATACGCACCATATAACATTCTACCCCTCTGGCATCTCTCTGTCAGCGGAAGAGTCGGAGAAGCAGAGACAGCTCTGTGCACCTTGTCAGTGTCTGATATCAGCTATAGAACATGAAGATGAAGGAAGTCTGACGTCTGACAGATCTGCCTTCTATTCCTCAAATGTATCACTTTTCCATCTTCTATAAATGGATGACTCTGTACAGACTGGCCTTCGGGACTGGCCTCCAGGACTGGCCTTCGGGACTGGCCTCCAGGACTGGCCTCCGGGGACTGGCCTTGGGAATGTGGGGACTTTGCTCTCTCGAGAAGTGAGGTTTACTCGCCGATTTCTGCCATCCCGTGAAAAAACGATGAATAATCACACACCTCTATCATTTCTGCTGAGAATCCGGGAAGTGACAGGAGGACCTCATGTCTTCTACAGGAACCTGTCCAGGATGCTCAGCTCGGTCCTCTCCGTAGGTGGAGTATGGATGTCTCGGCCCTCTCCGTAGGTGGAGTATGGGTGTCTCGGCCCTCTCCGTAGGTGGAGTATGGGTGTCTCGGCCCTCTCCGTAGGTGGAGTATGGGTGTCTCGGCCCTCTCCGTAGGTGGAGTATGGGTGTCTCGGCCCTCTCCGTAGGTGGAGTATCAGTGTCTCTGCCCTCTCCGTAGGTGGAGTATCAGTGTCTCTGCCCTCTCCGTAGGTGGAGTATGGGTGTCTCGGCCCTCTCCGTAGGTGGAGTATCGGTGTCTCGGCCCTCTCCGTAGGTGGAGTATGGGTGTCTCGGCCCTCTCCGTAGGTGGAGTATGGGTGTCTCGGCCCTCTCCGTAGGTGGAGTATGGGTGTCTCGGCCCCTCTCCGTAGGTGGAGTATGGGTGTCTCGGCCCTCTCCGTAGGTGGAGTATGGGTGTCTCGGCCCTCTCCGTAGGTGGAGTATGGGTGTCTCGGCCCTCTCCGTAGGTGGAGTATGGGTGTCTCGGCCCTCTCCGTAGGTGGAGTATCGGTGTCTCGGCCCTCTCCGTAGGTGGAGTATCGGTGTCTCTCAGAGACCTCACCATCGAAGGGAAGACACTGGTACTCCGCAGCGAGATTCTCCCTGTGTTGCAGTACCTCGCCCAGGCCTGGCCCCCTCGGGTCAACACCTGTAAGGCCATCACCAGGGCGGTGTTTCACTTCATCTGGGGCTCTCAAGATGGACAGAGTGAAGCGGGCAGTCATGTTCAAGGAACCCCTCAAGGGCGGTAAGGGTGTGCCCGACATCGCCACCCAGCTGAGGGAGTTCTTTGCTTGCAACTGCATCCGCAGAACTTTGCCAAGACGGACTATGGACTCTGGCGGGAAACGCAATGTCTCGCTTCTTCCTGTTGCCTCTCTGGAGGTCCCTGGGGTGGGACACTTGGGATAGTTCCATCCCCTACAACTGGGACACTCCTTGGTACTACTTGGATACTTTCAAGTTCATCAGGGATCAAGGGCTACAGGGAGTCAAGCCTGACTTGTGGAAACCGAAGACCATCTACAAGCTCATCAGAGTAAGTGACATTTTGGAGTCGGTTCCAGGCCTGCCTTCAGATACCTGCAAGGTGGTCTGGGGGAATGTTTCTTCAAACATCCTCACTAACAGGCACAAAGACCTGGCATGGATGGCTATCCAGGGGGGACTGCCTCTCAGGACATTTATGCATGCCAGGAACCTGAGCAGATACAGACACTGCCCCTTCTGCATCATCCACGAGGAAACGTCTTACCACGTTTTCTGGGAGTGCTCATTTGCTCAGGCCCTGTTGGGGGCCCTGGAACCTGAACTCAAGGACTTTGTGCCACAGACAGCCATCACTCACTTTGGGGTGTTTGAATGGACTGTTCTGTGGAACCTTTTCTCTGGAGGACATTGACAGCGCCTGGCGGGTGCTGTGCTGTTTTAAGGACGCTTTATGGTGCGCCAGAAAGCGCCTCATCCACCAGCGGGAGAGGATGTCCATTGAGGACTGCCGCAGACTGACCCTCAGTCTGCTCAGAGACTATTCCTTGATGGACTTTAAGGAGGAAGAGGACGTGCCCTCTCCGTCTGAAGATTTCCCCCCTTCCCCCTACTCCCCCTTGCGTGTCTTTGTCTTTCAATAAAGCTTCGGGCCTGTGTTTCCCCCCCTTCCTCCCCCTTCCCCCCCCCCCCCACACACCCGATGCCTATTGTTGACCGTGTTTTTCAGTTATCGTTATCGTGCATGACATAGTGACTAGGAAATGTATATTGTATTAGGATGCTACAGTTTTTGGGGTAAGCGGCGTCATGCATGACGTGGTGGTCCGGGGGATCCATCCTCCGTGCACATCACGTCAGGCATCATACCGCTGAGCGAATGTATTTATTTGCCTGACTGTATTTATCGTATGCTTGGAACTGTATTGCTATGTGGTGCGCTGCGTCGCAGTACAGGGTGAGATGTACCCCGATTACACGTAACATGTTGTTTTTGATGCTTCTGCAATAAAAGTATCTTTTCAATCAAAAATGGATGTCTCTGTCCTCTCCGTAGGTGGAGTATCGGTGTCTCTGTCCTCTCCGTAGGTGGAGTATCGGTGTCTCTGTCCTCTCCGTAGGTGGAGTATCGGTGTCTCTGTCCTCTCCGTAGGTGGAGTATCGGTGTCTCTGCCCTCTCCGTAGGTGGAGTATCGGTGTCTCGGCCCTCTCCGTAGGTGGAGTATGGGTGTCTCTGCCCTCTCCGTAGGTGGAGTATCGGTGTCTCGGCCCTCTCCGTAGGTGGAGTATCGGTGTCTCGGCCCTCTCCGTAGGTGGAGTATCGGTGTCTCGGCCCTCTCCGTAGGTGGAGTATCGGTGTCTCTGCCCTCTCCGTAGGTGGAGTATCGGTGTCTCTGCCCTCTCCGTAGGTGGAGTATCGGTGTCTCTGCCCTCTCCGTAGGTGGAGTATCAATGTCTCTGCCCTCTCCGTAGGTGGAGTATCGGTGTCTCTGCCCTCTCCGTAGGTGGAGTATCGGTGTCTCTGCCCTCTCCGTAGGTGGAGTATCAATGTCTCTGCCCTCTCCGTAGGTGGAGTATCGGTGTCTCTGTCCTCTCCGTAGGTGGAGTATCGGTGTCTCTGCCCTCTCCGTAGGTGGAGTATCAATGTCTCTGCCCTCTCCGTAGGTGGAGTATCGGTGTCTCTGTCCTCTCCGTAGGTGGAGTATCATGTCTCTGCGGTTCATCTGCCTTCTTGTTTTTTCCCAACTTACAGCTTAATTATAAACTGATTTTCCCTTTCATGGTTCTTGAAGATCTTCTGATATCTCCGAGGAGGAAGAGGAGATAAATCCCTCAGTCTGTGATAAGATAGGGACCAGGGCAGGGAGTGCCTGTCACCCCACAGGAGGACACAGAGATCAGAGTGGCAGATAATGCGGCTCACAGGGCACAGTCACCTTCCTCTGATGTATGAAGAAAATCAGAGCTCTTCCACAAACACTGGCTGGTGGGAATGGCTCGGAACATGACACTGAAGGACAGAGAGGAGTGTGGTGGGACAAGGCGCGGAGAGGAGTGTGGTGGACAAGGCGCGGAGAGGAGTGTGGGGGACAAGGCGCGGAGAGGAGTGTGGGGGACAAGGCGCGGAGAGGAGTGTGGTGGACAAGGCGCGGAGAGGAGTGTGGTGGACAAGGCGCGGAGAGGAGTGTGGTGGACAAGGCACGGAGAGGAGTGTGGGGGACAAGGCACGGAGAGGAGTGTGGGGGACAAGGCGCGGAGAGGAGTGTGGTGGACAAGGCGCGGAGAGGAGTGTGGTGGACAAGGCGCGGAGAGGAGTGTGGGGGACAAGGCGCGGAGAGGAGTGTGGTGGACAAGGCGCGGAGAGGAGTGTGGGGGACAAGGCACGGAGAGGAGTGTGATGGACAAGGCGCGGAGAGGAGTGTGATGGACAAGGCGCGGAGAGGAGTGTGGGGGACAAGGCACGGAGAGGAGTGTGGGGGGGGACAAGGCACGGAGAGGAGTGTGATGGACAAGGCGCGGAGAGGAGTGTGGGGGACAAGGCGTGGAGAGGAGTGTGGTGGACAAGGCGCGGAGAGGAGTGTGATGGACAAGGCACGGAGAGGAGTGTGATGGACAAGGCGCGGAGAGGAGTGTGATGGACAAGGCGCGGAGAGGAGTGTGGGGGACAAGGCGCGGAGAGGAGTGTGATGGACAAGGCGTGGAGAGGAGTGTGGGGGACAAGGCGTGGAGAGGAGTGTGGTGGACAAGGCGCGGAGAGGAGTGTGATGGACAAGGCACGGAGAGGAGTGTGATGGACAAGGCATGGAGAGGAGTGTGATGGACAAGGCACGGAGAGGAGTGTGGTGGACAAGGCATGGAGAGGAGTGTGATGGACAAGGCACGGAGAGGAGTGTGGTGGACAATGGCTGGAGATGACCTGATTGTCCACTGTTGTCACCATCAGGAAATGCCATGTAGTGCTGGGCCCTGTCCCGGTGTTAAAAGGGGCCTCACTGATGCTGGGTGAGGGGCTCCAGGATGGCTACCCAGAGACCAGAAAACTGGTTATACAGTTTTTTCTGGGATTGGAGACTCCTGGATCGGGTTCTGGAGTCCAGAGGCTTTGAAGGGTCTTGTGAGGGATAATCCATGTCCTACTAGACACAGCAGCCGGGCTGAACAGGTTGCAAAGCCTTTATAATGAAGGGGCTGGCTGTGATCTGTGGCTCCACCCAGGGGACAGGAGGTCTCCTCCCCAGAGGTCAGGGTGTGGGTCAGAGCACTTTGTATGGGAGCACCGGGTGCTGTAGGATGGTTTGAAGGAAACAAGGGCTAAGCCTGAGGCCAGAGCAGCAATACCACAAGAAGAAGCCAGGAGGCGTAATGTCAGTTTGTTCTGAAGGGGTTCCGGAGACCTCCGTGAGGGAAACATCGCAAGTCACATCTGAAATCTTTCCTCAAATAAACGTCAACCACCATTCCTGAAACAGATCTTCCTGGCTGCTCCGAACTCACTGGAAACTCCATGCCTTGAGGGAGATCCCCGAAATGTCAGATCGGGGGGGACACATCTACCGCAGCTCAGCCTAGTAGGCCGATTGGTGAGGGTTCTGACTGCAAAGATTCCAACCAATCATGTGACCAGGAGGTGAGATCCGACAATAAAAACATCAGCAGACCGAAACGAGGAAAAACTTGGAGAAGGTCACCGGACACAGAGAAACCTTACTGATCCCTACTATCGGGGTCATGTGCCACCTACAGGGGGAAGACACTGGCAACATGACAGGAAGACCCTATTAACTCCTCCCATACAGGAAGTCCACTTCTATTAACTCCTCCCATACAGGAAGACCCTATTAACTCCTCCCATACAGGAAGTCCGCTCCTATTGACTGCTCCCATACAGGAAGACCCCTCTTATTAACCCCTCCCATACAGGAAGTCCCCTTCTCTATGAACCTTCCCCTGTAGGAAGGGCTTCATTTTTGTAGCAAATCATAAACCACAATACAGGGGGTGGGATTTCGGTCCCTCCTGATGCACTCCCAGAAATGGTAAGTCAAACATCCCACTTTACCATTCATCACAGGACAGACAGCGGTTCTATTAACATCACTAATGGAGATGTACCACAGGACTGAACCAGTATCCCACTCTGATGTGAGGGGAACTCTGCGGACTCCCACGCCGGGGGGGAACTCTGCGGACTCCCACGCCGGGGGGGAACTCTGCGGACTCCCACGCCGGGGGGGAACTCTGCGGACTCCCACGCGCCGGGGGGGGGGGAACTCTGCGGACTCCCACGCCGGGGGGGAACTCTGCGGACTCCCACGCCGGGGGGGAACTCTGCGGACTCCCCACGCCGGGGGGGAACTCTGCGGACTCCCACGCCGGGGGGGGGAACTCTGCGGACTCCCACGCCGGGGGGGAACTCTGCGGACTCCCACGCCGGGGGGGAACTCTGCGGAACTCCCCACGCCGGGGGGGAACTCTGCGGACTCCCACGCCGGGGGGGAACTCTCGGGCTCCCACGCGGAACTCTGCGGGACTCCCACGCCGGGGGGAACTCTGCGGACTCCCACGCCGGGGGGGAACTCTGCGGCCGGGGGGGGGAACTCCCACGCCGGGGGGGAACTCTGCGGACTCTCCCTCGCCGGGGGGGAACTCTGCGGACTCCCACGCCGGGGGGGGGAACTCTGCGGACTCCCACGCCGGGGGGGGAACTCTGCGGACTCCCACGCCGGGGGGAACTCTGCGGACTCCCACGCCGGGGGGGGAACTCTGCGGGGTCCTGTCAGCAGACGTCACTTTGGGTGGGCGGGGTCCTGTCAGCAGACGTCACTTTGGGTGGGCGGGGTCCTGTCAGCAGACGTCACTTTGGGGGGCGGGGTCCTGTCAGCAGACGTCACCCCGGGTGGGCGGGGTCCTGTCAGCAGACGTCACTTTGGGTGGGCGGGTCCTGTCAGCAGACGTCACCCCGGGTGGGCGGGGTCCTGTCAGCAGACATCACTCCTCGTGGGGTGGGTTCCTGTAAGTAGACCTCACCCCTGGTGGGCGGGGTCCTGTCAGTGGGCGGAGTTATATACTAAACATTACATCTCTACAACTCCCCCTACTCTGGGATGTTTGGTGACCTCTGACCTCCTCAGTTGTCATGGTGACACTTCACTTACCTGTCCTGGGGGAGGAAATCATCATCCTTCCCTGGCGGGAAAGTGCCGGAGGGAACAAGACGTGAGGAGGGGCGGGGTCCTGCCAGCGCTGATTGGAGAGCGCGGGGTGTCCGTCCTGCCGGCGCTGATTGGATGCGGGAGTCAGTTCAGCCTCTGCCTGCTCTATGCGGAGCCTCAGCGGCTGAGCACGTGATTTCAGGGAGCCAATGGCAGGCGGAAGATGAATTGGCGGGAAGAGTGGGAGTGAGGAGCTCCGGGCTGAGGTAAGACCGCCATTGTGTGAGGAGAGATGGGGGAGGGGCTCCAGGACATTATGAGGGCCCAGTATTGTCCACCTACCTGAGGACGGGGGTCACTTACCTAATTATAGGGGGTAGGAGGGGCACTTACCTGATGATTGGGGGAGGGTATCACTTACCTGAGGATGGGGAGGTCATTTACCTGAGGATTGAGGGAGGGGATCACCTACCTGAGGAAAGGGGAAGGTCACTTATCTGAGGATTGGGGGTGGGGATTACCTACTGGAGGATGGGGAGGTCACTTACCTGAGGATTAAGGGAGGGGGTCACCTACCTAGGGATTGGGGGAAGGGATCACTTACCTGAGGCAAGGGGGGGTCACCTACCTGAGGGAAGGGGAAGGTCACTTATCTGAGGAGGGAGGGGGTCACCTACCTGGGGATTGGGGGAAGGGATCACCTACCGGAGGATGGGGAGGTCCTTTACCTGAGGATTGAGGGAGGGGGTCACCTACCTGGGGATTGGGGGAAGGGATCACTTACCTAAGGAAAGGGGGGGTCACCTACCTGAGGCAAGGGGGGGGGGTCACCTACCTGGGGATTGAGGGAGGGGGGTCACCTACCTGAGGGGATTGAGGAAGGGATCACCTACCTGAGGATTGAGGGGAGGGGGGGGTCACCTACCTGAGGATTGAGGGGGGGGGGTCACCTACCTGAGGATTGAGGGGGGGGGGTCACCTACCTGAGGATTGAGGGAGGGGGGGGGTCACCTACCCGAGGATTGAGGGAGGGGGGTCACCTACCTGAGGATGGGGGGGATCTGAAGGCAGGTAGGTGGAGTAATGTCCCCAGGGTACCAACCTTCTCTCAGATGAGGTCACTGTGCTGTATACAGGGTATATATAGTCTACATTGGATGGAGGGCGGTCTGGGGGCGGGGCCCTGCAGTGTTAGGTGATGGGAGGCGGGGATGATTACTGACCCCAGACATGTCTGTATTGTCCTACAGATCAGATCTCCATCACCTGAGCCATGCCCCTCCCTGGGCTCTTCCCATTGTCTGCGCTCACAGGACCTCCTCCAACATGGCCGCCACACCACAAGTACGTCTCCTCCAACATGGCCGCCACACCACAAGTACGTCTCCTCCAACATGGCCGCCACACCACAAGTACGTCTCCTCCAACATGGCCGCCACACCACCAAGTACGTCTCCTCCAACATGGCCGCCACACCACAGTTGGGTCTCATGTGGCGCAGTAAGTACCTCATGTAATGTCAGGGGAGATATATCCGTGTTGTATGATCCCAGCACAGACCCCCCCGTGTTATATATCAGTGTATGATCCCAGCACGTGTATGATCCCAGACCCCCCGTGTTATATATCAGTGTTGTGTCCCAGTCCCCCGTGTTATGATCCCAGCACGGACCCCCCCGTGTTATATATCAGTGTTGTCTGTGATCCCAGCACGGTCCCCCCGTGTTATATATCAGTGTTGTGTGATCCCAGCACGGACCCCCCGTGTTATATATCAGTGTTGTGTGATCCCAGCACGGACCCCCCCAGCACGTGTTATATATCAGTGATCCCAGCACGGACCCCCCCGTGTTATGTGATCCCAGCACGGACCCCCCCGTGTTATATATCAGTGTTGTGTGATCCCAGCACGGACCCCCCGTGTTATATATCAGTGTGTTGTGTGATCCCAGCACGGACCCCCCGTGTTATATATCAGTGTTGTGTGATCCCAGCACGGACCCCCCGTGTTATATATCAGTGTGTATGATCCCAGCACGGTCCCCCCGTGTTATATATCAGTGTTGTGTGATCCCAGCACGGACCCCCCGTGTTATATATCAGTGTTGTGTGATCCCAGCACGGTCCCCCCGTGTTATATATCCGTGTTGTGTGATCCCAGCACGGACCCCCCCGTGTTATATATCCGTGTTGTGTGATCCCAGCACGGACCCCCCGTGTTATATATCCGTGTTGTGTGATCCCAGCACGGACCCCCCGTGTTATATATCCGTGTTGTTGTGTGATCCCAGCACGGACCCCCCGTGTTATATATCCGTGTGTGTGTGATCCCAGCACGGACCCCCCCGTGTTATATATCAGTGTTGTGTGATCCCAGCACGGACCCCCCGTGTTATATATCAGTGTTGTGTGATCCCAGCACGGACCCCCCGTGTTATATATCAGTGTTGTGTGATCCCAGCACGGACCCCCCGTGTTATATATCAGTGTTGTGTGATCCCACACGGACCCCCCCGTGTTATATATCAGTGTTGTGTGATCCCAGCGGACCCCCCGTGTTATATATCCGTGTTGTGTGATCCCAGCACGGACCCCCCCGTGTTATATATCCGTGTTGTGTTGTGTGTGTTGTGTGATCCCAGCAGTGTTGTGTGATCCCACGGTCCCCCCCGTGTTATATATCAGTGTTGTGTGATCCCAGCACGGACCCCCCCGTGTTATATATCAGTGTTGTGATCCCAGCACGGACCCCCCGTGTTATATATCAGTGTTGTGTGATCCCAGCACGGACCCCCCCGTGTTATATATCCGTGTTGTGTGATCCCAGCACGGACCCCCCCCCCGTGTTATATATCCGTGTTGTGTGATCCCAGCACGGACCCCCCGTGTTATATATCAGTGTTGTGTGATCCCAGCACGGACCCCCCGTGTTATATATCCGTGTTGTGTGATCCCAGCACGGACCCCCGTGTTATATATCAGTGTTGTATGATCCCAGCACGGACCCCCCGGTGTGTTGTGTGATAGCACGGACCCCCCGTGTATATATAGGGGTTGTGTGATCCCAGCACGCGGTTATATATCTGTGTATCCCAGCAGAGGGTGTGTGTAGCGGGGTACAGAGGGGTGTGTGTAGCGGAGTGTAGAGGGGTGTGTGTGTAGCGGGGTACAGAGGGGTGTGTGTAGCGGAGTGTACAGAGGGGTGTGTGTAGCGGGGTACAGAGGGGTGTGTGTAGCGGGGCGCAGAGGGGTGTGTGTAGCGGGGCGCAGAGGGGTGTGTGTAGCGGGGCACAGAGGGGTGTGTGTGTAGCGGGGCGCAGAGGGGTGTGTGTAGCGGGGCGCAGAGGGGTGTGTGTGTAGCGGGGCGCAGAGGGGTGTGTGTAGCGGGGCGCAGAGGGGTGTGTGTAGCGGGGCGCACTGAAGTGTTTTCCCATGGGGGGGGGGCGCTGCAACGTACATGTGACATGTACAGATTTGAGTGGATAGGATATGATCAGTGGCAATATGTAATCGGAGGGACATTCCATTGTCATTAGGGATGTATTCAGTCCTGGTCATTGGGGAAATGAGGTACAATTCACATCCATTAGGCTGAAAAGGCCGACTTCTGGGATGTGACACCTTTTGTGTTAATAAGGTTGTCACCTTCTGGGAGTTTTGGAGGAAATGACTGCAGCGGGGTGTCTGCCTGACATTGGAAGCTCTGAAAGGGATATCCATCCATCTCGGGGGGAATGTTCCCTCCCTCATAACAGCTGGAATCTGAGTTGCAGAGAGATGAGAAGACTCCCTCCTTGTAGGGCGCTCAGTGCGTCACATCGATGTATAAAAAACCATATTTGTGGCTCAGGTAGAAGGCAGGAAAATGCAGGGAATGGTTGGGTGGTGCTGGATGGGGACAGCGGAGCAGTGATTGGTAATGTCGTGATTCGGGCCGATGTGCTGGTGCCAGAAATCCAATCCCCGACTTGGTGCCAGCCGGTCAAGAAACTTGGGCAGGTCAGCACCCAGAACATCCTGTGGGCGGGTACAGGAACACCCCCCCAGAGTCAATTGGCCGAGGACTAATGTCCCCGCCTACATCCATATCCCCATAATGGAGTACCCGGACATCGGGACATTTGTGATTGGTACGGAGCCGTCCTATTGACTGACGGATTGCTGACGCTCTGACTGGCTCCAGTCGCAGGATAGATCTCGGGAAACGTTTTATTCCATTTTATAGTGAAGTCATTTGTGTGTCTTCTCGTATTTCTGTAACATTTTATATTTGTACATATTTTATGCTCCGCCCACTTTTGGGAAATTAAATCTTAAAATGAATTAGTGACTTCTGTGTATTTAATCTCGGGGTCAGATCTCCGGAGAGATGGGATTGTATCGTATTTTAGTGTCTTTATACGCTCAGTCAAGCTCATTGCCAATTGCACTGTGTGTGGGCAGATTGTATACAGAATGTAAAGGTAGCAGATCGGCCAGACGGAGATCTGTGTGTGTGGGGGTTGTCCCAGCAGACCGTTCTGCGGATAAAGCTGCTGGGGTGGTGGCAGGCTACCTTTTGTGGTGTGTTTGGTGTGGGGGGTGTGTGGGGGGGGGGTGTGGTGTGGGGGTGTGGGGGTGGTGTGGGGGGGGGGTGTGTGGGTGGGTGGGTGTGGGGGTGTGGGTGTTGTCTGGTCTGGGGGGTGTGGGGGAGGGGTGTGTCTGGTGTGGGTGGTGTGTCTGGTGTGGGGGGTGTGGGGAGGGGTGTGTCTGGTGTGGTGGGGTGTCTGGGTGGAAGATAACATCGGGGTACAAGCTGTAGGTAGCTGGGGGGGCCCTAGAAGGGTGTAATTACTAAGCTGCTCCTCAACTCTAATCAGTGCACCAGATTGTATGTAAGATTTGTATCTGCCAGTGTGTGGTCAGCCCTCTGGATTGTAGTGGAGTCTCCCTCGGTGGTGGGCGGAGAGTAGTGCGGGGTGTGGTCAGCCCTCTGGATTGTAGTGGAGTCTCCCCCGGTGGTGGGCGGAGGTAGTGCGGGGTGTGGGTCAGCCCTCTGGATTGTAGTGGAGTCTCCCTCGGTGGTGGGCGGAGGTAGTGCGGGGGGTGTGGTCAGCCCTCTGGATTGTAGTGGAGTCTCCCCCGGTGGTGGGCAGAGGTAGGTAGTGCGGGGTGTGGTCAGCCCTCTGGATTGTAGTGGAGTCTCCCCGGTGGTGGGCGGAGGTAGTGCGGGGTGTGGTCAGCCCTCTGGATTGTAGTGGAGTCTCCCCCGGTGGTGGGCAGAGGTAGTGCGGGGGGTGTGTGGTCAGCCCTCTGGATTGTAGTGGAGTCTCCCCCGGTGGTGGGCGGAGGTAGTGCGGGGTGTGGGTCAGCCCTCTGGATTGTAGGGGGCGTGGAGTCTCCCCGGTGGTGGGCAGAGGTAGTGCAGGGTGTGGTCAGCCCTCTGGATTGTAGTGGAGTCTCCCCCGGTGGTGGGCGGAGGTAGTGCGGGGTGGGGTCAGCCCCCATCTGGATTGTAGTGGAGTATCCCCCGGTGGTGGGGGGCACTGGGGGGAGGTATGTGCGGGGTGTGGGGTGCAGCCCTCTGGATTGTAGTGGAGTCTCCCCCGGTGGTGGGCGGAGGTGTGGGGGGTGTGGTCAGCCCTCTGGATTGTAGTGGAGTCTCCCCGGTGGTGGGCGGAGGTAGTGCGGGGTGTGGGCAGCCCTCTGGATTGTAGTGGAGATTTTTTTATTTATGTATTAATGTCATACATATCCATCCTCAACTTATATATAAAAGTACAAAGTAAATAAATAGAATAAATAAAAGCATACAAAACTAAACAAAGAAACTGAAAAAGTCCCAACAACCCCATGGGAGAAAATAATAAACAAAGAACATAAAAGTCCATAACCTGAAAGGAAAAAAACGGAACTTATATACAATATGTGCAGTACAAGGCCTCTATGGCCAAGACCATATAATTAGGAGCCTTCATGGCTCAGACATAAACGTAAAACCATAAACAATTTCCATACTAAACCTGCCGCTTACGGCCTATATGGCCCAAACTATACACAAAAACACCTAACCATTTTATACACTATGGGGGAGGGCTAAGGAACCCGCAGATCTTCCACGTCTGACACCTACAACCTACCATACAAAAGGCTACCAAAAAGACCGAAACGCAAAAGCTAGGGAGTGCAAGAGGCAGAAAACAGGGACAGTTCCCATCACCCGAGATCAACAGACCGCAGCAACAGGCTTGATGTTCCTCCACGCCTCCATCCAAGCCCTACGCCGCAGCCTGTCTTTTCTGGATTGTAGTGGAGTCTCCCCCGGTGGTGGGCGGGAGGTAGTGCGGGGTGTGGTCAGCCCTCTGGATTGTAGTGGGAGTCTCCCCCCGGTGGTGGGCGGAGGTAGTGCGGGGTGTGGTCAGCCTCTGGATTGTAGTGGAGTCTCCCCCGGTGGTGGGCGGAGGTAGTGCGGGGGGTGTGGTCAGCCCTCTGGATTGTAGTGGAGTCTCCCCCGGTGGTGGGCGGAGGTAGTGCGGGGTGTGGTCAGCCCTCTGGATTGTAGTGGAGTCTCCCTCGGTGGTGGGCGGAGGTAGTGCGGGGGGGTGTGGTCAGCCCTCTGGATTGTAGTGGAGTCTCCCCCGGTGGTGGGCAGAGGTAGTGCGGGGTGTGGTCAGCCCTCTGGATTGTAGTGGAGTCTCCCCCGGTGGTGGGCGGAGGTAGTGCGGGGTGTGGTCAGCCCCTCTGGATTGTAGTGGAGTCTCCCCCGGTGGTGGGCAGAGGTAGTGCAGGGTGTGGTCAGCCCTCTGGATTGTAGTGGAGTCTCCCCCCGGTGGTGGGGCGGAGGTAGTGCAGGGTGTGGTCAGCCCTCTGGATTGTAGTGGAGTCTCCCCGGTGGTGGGCGGAGGTAGTGCGGGGTGTGGTCAGCCCTCTGGATTGTAGTGGAGTCTCCCTCGGTGGTGGGCGGAGGTAGTGCGGGGTGTGGTCAGCCCTCTGGATTGTAGTGGAGTCTCCCCCGGTGGTGGGCAGAGGTAGTGCGGGGTGTGGTCAGCCCTCTGGATTGTAGTGGAGTCTCCCCCGGTGGTGGGCGGAGGTAGTGCGGGGTGTGGTCAGCCCTCTGGATTGTAGTGGAGTCTCCCCCGGTGGTGGGCAGAGGTAGTGCAGGGTGTGGTCAGCCCTCTGGATTGTAGTGGAGTCTCCCCCGGTGGTGGGCGGAGGTAGTGCGGGGTGTGGTCAGCCCTCTGGATTGTAGTGGAGTCTCCCCCGGTGGTGGGCGGAGGTAGTGCGGGGTGTGGGCAGCCCTCTGGATTGTAGTGGAGTCTCCCCCCGGTGGTGGGCGGAGGTAGTGCGGGGTGTGGTCAGCCCTCTGGATTGTAGTGGAGTCTCCCCCCCACTCGGTGGTGGGCGGGAGGTAGTGCGGGGTGTGGGCAGCCCTCTGGATTGTAGTGGAGTCTCCCCCGGTGGTGGGCGAGGTAGTGCGGGGTGTGGTCAGCCCTCTGGATTGTAGTGGAGTCTCCCCCGGTGGTGGGCGGAGGTAGTGCGGGGTGTGGTCAGCCCTCTGGATTGTAGTGGAGTCTCCCCCGGTGGTGGGCGGAGGTAGTGCGGGGTGTGGTCAGCCCTCTGGATTGTAGTGGAGTCTCCCCCCGGTGGTGGGCGGAGGTAGTGCGGGGTTGTGGTCAGCCCTCTGGATTGTAGTGGAGTCTCCCCCCGGTGGTGGGCGGAGGTAGTGCGGGGTGTGGTCAGCCCTCTGGATTGTAGTGGAGTCTCCCCCCGGTGGTGGGCGGAGGTAGTGCGGGGTGTGGTCAGCCCTCTGGATTGTAGTGGAGTCTCCCCCCGGTGGTGGGCGGAGGTAGTGCGGGGTGTGGTCAGCCCTCTGGATTGTAGTGGAGTCTCCCTCGGTGGTGGGCGGAGGTAGTGCGGGGTGTGGTCAGCCCTCTGGATTGTAGTGGAGTCTCCCCCCCGGTGGTGGGCAGAGGTAGTGCGGGGTGTGGTCAGCCCTCTGGATTGTAGTGGAGTCTCCCCCGGTGGTGGGCGGAGGTAGTGCAGCTGTGGAAGGATATCCCGGCTGATATTATATATTCAGATTCAGTCCCCTTTATTCCCTCGTCCCCCAAGTCACGGCCCCACGTGCGTCTCGGTTAGCTAGTCACTGTGGGCGTGTGTGTGTGTGGGGGATCCGTGACAGGCGCACTGAAGTCTATTCCCATGGGGGGGGCGCACTGAAGTCTATTCCCATGGGGGGGGGGGGGCGCACTGAAGTCTATTCCCATGGGGGGGGGGGGGCGCGCACTGAAGTCTATTCCCATGGGGGGGGCGCACTGAAGTCTATTCCCATGAGGGGGGCGCACTGAAGTCTATTCCCATGAGGGGGGCGCACTGAAGTCTATTCCCATGGGGGGGGCGCACTGAAGTCTATTCCCATGGGGGGGGGGGCGCACTGAAGTCTATTCCCATGGGAGGGGCGCACTGAAGTCTATTCCCATGGAAGGGGGCGCACTGAAGTCTATTCCCATGGGGGGGGCGCACTGAAGTCTATTCCCATGGAAGGGGGCGCACTGAAGTCTATTCCCATGGGGGGGGCGCACTGAAGTCTATTCCTATGGGGGGGGCGCACTGAAGTCTATTCCCATGGGGGGGGGGCGCACTGAAGTCTATTCCCATGGGGGGGGGCGCACTGAAGTCTATTCCCATGGGGGGGTGCACTGAAGCGTATTCCCCATGGGGGGGCGCACTGAAGCGTATTCCCATGGGGGGGCGCACTGAAGCGTATTCCCATGGGGGGGGGGGGGGCGCACTGAAGCGTATTCCCATGGGGGGGGGGGTGGACTGAAGCGTATTCCCATGGGGGGGGGGGCGCACTGAAGCGTATTCCCATGGGGGGGGGCGGACTGAAGCGTATTCCCGTGGGGGGGGGGGGGGGGGGGCGGACTGAAGCGTATTCCCGTGGGGGGGGGCGCACTGAAGCGTATTCCCATGGGGGGGGGGGGACTGAAGCGTATTCCCATGGGGGGGGGCGGACTGAAGCGTA
This sequence comes from Staurois parvus, assembly GCA_951230385.1. NCBI lineage: Eukaryota > Metazoa > Chordata > Amphibia > Anura > Ranidae > Staurois > Staurois parvus. The sequence continues at coordinate 548,190 of CATNWA010012688.1, read as the reverse complement.
TTCCCATGGGGGGGGGGCGGACTGAAGCGTATTCCCATGGGGGGGGGGCGGACTGAAGCGTATTCCCATGGGGGGGGGGCGGACTGAAGCGTATTCCCATGGGGGGGGGGCGGACTGAAGCGTATTCCCATGGGGGGGGCGGACTGAAGCGTATTCCCATGGGGGGGGGGCGGACTGAAGCGTATTCCCATGGGGGGGGGGCGGACTGAAGCGTCTTCCCATGGGGGGGGCGCACTGAAGCGTATTCCCATGGGGGGGGGGCGGACTGAAGCGTATTCCCATGGGGGGGGGGCGGACTGAAGCGTATTCCCATGGGGGGGGGGGGTGCGGACTGAAGCGTATTCCCATGGGGGGGGGGCGGACTGAAGCGTATTCCCATGGGGGGGGCGGACTGAAGCGTCTTCCCATGGGGGGGGGCGCACTGAAGCGTCTTCCCATGGGGGGGCGGACTGAAGCGTATTCCCATGGGGGGGGCGCACTGAAGCGTATTCCCATGGGGGGGCGCACTGAAGCGTATTCCCATGGGGGGGCGCACTGAAGCGTATTCCCATGGGGGGGGCGGACTGAAGCGTATTCCCATGGGGGGGGGGCGGACTGAAGCGTATTCCCATGGGGGGGGCGGACTGAAGCGTATTCCCATGGGGGGGCGCACTGAAGCGTATTCCCATGGGGGGGGCGCTGTGCTCAGACGGGGAGCCGTGTCTGACGATGTATAGTCACCCTGTCCTGATTGGCATCACTGGGACTACCATGGAGAGTACAGAACATCCCAGTGTGGGTGTATAGCGCCCCCTGCAGGTATACTCTATAGTACGTTTGAGTGATTGAGGAGTGAGACTTCAGTACTGGGGTACACACACTGCGAGGGGGGGGGGGGGATTCCTGGTTCCGATGGAGGCTTTGTGACGTCACGCACGGTGAGTGGAGCACACGCTGGTTGCGGCACTCCGGAGCCATCTTGGTGTAGTTGTGTGGAGGACACACTGTAGCTGGTCTGAGTCTCAGTGCTGTCCGTTCTCTTGCTGTGTGAGCCGTGATTGGTCTGATCTCATCACCTTCCTGACGGGATAGTTTGGAGGAGGATTTGTACAATGTGAGCGAATGTTACGCATCGATGTGAACGAATTCTAGAGTACCTTGCCCTATCACATGATTGGGATGGTTTGCAGCGTGTCAGGCAGGAAAACCTTCTCTCCTCCAGTGGGATTGTATTTGGAGCCCCATCACTGAAGGGCCCAATTTACGTCTCTTGTACTTGGTGGAGGAACCCTTGTTGGTGAGCACAGAGGTGAGACGTTCCTTGTAGTTGGTGGAGGAACCCTTGTTGATGAGCACAGAGGTGAGACGTCTCTTGTAGTTGGTGGAGGAACCCTTGTTGGTGAGCACAGAGGTGAGACGTCTCTTGTAGTTGGTGGGGAACCCTTGTTGGTGAGCACAGAGGTGAGACGTCTCTTGTAGTTGGTGGAGGAACCCTTGTTGGTGAGCACAGAGGTGAGACGTCTCTTGTAGTTGGTGGAGGAACCCTTGTTGGTGAGCACAGAGGTGAGACGTTTCCTGTAGTTGGTGGAGGAACCCTTGTTGGCGAGCACAGAGGTGAGATGTTCCTTGTAGTTGGTGGAGGAACCCTTGTTGGTGAGCACAGAGGTGAGACGTCTCTTGTAGTTGGTGGAGGAACCCTTGTTGGTGAGCACAGAGGTGAGACGTTTCCTGTAGTTGGTGGAGGAACCCTTGTTGGTGAGCACAGAGGTGAGACGTTCCTTGTAGTTGGTGGAGGAACCCTTGTTGGTGAGCACAGAGGTGAGACGTTCCTTGTAGTTGGTGGAGGAACCCTTGTTGGTGAGCACAGAGGTGAGACGTCTCTTGTAGTTGGTGGAGGAACCTTGTAGTTGGTGGAGGAACCCTTGTTGGAAGCACGGAGGTGAGACGTCTCTTGTAGTTGGTGGAGGAACCCTTGTTGGTGAGCACAGAGGTGAGACGTCTCTTGTAGTTGGTGGAGGAACCCTTGTTGGAAGCACGGAGGTGAGACGTCTCTTGTAGTTGGTGGAGGAACCCTTGTTGGTGAGCACAGAGGTGAGACGTTTCCTGTAGTTGGTGGAGGAACCCTTGTTGGAAGCACGGAGGTGAGACGTTCCTTGTAGTTGGTGGAGGAACCCTTGTTGGTGAGCACAGAGGTGAGACGTTCCTTGTAGTTGGTGGAGGAACCCTTGTTGGAAGCACGGAGGTGAGACGTCTCTTGTAGTTGGTGGGGGAACCCTTGTTGGAAGTACGGAGGTAAGACGTCTCTTGTAGTTGGTTCCCAGGTTGGCACACATCTCAGGAGGGATTTTGGTCCAGTCTTCTGTACAGATCTTCTCTAAATCCTGGAGGTTTCTTCACATTATTCTTTCATCTGATTATTAATAATGACTGTTGTATGACAATAGGGGGTGTCCCTGGGGGAGTGTCCAGCCTGTTATGGAGGCTCCTCCCCCCATAGACAGCGTTCACTTGTGTGGAATGATAGGTGGTACACCGCTCACCTCTTTCAGCAAGATGTAATAACCCCTCGGTTCCCCCCCCCCCCCCCCCCCCCCCACACACTGAATGATCCCTTCCATACATGACAGGGCTATATACACCGAGCTCTCTCTATAATATATAGAAGAGGAATGAAGGATTCTGTCCTCATTCCTTCCTGTATATGTGTCTTGTAGGTCATTCTGCTCCTCAGCCTGCAGAGGGCGGTAGAGTCCTTGCCATGTGTGGTCCCTGTAGAGTCAGGCTTAGAGAGGATCACATGACTACAGGATACATCCAATCCAAAGAGGCCGGTGACTGGGTGACACCAACATACACACTGCCCCAGTTCACACATATATATATACCACCAGGGACGGGAGAAGCTTTGTTCCTGTGTAGGAATGTCAGGGAATGAGGGGACTAGGGACTATTCCATCCCCAAAGCAGAACTTCACTCTGCCAACCGACACTCACTGCTTCTACCCCTCCATATCTACTACTGAATACCGAGGGCACAGTCACGGGGTGTGTACTTCCAATGGGACTTCCCAGCAATGGATGGAGGGATAGATGAGGGATGGATGGAGGGATAGATGAGGGATGGATGGACACATGGATGGAGGGATAGATGAGGGATGGACACATGGATGGAGGGATAGATGAGGGATGGATAGATGAGGGATGGACACATGGATGGAGGGATAGATGAGGGATGGATACATGGATGGAGGGATAGATGAGGGAGGGATAGATGAGGGATGGACACATGGATGGAGGGATAGATGAGGGATGGATAGATGGGGGATGGACACATGGATGGAGGGATAGATGAGGGATGGATGGACACATGGATGGAGGGATAGATGAGGGATGGATAGATGAGGGATGGACACATGGATGGAGGGATAGATGAGGGATGGATAGATGGGGGATGGATGAAGGGGATGGATGGACGGAGGGATAGATGAGGGATGGATGGACACACAGAGGGATAGATGAGGGATGGACACATAGATGAAGGGATGGATGGAGGGATAGAAGAGGGATGAGGGATGGATGGACACATGGATGGAGGGATAGATGAGGGATGGACACATGGATGGAGGGATAGATGAGGGATGGATAGATGGGGGATGGACACATGGATGAAGGGATGGATGGACGGAGGGATAGATGAGGGATGGATGGACACATGGAGGGATAGATGAGGGATGGACACATGGATGAAGGGATGGATGGAGGGATAGATGAGGGATGGACACATGGATGGAGGGATAGATGAGAGGTGGATAGATGGGGGATGGACACATGGATGAAGGGATGGATGGACGGAGGGATAGATGAGGGATGGATGGACACATGGAGGGATAGATGAGGGATGGATGGACACATGGAGGGATAGATGAGGGATGGACACATAGATGAAGGGATGGATGGAGGGATAGAAGAGGGATGGATGGACACATGGATGGAGGGGGATAGATGAGGGATGGACACATGGATGGAGGGATAGATGAGGGATGGATAGATGGGGGATGGACACATGGATGAAGGGATGGATGGACGGAGGGATAGATGAGGGATGGATGGACACATGGAGGGATAGATGAGGGATGGACACATGGATGAAGGGATGGATGGAGGGATAGATGAGGGATGGACACATGGATGGAGGGATAGATGAGAGGTGGATAGATGGGGGATGGACACATGGATGAAGGGATGGATGGACGGAGGGATAGATGAGGGATGGATGGACACATGGAGGGATAGATGAGGGATGGACACATGGATGAAGGGATGGATGGAGGGATAGATGGGGGATGGACACATGGATGAAGGGATGGATGGAGGGATGGACACATGGATGGAGGGATAGATGAGGGATGGATACATGGATGGAGGGATAGATGAGGGATGGATAGATGGGGGATGGACACATGGGTGAAGGGATGGATGGATGGAGGGATAGATGAGGGATGGATGGACACATGGAGGGATAGATGAGGGATGGACACATGGATGGAGGGATGGACACATGGATGGAGGGATAGATGAGGGATGGACACATGGATGGAGGGATAGATGAGGATGGACACATGGATGGAGGGATAGATGAGAGATGGATAGATGGGGGATGGACACATGGATGAAGGGATGGATGGACGGAGGGATAGGATGAGGGATGGATGGACACATGGAGGGATAGATGAGGGATGGATGGACACATGGAGGGATGGAGGGATGGACACATGGATGGAGGGATAGATGGGGATGGATAGATGGGGGATGGACACATGGATGAAGGGACGGAGGGATAGATGAGGGATGGATGGACACATGGAGGGATAGATGAGGGATGGATGGACACATGGAGGGATAGATGAGGGATGGATAGATGGGGGATGGACACATGGATGAAGGGATGGATGGACGGAGGGATAGATGAGGGATGGACACATGGATGGATGGAGGGATAGATGAGGGATGGACACATGGATGGACGGAGGGATAGATGAGGGATGGACACATGGATGGAGGGTAAGGATGAATGGCGACATGTTGTCCACCATTGCTGTTGCTGGTGATTCCTTGTGTTGTAAAGTTTCCCTGTAGCGGTGTGTGGGGGAAGTGGCAGTTGTGTTTGTACTGCTATCATTCTTCTGTAGAGGGAAGTCCATGCCCGGTCCTTCCAGTCCTGTTGTCTTGTTGCGTGCTCCCTCACAATTATGTGGAGGTTCCTGGTGGAGGGTGGAGGGCGTGTGTCATCCGTGACATGGAGGTTCCTGGTGGGAGGGTGGAGGGCGTGTCATCCGTGACATTCGGAGGTTCCTGGTGGGAGGTGGAGGGCGTGTCATCCGTGACATTCGGAGGTTCCTGGTGGGAGGTGGAGGGCGTGTCATCCGTGACATTCGGAGGTTCCTGGTGGGAGGTGGAGGGCGTGTCATCCGTGACATTCGGAGGTTCCTGGTGGGAGGTGGAGGGCGTGTCATCCGTGACATTCGGAGGTTCCTGGTGGGAGGGTGTGTCATCCGTGACATTCGGAGGTTCCTGGTGGGAGGTGGAGGGCGTGTCATCCGTGACATTTGGAGGTTCCTGGTGGGAGGGCGTGTCATCTGTGACATTCGGAGGTTCCTGGTGGGAGGGTGTGTCATCCGTGACATTTGGAGGTTCTTTGTGGGAGGTGGAGGGCGTGTCATCCGTGACATTTGGAGGTTCCTGGTGGGAGGTGGAGGGCGTGTCATCCGTGACATTTGGAGGTTCTTTGTGGGAGGTGGAGGGCGTGTCATCCGTGACATTTGGAGGTTCCTGGTGGGAGGTGGAGGGCGTGTCATCCGTGACATTTGGAGGTTCTTTGTGGGAGGTGGAGGGCGTGTCATCCGTGACATTTGGAGGTTCCTGGTGGGAGGTGGAGGGCGTGTCATCCGTGACATTTGGAGGTTCTTTGTGGGAGGTGGAGGGCGTGTCATCCGTGACATTTGGAGGTTCCTGGTGGGAGGGTGTGTCATCCGTGACATTTGGAGGTTCCTTGTGGGAGGTGGAGGGCGTGTCATCTGTGACATTTGGAGGTTCCTTGTGGGAGGGCGTGTCATCCGTGACATTCGGAGGTTCCTTGTGGGAGGTGGAGGGCCCATCCGTGACATTCCGGAAGTTGGACCCTCTGGTGCCATGATGCACCCCTCCCCCCCCCCGCCCTCCCTCCTCAGTCCCCCCCGCCCCTCCCTCCTCAGTACTCCCCGCCCCCCCAGACATTGATTAGACCGCTTGTTTTATTTGTTATTTTATTTGAAGAGGTTTGTGTTTAAACTCACAATAAATAAAAAACCTATTTAACAACAACGACTGAAATGGAAGTGTATACCCTGTGACAGTAGACATAGATGCACACACACACCGACAATCACACTTGGATTACATGGTTCCATCGATCGATACACACCGATTCACGCCTGGCTGTGCGCCCCACAACACCTCCATTGTTCTAGGAGTTCAGTACACAGACAATGGCAATACAGTACATTGAACGGGGAGATGGCTGGCGGGTCATCGACATCCAGGAACTGACAGCATTTACATGTCAGATCATGTCGTCCTGAAATGTCATCGTGAGGCGCGGGCTGAGTATGCGGAAACATGATTCCTCCATCACGGGAACCCTTCATAGAAGAATGTTCCCTCATGGATCGCACAGCTCTGCGTAGGCTTGTCCCGGCAGCCATCTTGTATATTGTACAAACAACACGTCCATCGCATTCAGGGACAGGGCATACAAACGTCGTCGTCATACAAACGTCATGGGGGCGTCATACAAACGTCATGGGGGCGTCATACAAACGTCATGGGGGCGTCATACAAACGTCATGGGGGCGTCATACAAACGTCATGGGGGCGTCATACAAACGTCATGGGGGCATCGGAGACAATAAAAAGCATTACATTAATAAAAGTTACAACTGAAAAAACAAAATTGACCTCTACATGGGTTGACCTACTGTGCAAAAAAAAACCACATTTGGTGACTACAATATTTTTAAATACAGTACAGTATCAGGCGTAGTCTAACTCCCACCTGTCTAATAATACCATCCAACAAAAATAGATATATTTATATATATACCTATAAATATATATATATATAAATATCTGATACACTATACAAAGAAATGTGTCTCTGCTTGTGGCTACATCAGGAAGGCAAGCCCAAAGCGCAGGGGTAGGAATTGCTAAGGAAAGGCTGACATGAAAAAAATGTCATGAAATACGGGAATGAGGGGGGCTCAGGAAATCTCTACCTGCCTCCTAGAAGTGACCCATACCGGACCGATACAGGTGGACTAGGACTATCGGGAGGCCCAGGATGATGTCAGCAGAACCGTAATATAAGGCAGGGTTGTCTACCTCCATGTGGCTGAGGACATGTGGAAGGAGCTCTCTGCAGGGTCACAGCCATTGTAAACTATTCAGTGCTGCTGCTAACAGCCCCACACCTAGGGGGAGCCACCTTCCAATGTCCTGTACTAGTCAGTGCTGGCCGACCTCTCCACACCGCCCAGCAGTGTAGAGGAGAGTCATCAGTGCAGTCCATGTACGACCTCTCCTCACCTGAGGACAGGCTGGATCTTGGCATCACCCCTTGTGCCACGCCGGCCTGACTGCTGGCCGAAGCCACCAATCACATGGAGGAGGGTTTTGAACCTGTGAACTTGTGGCAAATGTTACATATCAATGGAATGGCAAATCTCCACACACAATCTGTACCATCAAAGCCTGCTTGAGATATTTTGTAGGATGATAGGACTGCTGTGGAAAGAAAGAGCTGTGAACTGATACATACTGACGATGTAAATCTTTGGGGCAAACGGAGAACTAGGAGGACTAGGCACTGCGATTGCTGAAAGTTCTGTACATTGCAGGTGGGAATTTACATACATTGCATCAGTGCGTGTCCTGTGCTGAGCAGAGATCAGTCATTATACCAAACCTTCTAGGTCACATCGGTCTCAATGTGTCCCCACCAAACCTTCTCCTAGGTCACATCGGTCTCAATGTGTCCCCACCAAACCTTGTTCTAGGTTACATCGGTCTCAATGTGTCCCCACCAAACCTTCTCCTAGGTCACATCGGTCTCAGTGTGTCCCCACCAAACCTTCTCCTAGGTCACATCGGTCTCAATGTGTCTCCACCAAACCTTCTCCTAGGTCACATCGGTCTCAGTGTGTCCCCACCCAAACCTTCTCCTAGGTCACATCGGTCTCAGTGTGTCCCCACCAAACCTTTCCTAGGTCACATCGGTCTCAATGTGTCCCCACCAAACCTTCTCTTAGGTCACATCGGTCTCAATGTGTCCCCACCAAACCTTCTCCTAGGTCACATCGGTCTCAGTGTGTCCCCACCAAACCTTCTCCTAGGTCACATCGGTCTCAATGTGTCCCCACCAAACCTTCTCCTAGGTCACATCGGTGTCAATGTGTCCCCACCAAACCTTCTCCTAGGTCACATCGGTCTCAATGTGTCCCCGCCAAACCTTCTCTAGGTCACATCGGTTTCAATGTGTCCCCGCCAAACCTTCTCCTAGGTCACATCGGTTTCAATGTGTCCCCACCAAACCTTCTCCTAGGTCACATTGGTCTCAATGTGTCCCCACCAAACCTTCTCCTAGGTCACATCGGTCTCAATGTGTCCCCACCAAACCTTCTCCTAGGTGACATCGGTCTCAGTGTGTCCCCACCAAACCTTCTCCTAGGTCACATCGGTCTCAACGTGTCCCCACCAAACCTTCTCCTAGGTCACATCGGTCTCAACGTGTCCCCACCAAACCTTCTCCTAGGTCACATCGGTCTCAATGTGTCCCCACCAAACCTTCTCCTAGGTCACATCGGTCTCAATGTGTCCCCACCAAACCTTCTCCTAGGTCACATCGGTCTCAATGTGTCCCCACCAAACCTTCTCCTAGGTCACATCGTTCTCAATGTGTCCCCACCAAACCTTCTCCTAGGTCACATCGTTCTCAATGTGTCCCCACCAAACCTTCTCCTAGGTCACATCGGTCTCAACGTGTCCCCACCAAACCTTCTCCTAGGTCACATCGGTCTCAATGTGTCCCCACCAAACCTTCTCCTAGGTCACATTGGTGTCAATGTGTCCCCACCAAACCTTCTCCTAGGTCACATCGGTCTCAATGTGTCCCCACCAAACCTTTCCTAGGTTACATCGGTGTCAATGTGTCCCCACCAAACCTTCTCCTAGGTCACATCGGTCTCAATGTGTCCCCACCAAACCTTCTCCTAGGTCACATTGGTCTCAATGTGTCCCCACCAAACCTTCTCCTAGGTCACATCGGTCTCAGGTGTCAATAGTGTCCATCGGTCTCAAAAACCTTCTCCTAGGTGACATCGGTGTCAACGTGTCCCCACCAAACCTTCTCCTAGGTGACATCGGTGTCAACGTGTCCCCACCAAACCTTCTCCTAGGTCACATCGGTCTCAATGTGTCCCCACCAAACCTTCTCCTAGGTCACATCGGTCTCAATGTGTCCCCACCAAACCTTCTCCTAGGTCACATCGGTCTCAATGTGTCCCCACTAAACCTTCTCCTAGGTCACATCGGTCTCAATGTGTCCCCACCAAACCTTCTCCTAGGTCACATCGGTCTCAATGTGTCCCCACCAAACCTTCTTTTAGATCAGTGTCTCCACCACTAGCCAGTGTTTGAAAAGTATGATTTAGCCCCATAAGCTTCGTCTGCATTAACATAATCGTAAATGCTGCAGATCATGTTCTTCTCCTTCCCTCAACAGTCACAGAAAAGTTAAAAAAATGCTACTACAGTACGTAAACGGAGTCCATGTTGGGTGAGGAACACCCCACTCCCTGCGTAGTGTTGCAGGCCCGATAGCTCATTCTATACAACATTCAGTTTTAGTAGAAAAGCATTCATGTATATGTTATGTAGAGATCTTCTTTCCTCTCTCCTTCATCTACCCACCTGTGGCCGATATACCTGCCAGGAACACTAGATCTACCCTGTGGTTATTCAAGAAGGTTTGAAATGCAGCGAGCAGGATTGTTTGAAAAATGGTTTGCTGCCTAGCTGTGCCTCCCTGAGGTGCTGGCAAGATTTCAGGTGGAGGCCTTGTTATGCTGAACATAAACTAAACTGAGGAAACGTTCCCTCTCAAACTTCTCACCCCACGTCACCCTGCACCACCAGTAATATATCGGCAGACCGGACACAGGTAGGGAAGGAGAGGGAAATGCCCAGAGGTAGGTGTTGCAGGAGAAAGGTTACACTTGGGAATCCCCCAGACTGTGGAACTCTTCTGGAGAAGTATGTTTATCCGTGCTGCTTTCTCCACCAGCCTGCCTGAAGTTGGAGGCAATCTCATCGAAGGTGCGTCCTTTGGTCTCTGGCACTTTGAAGAATGTGTAGATGAAGAAGAAGATGAGCAGCACAGTAAATATAATGAAGACATAGGCACCGGTGACTTGCTGCCAAGGAAAACAAAGCTGGTTAGGAGAATGTCCTGGAATACACCGACCTTCACATGTTTAAACCATTGACATTGTAACGGAACTCGAGATGTGAGTCACTTACCTCTACATACTGGAAGCACATTCCCACAATGAAATTTGATGTCCAGTTGGAAAGGCCAGCAACAGCAATAGCTGCAGGTCGGGGACCTTGGCTGAACAGTTCTGCCACAATAAACCATGGGATGGGGCCGGGTCCAATTTCAAAGAATGCCACAAAGCCGAAGATGGCTACTATGCTGAGGTAGGACATCTCTGCCACACGGTCCTAAAGGAGACAAATGAGAGAGGTTAGACCATCATGTCCTTGTACAGTGCTGAGAGTAGCTGTCAGTGAAGGGCTTCCATCTACCTAAATATAGCGCCTGTAAGTAGGCCTGCCCCAGGAACCTCTCGACACCCTTTTCTCCCAGGACAAAAATACGTCTCCCTCTAATTATAAATGACTGCTGGTTTGTATTCATGTACCTGACACTTACCAGCAATACCAGGGCAATGGTCATCAGTATAGCACATCCAGCCATGCCTGCCAGTCCGATGAGGTGCAGCGTGCGACGGCCGGCTCTCTCCACCACAAACAGCTGGAAGACAAAGTAAAGCTCATCATTCATCTTCCTGGGGCACAAATGCAGTCTCGGATATCAGAGTTTAGTTGTGTTTCCTCACTGGGGGAGATTTACTAAAGCTGGTTCACTCAGAATCTGGTGCGGCCTTGCATGGCAGCCAATCAGCTTCTAACCTCAGTTTGTTCAATTAAGCTTTGGCCATGCATAAAACCTGGAAGCCGATTGGTTGCCATGCAGAAGTGCACCTGAAAACCTGGAAGCTGATTGGTTGCCATGCAGAAGTGCACCTGAAAACCTGGAAGCTGATTGGTTGCCATGCAGAAGTGCACCTGAAAACCTGGAAGCTGATTGGTTGCCATGCAGAAATGCACCTGAAAACCTGGAAGCTGATTGGTTGCCATGCAGAAGTGCACCTGAAAACCTGGAAGCTGATTGGTTGCCATGCAGAAGTGCACCTGAAAACCTGGAAGCCGATTGGTTGCCATGCAGAAGTGCACCTGAAAACCTGGAAGCTGATTGGTTGCCATGCAGAAGTGCACCTGAAAACCTGGAAGCTGATTGGTTGCCATGCAGAAGTGCACCTGAAAACCTGGAAGCTGATTGGTTGCCATGCAGAAGTGCACCTGAAAACCTGGAAGCTGATTGGTTGCCATGCAGAAGTGCACCTGAAAACCTGGAAGCTGATTGGTTGCCATGCAGAAGTGCACCTGAAAACCTTGAAGCGATTTGGTTGCCATGCAGAAGTGCACCTGAAAACTTGGAAGCTGATTGGTTGCCATGCAGAAGTGCACCTGAAAACCTGGAAGCTGATTGGTTGCCATGCAGAAGTGCACCTGAAAACCTGGAAGCTGATTGGTTGCCATGCAGAAGTGCACCTGAAAACCTGGAAGCTGATTGGTTGCCATGCAGAAGTGCACCTGATTTTGTCCTCTCCAGCTTTAGTGAGTAAACCCCAGTATTATTATTATTGTTTTATTATTATTATACAGGATTTATGGCTCCAACAGTGTGCTCAGAGCTGTACAATATAACAGGAGACAATACAGCAACAATACAGATCAATACAAGAGGGATAGGAGGGCCCTGATCCTGGGAGCTTACAATCTAGGAGGGAGGGGCTAGTGGTACAAAAGGTAGTAACTGTGGGGGATGGACTGGTTGGAGGAATAGAAGATTCCATTATTAGCTGAGGGCAGGATAGGCTTCCCTGAAGAGATCGGTTTTCAGAGATCGCCTAAAAGTGAGCAGAGCAGGCGATAGTCTGATAGATTGGGGTAGAGAGTTCCAGAGGATGGGGAATCTCTGGAGAAGTCCTGGAGATGAACATGAGAGGAGGAGACAAGGGAGTTAGAGAGTAGGAGGTCATGCGAGGAGCGGAGAGAGGACAGTGGAGGACACTGAATGGAGGCCAGTGGAGGGATTGGCAGAGAGGGGTGGAGGACACTGAATGGAGGCCAGTGGAGGGATTGGCAGAGAGGGGTGGAGGACACTGAATGGAGGCCAGTGGAGGGATTGGCAGAGGGGTGGTGGAGGACACTGAATGGAGGCCAGTGGAGGGATTGGCAGAGAGGGGGTGGAGGACACTGAATGGAGCCCTGTGGAGGGATTGCAGAGGGGGTGGAGGACACTGAATGGAGGCCAGTGGAGGGATTGGCAGAGAGGGGTGGAGGCACTGAATGGAGCCCTTTGGAGGGATGGCAGGGATTGGCAGTGGAGAGGGGGGGTGGAGGACACTGAATGGAGGCCAGTGGAGGGATTGGCAGAGAGGGGTGGAGGACACTGAATGGAGGCCAGTGGAGGGATTGCAGAGAGGGGTGGAGGACACTGAATGGAGGCCAGTGGAGGGATTGCAGAGAGGGGTGGAGGACACTGAATGGAGGCCAGTGGAGGGATTGCAGAGAGGGGTGGAGGACACTGAGTGGAGGCCAGTGGAGGGATTGCAGAGAGGGGTGGAGGACACTGAATGGAGGCCAGTGGAGGGATTGCAGAGAGGGGTGGCAGATACGGAGCGGTTAGTAAGGTGGATGAGTCTGGCAGCCGTATTCATGACTGAAGAGGGGATAGTATGTCTAACTTCCACAAAGATTAAAATTCATCGCAGAAACACAGAAGAGCGATGGCAGCAAAAAGTCCAAGTGCTCCATCCAGTCTGCCCCATTTGTTTTTTCCTGAGTATAGACCTATGTTTGAATCCACTTCCTGTTTCCTGATTCTACCTCTGCCGGAAATTCTATTCCAGCCATCAACTACTCCTTCAATAAAATTGTACTTCCTAAGGCTAGTGTTGCACGTTCCTCCAGTTAGTTGGAGGTCATGTCCCCGTGTTCTTCATCTTGGTTTCATATTGGAAATCCTGCCCTCCTGAAAATTATTCACCCCTTCATGTATTTAAAGGTTTCAGTCATGTCCATCCTTTCCCTTCTGTCCTCCAGTTTGTATATATTGGGTTCCTGAAGGCTCTCCTGATGTTTTATCACCCAGATCTATCAACCAGACTAAGCCTCCATTCACACTTGTATGAGTCCAAAGTTGCACGACTTTGGAGGGCATCTTTGATGCAACTTTGGATGGGTGCAACTTGGATGTAACTTGTCCTTGTGCAAAGTTAGACCCACTGTTCCACCATTGTTGCATGTAAAACAACCAGGTATGACTTTCCTGCAGCTTTTGAGGGTTAACATTGAAGTCCGTGGCCCTCAAGTGGCATGAAAGTCGGTCCAATGTAGTGCATGAACTACTTTGATGTTGCTGCAGCTTTCAGTCGCACATGTATGAATGGGTATCATTGGGAAAACACAGGGTACATCTTGTCATGCGATTTTGATGTCCAAAGTAGCATGACAAGTCGCACAAGTGTGAATGGGGTCTTAGGAAGTTTATGGAATCCTTTACATCCATGACGGTTATGTCTCAATTTTAGTGACAGCAAATTCTTTGCATTTTACTCACCGAGACCACAGTAAAGGCGGTGTTCACAATCCCAGCACCTATGGTGGCATAGATTGGCTGCTCAACTTGAGCTTTTTCAAAGATCATGGTGGAATAGTAGAAAACCTGAACCAAGGGGAAAACCATACATTAGAGTCTGAATGTTAGATTTTATACGTGGCGTCATGCAGGAAATGTGTAATCGTATGTAACAAAGCAAGGTCATGCGTGCAGCCCTTACCGCATTAATACCAGAAAGCTGCTGGGATAGTTGAAGGACAATAGCAATCAAGATAGGTTGGCGATACAGTGGTGACCTGAAGAGCTCTAGAATGGTGACCTTCTTTTCCCTCATCATCTGGCGACTTTCCTCCTTCATCTCCTGCAGGTCAGCAGTAACATCCGTGGTGCCTCTAAGCTTCTTCAACACTATAAGACGTAGAGGAGAATGTTGTCATTCGTGGAGGAGACTGCATGTAGTGAAACATCTTGTGGCCTTGGACCGTGGCCTAATAAGCTATTTTAAGATCTGACATTGTGGTGCGAGACGTTTGGTTACTCACCGCTTTTGGCTTTATCTTCTTCATTGCGGTTGATGAGAAGAAATCGAGGACTTTCAGGGCAGAAGGGCAGTGCTGCGCACTGGATCAGTGCAGGTATGAAGATGCATCCCAAAAGTAGAGGCCACAGTGAGTCGTTCCCCATAATCGGCTCAAGCCCAAAGATCTGCGCAGATACAAGGAGAAATGACTACCAGCGGCTCTTCATGGACACTATCATCCTTGTATATAACAGTCATGTTGTTACTTACTTGGGCAATCAGAATTCCAACCACAACACCCAGCTGGTGCAGTGTGCCCAGGGCACCTCTCAGGGATGTAGGGGCAACCTCTCCAACATACAGGGGAACAAATCCAGTAGTCAGACCACAGTACAGACCAATCACAAACCGGCCAATAATTAGCATCTCAAAGGAGTACGCCATCTTGGAGAAGCCCATAAATATAGCAGCAATGAAGGCCAGGATGTTGGCTATTAACATGGAATTACGTCTGTGGACAAAAGCAAAAACCAGCTTAGTTTTTCCTCCTAGACCATAATAATTTATCCCTTACTTTA
The DNA here is from genome assembly GCA_951230385.1 of Staurois parvus. Lineage (NCBI taxonomy): Eukaryota > Metazoa > Chordata > Amphibia > Anura > Ranidae > Staurois > Staurois parvus. Next base: position 533,048 of record CATNWA010012688.1, on the reverse strand, counting down.
TATAAAATCGATATGTTGGAGGTGCGGATCAGCAGCTATCTGATAGGTCTGTACATTAGTTACACAATACTCCTCTTTGTGGTTTACCAGTTATACCATTTGAGGTTTCTCAGTAATGGGAGCCAGAAAAAGCCTATAGATTGCTAAGAGGCTGCAGATCCTTCCGGACTCCTCGCCTTCCTTCCCACTATTGAGGATCCATTTTCAGCTTTCTCATCTTATTTTGCCATTTTAAACCCTGAGGTTCTAATATTGGACCCTACAGAGTCCTGTGACTCCACCAGACTGCCATGGATTCCAGGAGGCCGGGATGTCTCAATCCTTGACCTTCATAGACCTGCTTCGGGTATTAATAGAACCCCGTGAAGCAGAATGAGGAGTTGGATGATCGAACACTTCAGGTACATCAGAATACATGCCCAGCTCTGTAGGTACACATCCTCATATACACATAACTAACCTTCCGAAGCGGTTCACAAACAGCCCCACGGAAAACGAGCCAATCATGCCACCGACCGAGAAGATGGCGACTGAGAGGGACCATAGTGAGGTCAGCGTGGTGTCTGAGATGGGCATATCATAGCGGCTTAGCCAGGTCTCATTGTAGAAATTCTCAATCACCTACAAACAACCAGAAAACAGTCATGAATACTGAGGAAGAGATCTGTGATACTACGACGTACTGACACGTTATCCTGCACTCGTATGTCTGCATACAGGCAGCCGCCATTTTATTCTTCCATGGTGTGGCCGGCATGCAGATTTCATAGCCTGGCTACACTGCACATTAGTTGTCCCGCTCTTGGCTGGTCTACAGAATGCTGTAATACTTATGCCTCACCACCAGGTGTCTCTGCAGCCTTGCCATCCCCCCTTCCCATCCCCCACCCTTCCTTTTTTCCTGCCCCCAGGACATGTTCAGGGATCTTATTACTGCATTTACTCAGCTGATGTAAACTCTGGAGAGCCAGTAGGAGGACTAGCAGCCGTCATCTGATCCGTCCCACACTAGGGGTGAGCGAGTGCAATCTGCCAGGAACACATTCCTCGTCTGTACACAAAGCGCACCGAGGAGGGTGTGTGGGCGATGCAGCCTGTGATTGGCTGACTTAGGCGGGCACAAATTTGCATGTCACAATGTCACCGGCTCCCAAAATACATGGAAAAATGTCACCCTGAAAATCAATTGCTGACATGGACGGTTAGGAGACGTCCAAAGTGACCTTTATGCAGGCAAATGCATTATGGAATATAGGGGTCCTGATATTTGAGTGGAGGGGTCACCTCTTGAATGATCAGACTGGAATATAGGGGGTCCTAATATTTGGGTGGAGGGGTCACCTCTTGAATGATCAGACTGGAATATAGGGGTCCTGATATTTGAGTGGAGGGGTCACCTCTTGAATGATCAGACTGGAATATAGGGGGTCCTAATATTTGGGTGGAGGGGTCACCTCTTGAATGATCAGACTGGAATATAGGGGGTCCTAATATTTTGTGTGGAGGGGTCACCTCTTGAATGATCAGACTGGAATATAGGGGGTCCTAATATTTGGGTGGAGGGGTCACCTCTTGAATGATCAGACTGGAATATAGGGGGGTCCTAATATTTTGTGTGGAGGGGTCACCTCTTGAATGATCAGACTGGAATATAGGGGGTCCTAATATTTGGGTGGAGGGGTCACCTCTTGAATGATCAGACTGGAATATAGGGGGTCCTAATATTTTGCGTGGAGGGGTCACCTCTTGAATGATCAGACTGGAATATAGGGGGTCCTAATATTTTGTGTGGAGGGGTCACCTCTTGAATGATCAGACTGGAATATAGGGGGTCCTAATATTTGAGTGGAGGGGTCACCTCTTGAATGATCAGACTGGAATATAGGGGGTCCTAATATTTGAGTGGAGGGGTCACCTCTTGAATGATCAGACTGGAATATAGGGGGTCCTAATATTTGAGTGGAGGGGTCCTCTTGAATGATCAGACTGGAATATAGGGGGTCCTAATATTTTGTGTGGAGGGGTCACCTCTTGAATGATACGACTGGAATATAAGGGGCCCCAATATTCCAGTAGAGGGGTCCCTCTTGAGTGTCAAGACTGGAATATAGGGGGTCCTAGTATTCGAGTGGAGGAGTCGCCTCTTGAGTGATAAGACTGGCATATAAGGGGCCCCAATATTCAAGTGGAGGGGTCACCTGGTCATAAAATCTAGACAAAACTGATGAAGGACCTTCTCTCCTCAGACTGTGGGATCCAAGAAGACTTCAGCACTATGAGGGACAGATGGTCCCCTCTACAGGGAGGAGGTGCTTCTCTACTTCGATGTGGAAAGTTGGGGCCTCTAATGTATTTGAACCCCGGGACATTTTCGCCTTGAGGGAGGCCAGGCTCTGTACCCACAGGAGTTAATTGCGATGATCACAGTGACTCAGCAACCTCTCCCTGAGCCGGCGCCGCTTCGTGGCATGCAAGGAAAGTGCTACACAGCACAGACACAGCAAACAATGCCGGGGAGCCAGCCTATGTCATGTGGAGGAGCAGACTGGCACAACCTCCCCGACAGTGTGCAGCTGTACAGATCATTGTTCCCCCGCCATCCAGGCTCCGCCCTCAGCAGAGGCTTCATGGAGAACAAGCCGGGGCCTGAGCTGGAAGGACGAACTACACAGAGTTACACAACAGCAAGCTTCACTGCCTAGAGGGCCACATAGAGGTTGAAGTGTGACAAGGCTGAGGTGTGGCAGAAATACAGCTTGTGACTTCCATAGACCGCCCGCAGCCAGCCACTCTCTCACCTGTCCACACCTGTACTCAGGTGAGTGAGGGGAAGGAGAACATTGCTGTCTCCTGGAAGCAGCCCGGAGCCATCATCGAAATCCATCACCAGTGATGGGGAGAACGGAGCTTTTTAGAGTCAATATGTACCATGGGGTGATGAAGACCCATTTCCGCCTTTGCCGATTCCCGGCTATGAATATGAAATGATCTGTAGAACATGGAGTTTGTATTTGTAGGTATACAGCAGTGCAGATGGTGACTATTCATCTATAAGAGATCTGAAATAAGAGGAAGCAGCAGGCGGGGCGGAATGGTTGAGGACTTTCACTATATGAGGTTGACCACTGAGGAGCGCCGTCACCTCCCCACACTCAGTGTACACCTGAGCAATGCAGGGAGATCACTGCCAGAGGATCACACCCATGGTACATTTCAAGAGTTAACAGGATCCTTTATTCCTAGGAATCCTGAGGCATGATGGGATCTTAGCAGGCAGGTTAATCTTCCTAATGAGATGTGCTATTTCAGGTCTGGCTCGGCTGCACGTCTTGTTTATGTTTTGCACAGTGACACCAATCTGCTGCAATATGATTGGTCACTGGATACTTTAGAAGCCACGCCCACTTTCACCCCAGATAAACTCTGTCTTCCTGGGTGAGGTCCTCTGACAGAGCAGATCAGCCCACTCCTTTTTAGAGGCCCGTCATTGGTTGGGTGTTCTCAGGGCTCTGATCATAGAATGGGCATTTACCCCGGGGCAGGAGGCCAGCAAGAGACCTGAAAATAATGGAGCTTGGGCTGCAAGGTTACATTGAGGCTGGTATTGTACCCCAATGGTCTAGGAGGGGGCTGAGGACCCTCGTTCTGTAGACTCTGAGCTCCTGGACTACAGGGCAGGGAGTGAATACAAGTCCGTTCCTAGCTGTTTATTAGATGAATGTACTCTGATTACTAAACATCTGAATCCCACCTACCTTCTGCGGGGCGTTGATCACTCCTGTGTTATAGCCAAACTGCAGGGATCCGAGTACGGCGACACTCACGGCGACCATTAACCTCAGCGTCATCTGCGGGAAAGAGAGACACATCACAAATCTCACTCTGACAAAGCAAACCATCCAAAACGTCAATGGCTTCACTTCCTGGCTTCTTGTTGGGGCCGAGGGCTTCTGGCCGCCCCCGGGCTCTGATCATTGTTTACCAATTGTACACAATGTACCGTGTGTGCAGAATATCCCATAACAAGTGCAGGCCGTCCATACATCCTCATCACCTGTCCTAGTGTGTACAGGTGGTGCTATATTGGCCGGAGGTGCAGAGCAGTATGGAGGATATACACAATGCATACTCCTTCAATACTCCCCCATTCCTGGCTGGGCTCTCTTATGGCACTCAGAAGGGACAGACCACTCAGAGTGGAAGAAAGCCGTAAATCGAATATTCCACAGGTTTGACTTCATACCTCACCGTGTAAAGTTTCTGACCTGGAGATCCTTCCAGTGACAACACCGAGCCTCTGCCTCTCAAGCTCCTTCCGTTGGCCTTTGGGTGCCTAACGGTTGAGGAAATGCACACAGTAATCTGACAACAGAGCTGCTAATTGTGAGCAGGGGGCTTGGCGTTGTCACCTGGCAGGATCTCCAGGTAAGAACTTTTGCAAAAGATTCACAAAAATAGGTTTTCTTAAAGTGGAACTTTAGTCAGAACATGAAGTCCTGCTAGATGACATCAGGCTGGCTTCTTCAGCAGGCCTAGCTCTGTAAAACTTTAAGTGCCTATACTGTGTACCGTCCAGTAATACGCTGTCACACCCTGCTCTGCACATGCTCAGTTACTCTCTAATTTATGGCACTGTGCCAAATTTGTAGAGGCCAATCTGCTGACCGCCTAACTGCTGCTCAGGGGCTCTGGGCTTCAGCAAAATGGCTGCCTCCAGTAAGAAGAAACATCAGCCATGATGGAGGCAATTTACAGCCCACACCGATTTTGGTAGCAGAATTATTAATGTGGAATGGATGTTCCTTGCTGAAGGACCTTTATTTTTTTATCATGTTATGAGTAAAGTTCGACTTCAGGAAACATATACAGTGAGGTATGAACGCCGCCATACTGAACATTGGATTGGGGGCTTCCATCCACTTTAACCTTCTACTCAGACAATCAAATCGCTGATTGTTGACAATTTATCAAACCGCCTTGGTAGGTAAGTATGTTGGCATTTCCTAGATTGTAAGCTCGTAAGAGTAGGGCCCTCTTAAACGCTGTCTGTCTTTGTTGTACTGTGCCATGTATTGTCCCCCCCTATTGTACAGCGCTGAGCAAACCCTTTGGCGCTATATAAACTCGTAGTAATAATAATAATAATAATAATTCCCAGGAAAATGACTTATTGATCATCATTGCGTGAGCCCCCCAAATGATCACATAGAGGCACTAGGTGAGGACACACTTGGTGTAGGATCGGTGCCATTGAATGTCAGGACCTGATGAAGACACAGGAGACCCGCCCAGACACACAGACTGCTCTATCCCATACACCACCCCATAGGAAGGACTACCATTCCACTTACAGCACGTCCGGCCTATTTCCAGGGCAGAGTCCTCTTTGTGAACAGTAGATAGGATGGCTTAGATTCTATGTCCCGGCTGGGCCTGCACATCGTCCTCTCATAGAAAAGCTGCTTGTGTAGTGCCGGAGCTGCCAGGTCGGGATAACCTTCATACAATTGCTGGTTTGTTTTGGGTGCAGACGTGTAATGAAGGTGAGGTCTGTTCCCTGATGGCATGTTCGTCAATGGATCAGTTCTTTCCAAAAACAACAACACCCTCCCTGCTCAACAGCCCAACACAAGCTAAGCGGCTTTCGGCCTTCCAGGAGGCTTCACTAATTCTAAGCTCGCTCTTTCTCTCCATTGTAAACAAAACCTTGGCCAGTCAAAGTTGTGAAAATAACACACCAAAATACCAGTACAGTGAGCACAGCATGAGTATAGGCACCTTCCCTTCCTGACAGGGCTGCTCCTACCTTTGTCATGTGGAGCACAATAGCTCTGATAGGCTTCTTCAATAAGGCAAAGGGCCATAACCCTCCTCGTCCAATCAGAATTCATCCCCTGATGACAGGAGAACGAATTCTAGGTCCCAGTTCCATGTCCCTGAAAGTCCTAACCCCAGAGACAATGAGCTATTATTAGTTCTCAGAGACAAAGGTTCAGCAGAGGTGCTGAGCTACAGATTGAACAGATTTCATCATACACATACATAGTTAAAGTATGAGCCACCTGAGACCAAGCCTGACGTCTGCCCTTTATCCATTCAGCGTTCATTTTCTGATATGTGAAGAGTAAATCTGGCTTTACAGAGGAGAGCTGGGCCCACTTCATTGAATGTAGAACCAACAGAATCACAATATGGTCCCTGAAGAGCAGTGATGTGCACTAACACTTTATGGACCTGTAGAACCATCAGAATATGGTCCCAGAAGAGCACTGATGTGTACTGACACTTCATGGACCTGTAGAACCATCAGAATATGGTCCCGGAAGAGCAGTGATGTGTACTGACACTTTATGGACCTGTAGAACCATCATAATATGGTCCCAGAAGAGCACTGATGTGTACTGACACTTCATGGACCTGTAGAACCATCAGAATATGGTCCCGGAAGAGCAGTGATATGTACTTATACTTCATGGACTTGTAGGTCCATCAGAATTGGTCCCAGAATAGCAGTGATATGTACTGACACTTCATGGATCTATAGAACCGTCAGAATATGGTCCCCAAAGAGCAGTTATATGTACTGACAATTCATCGACCTGTAGAACCATCATAATATGGTCCCAGAAGAGCACTGATGTGTACTGACACTTTATAGACCTGTAGAAATGTCAGAATATGGTCTCAGAAGAGCAGTGATATGTGGTGAGACTTCATAGACCTGAAGAACCCTCAGAATATGGTCCCAGAAGAGCAGTGACATGTACTGACACTTCATGGACCTGTAAATCCATCAGAATATGGTCCCAGAAGAGCAGTGACATGTACTGACACTTCATGGACCTGTAAATCAATCAGAATATGGTCCCGGAAGAGCAGTGATCTGTACTGACACTTCATGGACCTGTAGAACCATCAGGATATGGTCCCGTAAGAGCAGTGATATGTATGAGACTTCATGGACCTGTAGAACCATCAGGATATGGTCCCGTAAGAGCAGTGATATGTATGAGACTTCATGGACCTGTAGAACCATCAGGATATGGTCCCGTAAGAGCAGTGATATGTATGAGACTTCATGGACCTGTAGAACCATCAGGATATGGTCCCGTAAGAGCAGTGATATGTATGAGACTTCATGGACCTGTAGAACCATCAGGATATGGTCCCGTAAGAGCAGTGATGTGTATGAGACTTCATGGACCTGTAGAACCATCAGGATATGGTCCCGTAAGAGCAGTGATATGTATGAGACTTCATGGACCTGTAGAATCATCAGGATATGGTCCCGTAAGAGCAGTGATATGTATGAGAATCATGGACCTGTAGAACCATCACAATATGAGGGAGAAATGACACCAGCATTCTCCAATATGGGGCCAAGGCTTTAATAAGCAATCACATAGATACAGCAAGAGCAACATGTAGACCTGTAGAACCATCAGAATATGGTCCCTGAAGAGCAGTGATGTGTACTTCATGGACCTGTAGAACCAGAAGAGCGGTGATAATCACTGACGCTCCTCGGACGGATTCTGTAATTCCTGGTAATGTAGGATCTCCAGTCCCACCCTTGTGTCCTGGTTGAGGAGTTTTTCCAGATTAGGAAATCTTCATATGTTGATCTTTTGGTTTTAAGTCCTTTCAGTAAGAGATAATAAGGCGGGGAGAGGTTAGAAGGATGTGTGATGTGTACTGAGACTTCGTGGACCTGTAGAACCATCAAAATATGGTCCCAGAAGAGCAGTGACATGTACTGACACTTCATGGACCTGAAGGTCCATCAGAACGGGTCCCGGAAGAGCAGTGATGTGTACGGAGACTTCATGGACCTGTAAATCCATCAGAATATGGTCCTGGAAGAGCAGTGACGTGTACTGACACTTCATGGACCTGTAGAACCATCAGGATATGGTCCCGGAAGAGCAGTGATGTGTACTTAATGGACCTGTAGAACCATCAGGATATAGTCCCGGAAGAGCAGTGATGTGTACTGACACTTCATGGACCTGTAGAACCATCAGGATATGGTCCTGGAAGAGCAGTGATGTGTACTGACCTTTATGGACCTGTAGAACCATCAGAATATGGTCCTGGAAGAGCAGTGACGTGTACTGACACTTCATGGACCTGTAGAACCATCAGGATATGGTCCCGGAAGAGCAGTGATGTGTACTTCATGGACCTGTAGAACCATCAGGATATGGTCCTGGAAGAGCAGTGATGTGTACTGACACTTTATGTACCTGTAGAACCATCAGGATATGGTCCTGGAAGAGCAGTGACGTGTACTGACACTTCATGGACATGTAGAACCATCAGGATATGGTCCTGGAAGAGCAGTGACGTGTACTGACACTTCATGGACATGTAGAACCATCAGGATAAGGTCCCAGAAGAGCAGTGATATGTACTTCATGGACATGTAGAACCATCAGGATAAGGTCCCAGAAGAGCAGTGATGTGTACTTCATGGACATGTAGAACCATCAGGATATGGTCCCAGAAGAGCAGTGACGTGTACTGACACTTCATGGACATGTAGAACCATCAGGATAAGGTCCCAGAAGAGCAGTGATGTGTACTTCATGGACATGTAGAACTATCAGGATATGGTCCCAGAAGAGCAGTGATGTGTACTGACACTTCATGGACCTGTAGAACCATCAGGATATGGTCCTGGAAGAGCAGTGACGTGTACTTCATGGACCTGTAGAACCAGAAGAGCGGTGATAATCACTGACGCTCCTCGGACGGATTCTGTAATTCCTGGTAATGTAGGATCTCCAGTCCCACCCTTGTGTCCTGGTTGAGGAGTTTGTCCAGATTAGGAACTCTTCATAGGTTGATCTTTTGGTTAAAATCTTTTCAGTAAGAGATAATAAGGCGGGGAGAGGTTAGAAGGATATTCCGAGTGATCAGGAACAGATCTATTAGCAGTGCAAGCTGGGAAATGCTGGGATTACATTGCACTTTCGTCATGGGTTGTTACTCCCAAATACTTGTATAAACAGTACACGGCCTTCCTGTGCCGGGAACCCACGACTCTTCTAGAGAGAGCTGAGAGATTGTATGGGGGGGAACACCTTCAGTATGGGGGGGGTAATCATACACCTTCACTATGGGGGAACTTGTATGGGTGGGGGTGTCCTACACCTTTACTATGGGGGGGGGGTGTCCTACACCTTCACTATGGGGGGGTGGTGTCCTACACCTTTGCTATGGGAGAGTCACTGTGGGGGATTCTGCAGACCTGTGGTGGTGTGGGGGAGGGGTACGCTCCACCCTCCCTCTGAAGAATGTGTTCTGTATGTTGCCGGGTGTCATGCCTCTCCAGGGAGGTGTGCTAATAACCTGAGTCACTGGGTTACAATTGACATAATTTCCTCCACGTCATGGCTGGATGCCACATAGAGTCTGAATGACCTCCATCATCACATGAGGAATTCAATAGACACCTTAGTACATGGGGAGTGTACAGGGAGGGAGGAGTTTACAGCCTCTGTCAGCTTTGTATTGCCGTCTGCGTCCCGCCTATCAGATTTACCGTATCTCAGTGCACAGATTAAAGTGTTCAGTGTAAAGCCGGCCATAGAATACGTGATTTCTCCACTCGTGGTGGAAGGAAAGAAAATCGCTCAAATCCCCCAGTCAGTATTAATGGGGGAATCCCTTCCGCAGCGCTATGGTGTTCTGCCGGCGGAGAGCCTTCCATGCCAGAACACAAAGATTATTGCTGGTGGGTATATCCGCAGGTAGTAATTGCCCATAAAAAATCCGACAGGCTGGTTGGACCCAAGTTGATGGATCAACTTCAATACCTCCAGCCTGCCCATAGATGGATCAAATCTCAGCCGGTCCCGACTGAACTGACCAAGATTTGATTCATCTTTGACCAGCTTTTCTACATGGGGTGCAGAGATTTCAGTATTTATCCCCGGGGTGCAGAGATTTCAGTATTTATCTCCGGGGTGCAGAGATTTCAGTATTTATCCCCGGGGTGCAGAGATTTCAGTATTTATCCCCGGGGTGCAGAGATTTCAGTATTTATCCCCGGGGTGCAGAGATTTCAGTATTTATCTCCGGGGTGCAGAGATTTCAGTATTTATCCCCGGGGTGCAGAGATTTCAGTATTTATCCCCGGGGTGCAGAGATTTCAGTATTTATCCCCGGGGTGTAGAGTTTTCAGTATCTATCTCAGGAGTACAGAGTTTTCAGTATTTATCCCCGGGGTGCAGGGTTTGGGTGTATACGGGAATACAGAATAACTAATTCTGTATATTGCTCTGGGTCCTATCGCTGAACACTCTATCATAGTATGAATGCCCCCTGTATTACACTCGGAGTGACTCCTCTATCCTCCTGAACGCTCGGAGTGACTCCTCTATCCTCCTGAACGCTCGGAGTGACTCCTCTATCCTCCTGAACGCTCGGAGTGACTCCCCTATCCTCAACGCTCGGAGTGACTCCTCTATCCTCCCCTGAACGCTCGGAGTGACTCCCCTATCCTCCTGAACGCTCGGAGTGACTCCCCTATCCTCCTGAACGCTCGGAGTGACTCCCCTATCCTCCTGAAACGCTCGGAGTGACTCCCCTATCCTCCTGAACGCTCGGAGTGACTCCCCTATCCTCCTGAACGCTCGGAGTGACTCCCCTCCCCTATATCCTCCTGAACGCTCGGAGTGACTCCTCTATCCTCCTGAACGCTCGGAGTGACTCCTCTATCCTCCTGAACGCTCGGAGTGACTCCCCTATCCTCAACGCTCGGAGTGACTCCTCTATCCTCCTGAACGCTCGGAGTGACTCCCCTATCCTCCTGAACGCTCGGAGTGACTCCCCTATCCTCCTGAACGCTCGGAGTGACTCCCCTATCCTCCTGAACGCTCGGAGTGACTCCCCTATCCTCCTGAACGCTCGGAGTGACTCCCCTATCCTCCTGAACGCTCGGAGTGACTCCCCTATCCTCCTGAACGCTCGGAGTGACTCCCCTATCCTCCTGAACGCTCGGAGTGACTCCCCTATCCTCTATATCTAGCCGGTTCCTTTATGATGAAATCATTCTGAGAAGCTTGGTAACATTTCAGGAAGGCTCGTTCCCATTACCCAATAGGAAGCCAGCTTGGTAGACACACCCTCCCCCATCGTTTATGATTCACCTTTCCCCTATAAAGCTGTCTGTGCGTCACCAGAGGAAGTCTGGAGATCTACAGTGAAGGAAATAAATATTTGATCCCCGGCTGATGGTGAATGTTCGCCCCTCACACAGAAATGATCGGTCTAACAATGGAATGTTCGCCCCTCACACAAAATGATCGGTCTAACAATGGAATGTTCGCCCCTCACACAGAAATGATCGGTCTAACAATGGAATGTTCGCCCCTCACAGAAATGATCGGTCTAACAATGGAATGTTGGCCCCTCACACAGAAACGATCGGTCTAACAATGGAATGTTCGCCCCTCACACAGAAACGATCGGTCTAAACAATGGAATGTTCGCCCCTCACACAGAAATGATCGGTCTAACAATGGAATGTTCGGTGTAACACTGAGAGACAGAATACAACAACAAATTCAGCAGAAATGCGTCTAACAAATGATGACGGATCTGCATGTTCATGAGGGAAAGAAAGATTTGATCCCCTATCATTCAGCAGGATTTCTGGCTCCCAGGTGTCTCTCATACAGGTAACAAGCTGAGATTAGAAGCAGTCTCTTAAAGGGAGTGCTGCTAATCTCATTGTGTTACCTGTATAAAAGACACCTGTCCACAGGAGCCATCAAACCATCAGATTCCAAACTCTCCACCATGGCAAAGACCAAAGAGCTGTCCAAGGATGTCAGGGACAAGATGGTAGACCTACACAAGGCTGGACTGGGCTACCAAACTATGGCCAAGCAGCTTGGTGAGAAGGTGACAACAGTTGGTGCAATCATTCACAAATGGAAGAAACACAAAACAAGTGTCAGTCTCCCTAGGTCTGGTGCACCATGCAAGATCTCACCTCGTGGAGTGTCAATGATCATGAGAACAGTGAGGAATCATCCCAGAACTACACGTGAGGATCTTGTCAATGATCTCCAGGCAGCTGGGACCACAGTCACCAAGAAAACAATTGGTAACACACTACGCCGACAAGGACTGAAATCCTGCAGTGCCTGCACGGTCCCTCTGCTCAAGAAAGCCCATGTCCAGGCCCGTCTGAAGTCTGCCACTGAACATCTGAATGATGCCGAGGAGGACTGGTGGGAAGTGTTGTGGTCAGAGGAGACCAAAATCCAGCTCTTTGGCATCAACTCAACTTGCTGTGTTTGGAGGAGGAGGAATGCTGCCTATGAACCCAAGAACACCATCCAAACTGTGAAACGTGGTGGTGGAAACATTCTGCTTTGGGGGTGTTTTTCTGCTAAGGGGACAGGACAACTGCACCGCATCAAAGGGACGATGGACGGGGCAATGTACCCTCAAATCTTGGGTGAGAACCTTCTTCCCTCAGCCAGGGCATTGAAAATGGGTGGTGGATGGGTGTTCCAGCATGACAATGACCCAAAACACACGGCCAAGGCAACAAAGGAGCGGCTCAAGAAGAAGCACATTAAGGTCCCGGAATGGCCTAGCCGGTCTCCACACCTTCATCCGATGGAAAATCTGGAGGAGCTGAAAGTTCGAGTTGCCAAACGTCAGCCACCAAACCTTAATGACTTGGAGAGGATCTGCCAAGAGGAGTGGGCCAAAATCCCTCCTGAGATGTGTGCGAACCTGGGGGCCAACTCCAGGAAACGTCTGACCTCTGTGATGGCCAACAAGGGATTGGCCACCAAGTACTAAGTCATGTTTTGTGAAGGGGATCAAATCTTTCTTTCCCTCATGAACATGCAGATCCGTCATCATTTGTTAGACGCATTTCTGCTGAATTTGTTGTTGTATTCTGTCTCTCAGTGTTACACCGAACATTCCATTGTTAGACCGATCGTTTCTGTGTGAGGGGAGAACATTCCATTGTTAGACCGATCATTTCTATGTGAGGGGCGAACATTCCATTGTTAGACCGATCGTTTCTGTGTGAGGGGCGAACATTCCATTGTTAGACCGATCGTTTTCTGTGTGAGGGGCGAACATTCCATTGTTAGACCGATCGTTTCTGTATGAGGGGCGAACATTCCATTGTTAGACCGATCGTTTCTGTGTGAGGGGCGAACATTCCATTGTTAGACCGATCGTTTCTGTGTGAGGGGCGAACATTCCATTGTTAGACCGATCGTTTCTGTGTGAGGGGCGAACATTCCATTGTTAGACCGATCGTTTCTGTGTGAGGGGCGAACATTCCATTGTTAGACCGATCGTTTCTGTGTGAGGGGCGAACATTCCATTGTTAGACCGATCGTTTCATGTGAGGGGCGAACATTCCATTGTTAGACCGATCGTTTCTGTGTGAGGGGCGAACATTCACCATCAGGGGGGAGCAAATATGCATTTCCTTCACTGTGTGTTGTTCTTCCAGAGAAGTGCTCCAGCCTCCATCGCTCTACGTGCCAGGGCACATGGTGTCCCCAACCCCCGGTTTCATCATCTTCCACTGACCCGTCCCAGATCTCAACACCCCCCCCGACTCGACCCAGATCTGCACCTCTGACCCATCCCGGATCTCCTTCCTGACTCCTGACCGTCCTGGATCCCCCCCCCCCCCTGACCCATCCCGGATCTCCTTCCTGACTCCTGACCGTCCTGGATCTCCCCCCCCTGACCCATCCCGGATCTCCTTCCTGACTCCTGACCGTCCTGGATCCCCCCCCCCTGACCCATACCAGATCTCCTCACCCGGCCTGTCCTCCCCATGGAAGGTTTATTGATGTGTAATACAGCCTCCCCCGGAGATTACAGCACTCTGCCTGTCTTCACATCTCGGCCTGTAACCAAACCACAGATAATTCCAGACCAGGATTGTGTGCGTCCGACCCCGGCCTGTCCTATAATGTCCTGTACTGTCCACTGTGCCGTCACTGACTGCCTGACCTGGACTGACGCAGATTCTGCACCACCGGTGAGCATTGCTTTGTATACAAAATATATACTGTATATGTAGGATATAACTCTGCAGTATAGAGTATACTAAATGTATATAACCCTACTATAGGTCTGGTCATTATGGCGGATTCCTAGGACCCCCCTGTACATCTAGGCAGGCCAGGAGGTCTCATGATTTGGGGTCTGCACCCATAACCCTCCATAGTGTGGCTTTCATCCTGGGGTCCCAGATGCTGATGTGGTGTCCCCTGGAGAGATAATATGGCCAGTGTCCCCCTGGAGAGATAATATGGCCGGTGTCCCCCTGGAGAGATAATATGGCCGGTGTCCCCCCCGGGGGGGGGGGGGGGATCTGTGGCCAGGATGTAATGGACCGGTGGATATGGCATACTTTCCTGGCTTTGGGAGCTGATTCCTCTGGAACATTGGGGGGTCACTAGTTCTTCTGGTGAAAAAAGGTGGAAGAAGTGATGGCCTGCTGGGGGGACAATGACCTGGGACAGTGCTAGGACTGTGGTATTGGTAAGGATACATCTTCAGTCTATACTATGATGTGGGGGGGGTGGTAAGGACCTATCTTCTATACTATGATGTGGGGGGGGTAAGGGTCTATCTTTTATACTGTGATGTGGGGGGTGGTAAGGGTCTATCTTCTATACTGTGATGTGGGGGGTGGTAAGGGTCTATCTTCTATACTATGATGTGGGGGGTGGTAAGGGTCTATCTTCTATATACTATGATGTGGGGGGTGGTAAGGGTCTATCTTCTATACTGTGATATGGGGGGTGGTAAAGGGTCTATCTTCTATACTATGATGTGGGGGGTGGTAAGGGTCTATCTTCTATACTATGATGTGGGGGGTGGTAAGGGTCTATCTTCTATACTGTGATGTGGGGGGTGGAAAGGGTCTATGTTCTATACTGTGATGTGGGGGGTGGAAAGGGTCTATGTTCTATACTGTGATGTGGGGGGTGGTAAGGATCTATCTTCTATACTGTGATGTGGGGGGTGGTAAGGACCTATCTTCTATACTGTGATGTGGGGGGGTGGTAAGGACCTATCTTCTATACTGTGATGTGGGGGGTGGTAAGGGTCTATCTTCTATACTGTGATGTGGGGGGGGTGGTAAGGGTCTATCTTCTATACTGTGATGTGGGGGGTGGTGGTAAGGATCTATCTTCTATACTGTGATGTGGGGGGTGGTAAGGGTCTATCTTCTATATACTGTGATGTGGGGGGTGGTGGTAAGGACCTATCTTCTATACTGTGATGTGGGGGGGGTGGTAAGGGTCTATCTTCTATACTGTGATGTGGGGGGTGGTAAGGACCTATCTTCTATACTGTGATGTGGGGGGTGGTAAGGACCTATCTTCTATACTGTGATGTGGGGGGGGGTGGTAAGGACCTATCTTCTATACTATGATGTGGGGGGTGGTAAGGACCTATCGTCTATACTGTGATGTGGGGGGTGGTAAGGGTCTATCTTCTATACTGTGATGTGGGGGGTGGTAAGGGTCTATCTTCTATACTGTGATATGGGGGGTGGGTAAGGACCTATCTTCTATACTGTGATATGGGGGGTGGTAAGGATCTATGTTTTTTTTGATCCGGAGTCCCTCAGAATGATATTTGTAGGTTGCATTTATAATGGAGCCAGAAGTTGGAGAGCTGAGAACTCCGAGAGAGAACCCACCTCCATGACCTCCTCTGTATACATACAATGGGTACCCCTGTATTCTTGGCTCCGACCAATCACATCACACAGATAGTAGACAGTCCTTGTCTTCCACATAGTCCTAACTCCTTCTCCAGCTGTAGGCTGCCCCCTCTCAGGAAGGTCCAGCATTGTCCTCCTCACCTCCCCCTCCGTACACAATGATCCCTGCCCCCACTATCACTGGAGTCAGAGGTCACACCACCCAACACAATTCAAAGCAATCCACAGCAGAATCCAAGGGACCCCCCCACACACAACCCCAGAGTGCTGAGACCCCAGGGGTCACTCTGTGAAGCCATACAGAATCCAACAAAGAGGTCAGAGCCCCATCAGTGGGACCCCTGTGACTGTGTCTGGGGTCATCTTCCTAGCATCCCTCAAAACATCAGAGCCCAGATTTGAAGATCCCCCCTCCGATCCATACAGTGCAGAGCCCCCACTGACCCTGTCTGGGGTCACCTTGTAGCGTCCCCCAGAACATCAAAACCCAGATATGAAGATCCCCCCTCCGATCCATACAGTACAGAGCCCCCAGTGACTGTGTCTGGGGTCACCTCATAGCGTCCCTCAGAACGTCAGAGCCCAGATATGAAGATCCCCCCTCCGATCCATAGAGTGCAGAGCCCCCTGTGACCCTGTCTGGGGTCACCTCATAGCGTCCCTCAGAACGTCAGAGCCCAGATATGAAGATCCCCCCTCCGATCCATACAGTACAGAGCCCCCTGTGACTGTGTCTGGGGTCACCTCATAGCGTCCCTCAGAACGTCAGAGCCCAGATATGAAGATCCCCCCTCCGATCCATACAGTACAGAGCCCCCAGTGACCCTGTCTGGGGTCACCTCATAGCGTCCCTCAGAACGTCAGAGCCCAGATATGAAGATCCCCCCTCCGATCCATACAGTACAGAGCCCCCAGTGACCCTGTCTGGGGTCACCTCATAGCGTCCCTCAGAACGTCAGAGCCCAGATATGAAGATCCCCCCTCCGATCCATAGAGTACAGAGCCCCCTGTGACCCTGTCTGGGGTCACCTCCTAGTGTCCCTCAGAACGTCAGAGCCCAGATATGAAGATCCCCCCTCCGATCCATACAGTACAGAGCCCCCAGTGACCCTGTCTGGGGTCACCTCATAGCGTCCCTCAGAACGTCAGAGCCCAGATATGAAGATCCCCCCCTCCGATCCATACAGTACAGAGCCCCCTGTGACCCTGTCTGGGGTCACCTCCTAGTGTCCCCCAGAACATCAGAACCCAGATATGAAGATCCCCAGTCCATGTAGCCATCCACATTGTCCATCCCGGAACTCTTACCTTTCCCCCGGACTCCATGCTGTCCCGGCTCTGTTATGATCCAGCAATAAGAAGTCGATGTGACGGAGTCGATGTGACGGAGTCGATGTGACGTCACCGATCCCAATACTTTGTATCCAGACTATATCCTCTCTGTATATCTGAGCTGATGACTGCCGGCTCAGTCTTTTATACCGAAAGGGGTGTGAGCCAACAACGGAGCCCTCATTGGCTGCGGGGTAGTGATGTCACAGGTTGCTGCATTTGCATACTCTCTGCACGCCATGTATGCTGGGCTGGATGTCCCTGAAGGGACACAGTATATATACTGTATACATACTGGCTACACCCTGCATGGAACGGACTGAGAGGACATACAGAACTGTGCAAAAGTCCTAGGCAGGGGGGAGGATGCAAATGAAGAAAACTTTCAGAAATCGAAGAGTTAATAGTTTATTTTTTATCAATTAACAAAATGTAAAGTAAATGCAGAGGAATCCAAATCCAATCAATATTTGGGGTGACCCCCCCCTCCCTTTGGTTTCTTCCAGGGAGACTTGCACCCAGTGAAGGACGTCGGCAGGTAGGTTGTTCTATGTACATCTTGGAGGACTAAGCCCAGATCTTCTGTGGATATCGGCTGCCTCCAATCCTCCTCTCTCTTCATGTCATCCCAGACAGACTCCATGATGGGGAGAACAGGGCTCTGTGGGGGCCAAACCATCCCTTCCAGGATACATTGGGGCCAATTACACGCCTCCCTGATGGTATGGCATGATGGAGAAGTATCTGCCTGCATTTCTCAGCATTGAGGACACCATTGATCCTGACCAAATCTCCAACTCCACTGGCAGAAATACAGCCTCAAACTTGCAAGGAACCTCCACCATGCTTCACAGTTAGCTGCAGACACTCATTATTGTACCGCTGTCCAGCCCTTCCCCCGACAAACTGCCTCCTGCTACAGCCAAATATTTCACATTTTGACTCCTCAGTCCAAAGCACCTGCTGCCATTTTTCTGCCTCCAGTTCCTGTATCTTCCTGAATAGTTGAGTCGCTTAGCCTGGTCTCCATGTCGGAGGGTTTTTTGGTGGCAATTCTTCCACGAAGAAACTTCTGGCCAGACTTCTCCGGACAGTAGGTGGGTGTACCCGGGTCCCACTGGTTTCCTCCAGTCCTGTGCTGATGGCACTGCTGGACATCTTCCCATGTGGAAGGGAAGTAACCTAGATGTGTCCTTCATCTGCTGTATTAAGTTTCCTTGGCCAACCGTCTACAGTCCTCAACGTCACCTGACCACTGCGTCTACGCTCCTCAACATTACCCCACCACTGCGTCTACACTCCTCAACATTACCCGACCACTGCGTCTACACTCCTCCAACATCACCCGACCACTGCGTCTACGCTCCTCAACGTTACCCCACCACTGCGTCTACGCTCCTCAACGTTACCCCACCACTGCGTCTACGCTCCTCAACGTTCCCCCACCACTGCGTCTACGCTCCTCAACGTTCCCCACCACTGCGTCTACGCTCCTCAACGTTCCCCCACCACTGCGTCTACGCTCCTCACGTTCCCCCACCACTGCGTCTACGCTCCTCAACGTTCCCCACCACTGCGTCTACGCTCCTCAACGTTCCCCCACCACTGCGTCTACGCCTCACTTACCCCACCACTGCGTCTACGCTCCTCAACGTTACCCCACCACTGCGTCTACGCTCCTCAACGTTACCCCACCACTGCGTCTACGCTCCTCAACGTTACCCCCACTGCGTCTACGCTCCTCAACGTTACCCCACCACTGCGTCTACGCTCCTCAACGTTCCCCCACCACTGCGTCTACGCTCCTCAACATTACCCCACCACTGCGTCTACGCTCCTCAACATTCCCCCACCACTGCGTCTACGCTCCTCATTCCCCCACCACTGCGTCTACGCTCCTCAACGTTACCCCCACCACTGCGTCTACGCTCCTCAACGTTACCCCACATTACCCCACCACTGCGTCTACACTCCTCAACATTACCCCACCACTGCGTCTACGCTCCTCAACATTACCCCACCACTGCGTCTACACTCCTCATTACCCCACCACTGCGTCTACACTCCTCAACATTACCCACCACTGCGTCGTCTTCAATAGATCTCAATGAATTGAATTAATGCCGGTTTGAAGCCAAAGTGCGATTGCACCAAATACTGATTTGATTTTTCTTCTGTTTGCTCACTCTGCGTTTTGTAAATTGGTGTCTCTACCAGAGGAGATCACTAGAAGGATGAGAGCAGCACACCAATGTTACCTGTCCATCATAAACGTTTATAAACTCCAACACGTTACAGAGGCTCCAAACTCCTCCTTCATCGGGGTCTAGAAAATGATGATGGATGAAGACTGATCCAAGGAATATACCACACTGAGCCCACACCTAACCAATGAACACGACTCAGAGCCATGTGGGTGAATGTTGGGAGAATCTTGTGTTGTGATAAGGAGATGTCTTCCTCTGGACAGCTCAGTCAGCCGACCTCCCTCCTCCGGAATTTCCAGTCCAGCTGGATTGCAGTCCTTTCCTGCTAGAGAGGTGTGACGCCAGTGCTGTGTGTGGATGGAGTGCGGTGTGTGTGTGCTGTAATTACACCCGACTACTATGTATACCGCGTGGATCCCCCCCCCGCGTGCCATGTATACCTCGTGGATCCCCCCGCGTGCCATGTATACCGCGTGGATCCCCCCCCCGCGTGCCATGTATACCTCGTGGATCCCCCCGCGTGCTATGTATACCATGTGGATTTCCCCGTGTGCTATGTATACCGCGTGGATCTCCCCGCGTGCCATGTATACCGCGTGGATCCCCCCCCCGCGTGCCATGTATACCGCGTGGATCCCCCCCCCCGCGTGCCATGTATACCTCGTGGATCCCCCCGCGTGCTATGTATACCATGTGGATTTCCCCGTGTGCTATGTGTACCATGTGGATTTCCCCGTGTGCTATGTATACCGCGTGCCATGTATACCGCGTGGATCTCCCCGCGTGCCATGTATACCGTGTGGATCGCCCCGCGTGCCATGTATACCATGTGGACCCCCCCCCCCCGCGCGCCATGTATACCATGTGGACCCCCCCGCGTGCTCTGTATACCATGTGGATTTCCCCGCGTGCTATGTATACCGCGTGGATCTCCCTGCGTGCCATGTTTACCATGTGGACCCCCCCCCCCCGCATGCTATGTATACCGCGTGGATTTCCCTGCGTGCCATGTTTACCATGTGGACCCCCCCCCCCCCCCGCGTGCCATGTATACCGCGTGGATCTCCCCGCGTGCCATGTATACCGCGTGGATCTCCCCGCGTGCCATGTATACCGCGTGGATCTCCCCGCGTGCCATGTATACCGCGTGGATCTCCCCGCGTGCCATGTAATACCGTGGATCTCCCCGCGTGCCATGTATACCGCGTGGATCTCCCCGCGTGCCATGTATACCGCGTGGACCCCCCCCCGCGTGCCATGTATACCATGTGGACCCCCCCCCCCCGCCCGCGTGCCATGTATACCATGTGGACCCCCCCTGCGTGCTATGTATACCATGTGGATTTCCCCGCGTGCTATGTATACCATGTGGATTTCCCCGCGTGCTATGTATACCGCGTGGATCTCCCTGCGTGCCATGTTTACCATGTGGACCCCCCCGCATGCTATGTATACCATGTGGATTTCCCAGTGTGCTATGTATACCATGTGGATTTCCCCGTGTGCTATGTATACCTCTTGGATCCCCCCGTGTGCTATGTATACCGCGTGGATCTCCCCGTGTGCCATGTATACCGCGTGGATCTCCCCGCGTGCCATGTATACCGCGTGGATCTCCCCGCGTGCCATGTATACCGCGTGGATCTCCCCGCGTGCCATGTATACCGCGTGGATCTCCCCGCGTGCCATGTATACCGCGTGGATCTCCCCGCGTGCCATGTATACCGCGTGGATCTCCCCGCGTGCCATGTATACCGCGTGGATCTCCCCGCGTGCCATGTATACCATGTGGATTTCCCACGTGCTATGTATACCGCGTGGATCTCCCTGCGTGCCAAGTATACCGCGTGGATCTCCCCGCGTGCCATGTATACCATGTGGACCCCCCGCGTGCCATGTATACCGCGTGGATTTCCCGCATGCCATGTATACCGCGTGGATTTCCCTGCGTGCCATGTATACCGCGTGGATCTCCCCGCGTGCCATGTATACCATGTGGACCCCCCGCGTGCCATTTATACCATGTGGATTTCCCCGTGTGCCATGTATACCGCGTGGATCCCCCCCATGTGTCATGTGTACCGCGTGGATCTCCCCGCGTGCCATGTATACCACATGGACCAGTCACCAGTATTGCCTGTGGTCTCCCTGCTGCAGAGGACGGAGGACCAGTCGCCTGTATTGCCTGTGGTCTCCCTGCACAGAGGACGGAGGACCAGTCGCCTGTATTGCTTGTGGTCTCCCTGCACAGAGGACGGAGGACCAGTCACCAGTATTGCGGGTCTCCCTGCAGCAGAGGACGGAGGACCAGTCACCAGTATTGCTTGTGGTCTCCCTGCAGCAGAGGACGGAGGACCAGTTGCCTGTATTGCTTTTGGTCTCCCTGCAGCAGAGGATGGAGGACCAGTCGCCTGTATTGCCTGTGGTCTCCCTGCAGCAGAGGACGGAGGACCAGTCGCTTGTATTGCTTGTGGTCTCCCTGCAGCAGAGGACGGAGGACCAGTCGCCTGTATTGCCTGTGGTCTCCCTGCAGCAGAGGACGGAGGACCAGTTGCCTGTATTGCTTGTGGTCTCCCTGCAGCAGAGGACAGAGGACCAGTCGCCTGTATTGCCTGTGGTCTCCCTGCGCAGAGGACATAGGACCAGTCGCCTGTATTTTCTGTGGTCTCCCTGCAGCAGAGGAGAGAGGACCAGTCGCCTGTATTGCTTGTGGTCTCCCTGCACAGAGGACCAGTTGCCTGTATTGCTTGTGGTCTCCCTGCACAGAGGACCAGTTGCCTGTATTGCTTGTGGTCTCCCTGCTGCAGAGGACGGAGGACCAGTCGCCTGTATTGCCTGTGGTCTCCCTGCAGCAGAGGACATAGGACCAGTCGCCTGTATTGCTTGTGGTCTCCCTGCTGCAGAGGACGGAGGACCAGTTGCCTGTATTGCTTGTGGTCTCCCTGCACAGAGGACCAGTTGCCTGTATTGCTTGTGGTCTCCCTGCAGCAGAGGACGGAGGACCAGTCGCCTGTATTGCTTGTGGTCTCCCTGCAGCAGAGGACATAGGACCAGTCGCCTGTATTGTCTGTGGTCTCCCTGCAGCAGAGGACGGAGGACCAGTCGCCTGTATTGCCTGTGGTCTCCCTGCAGCAGAGGACGGAGGACCAGTCACCAGTATTGCTTGTGGTCTCCCTGCAGCAGAGGACGGAGGACCAGTCGCCTGTATTGCCTGTGGTCTCCCTGCGCAGAGGACCAGTTGCCTGAATTGCTTGTGGTCTCCCTGCAGCAGAGGACGGAGGACCAGTCGCCTGTATTGCCTGTGGTCTCCCTGCTGCAGAGGACGGAGGACCAGTCGCCAGTATTGCTTGTGGTCTCCCTGCAGCAGAGGACGGAGGACCAGTCGCCTGTATTGCCTGTGGTCTCCCTGCAGCAGAGGACATAGGACCAGTCGCCTGTATTGCCTGTGGTCTCCCTGCACAGAGGACGGAGGACAGACGCCTGTATTGCCTGTGGTCTCCCTGCGCAGAGGACCAGTTGCCTGAATTGCTTGTGGTCTCCCTGCAGCAGAGGACGGAGGACCAGTCGCCTGTATTGCCTGTGGTCTCCCTGCAGCAGAGGACGGAGGACAGACGCCTGTATTGCCTGTGGTCTCTCTGCGCAGAGGACGGAGGACCAGTCGCCTGTATTGCCTGTGGTCTCCCTGCGCAGAGGACGGAGGACCAGTCGCCTGTATTGCCTGTGGTCTCCCTGCGCAGAGGACGGAGGACCAGTCGCCTGTATTGCCTGTGGTCTCCCTGCAGCAGAGGACGGAGGACCAGTCGCCTGTATTGCCTGTGGTCTCCCTGCAGCAGAGGACGGAGGACCAGTCGCCTGTATTGCCTGTGGTCTCCCTGCAGCAGAGGACGGAGGACCAGTCGCCTGTATTGCCTGTGGTCTCCCTGCAGCAGAGGACGGAGGACCAGTCGCCTGTATTGCCTGTGGTCTCCCTGCAGCAGAGGACGGAGGACCAGTCGCCTGTATTGCCTGTGGTCTCCCTGCAGCAGAGGACGGAGGACCAGTCGCCTGTATTGCCTGTGGTCTCCCTGCAGCAGAGGACGGAGGACCAGTCGCCTGTATTGCCTGTGGTCTCCCTGCAGCAGAGGACGGAGGACCAGTCGCCTGTATTGCCTGTGGTCTCCCTGCAGCAGAGGACGGAGGACCAGTCGCCTGTATTGCCTGTGGTCTCCCTGCAGCAGAGGACGGAGGACCAGTCGCCTGTATTGCCTGTGGTCTCCCTGCAGCAGAGGACGGAGGACCAGTTGCCTGTATTGCTTGTGGTCTCCCTGCGCAGAGGACCAGTCGCCTGTATTGCCTGTGGTCTCCCTGCGCAGAGGACCAGTCGCCTGTATTGCCTGTGGTCTCCCTGCGCAGAGGACCAGTCGCCTGTATTGCCTGTGGTCTCCCTGCGCAGAGGACCAGTCGCCTGTATTGCTTGTGGTCTCCCTGCGCAGAGGACCAGTCGCCTGTATTGCTTGTGGTCTCCCTGCGCAGAGGACCAGTCGCCTGTATTGCTTGTGGTCTCCCTGCGCAGAGGACCAGTCGCCTGTATTGCCTGTGGTCTCCCTGCGCAGAGGACCAGTCGCCTGTATTGCCTGTGGTCTCCCTGCAGCTGGTCACTTCCTCATTACTGACTCCCCCATGCCTAGTTCTGCCCTGTATCCTGTTATGGAGGCGGCTATCTTGGTAGGGGCGGGGCTTTGCTTCCTCGTGTCAGAGCCTCCAGGAAGGAGAACAGCACAGAAGTGACATCACGGAATCTCCTGAGACCAGCAGTGAGGGGATCTCACACTGCAGGTGTACAGCTATTGGAGTGCCTAGGCACCTCACATACCCGGAAGTGCTGGGCTCTGTGTCAGGTTCAGGCCAGACATGGGGTTGGTTTCTGGGGCACAGATGAGGTACAAATTCCCTATAACACGGAGAAGATGCAGGAACCTGTGCCTGGTGCTGTCCTTATCCCGGGGGATGGTGGACCACCCTGTCCTCCCGTCATTCATTCCTCCTCTAATACTGAATGTACTCCTCATGTGGCCCTCGGGGTGTCTGAGCTCCCACTCCTATTGGTTAGATACTAAACCAGAGTTCAGCCAGTTTCCACTCCTGATTGCTCAGCATTGTCAGTGTGGATGGTGAAGTGAATGGTTTGTAGCCGCTTCCCTGCAGGACCCTTCAGGTGGGGATCACCCTTCAGGGAAGTGTCCTCAGTAGGACCTTGTATATCAGGGATGAGGAGAGCTCCGGGCCGCCCAGTGTCACCTCCTCTGGTGTGTCAGGGGTTAAATGTGACAGTGATGGAGGATGGGAGTGTGTATGTGACTGGCAGCAGGTACCAGCCATGGAGAGGGGGAGGGGCAGTCAGCTCACTCATGTCTATGGGGAGGTGACTCATCCTGACACCAGAGAGGCTCATCGTGGATTCCTCATACGGAGCACAGGATCGTCATCGCAGGAGGATGCTACACATAGCCGAACCTGGCCACATACTGGGGTACACATAGCCGAACCTGGCCACATACTGGGGTACACATAGCCGAACCTGGCCACATACTGGGGTACACATAGCCGAACCTGGCCACATACTGGGGTACACATAGCCGAACCTGGCCACATACTGGGTACACATAGCCAAACCTGGCCACATACTGGGGTACACATAGCCAAACCTGGCCACATACTGGGTACACATAGCCGAACCTGGCCACATACTGGGGTACACATAGCCGAACCTGGCCACATACTGGGGTACACATAGCCGAACCTGGCCACATACTGGGTACACATAGGAACCTGGCCACATACTGGGGGGTACACATAGCCGAACCTGCCGACCATACTGGGGTACACATAGCCGAACCTGGCCACATACTGGGGTACACATAGCCGAACCTGGCTACATGCTGGGGTACACATAGCAGAACCTGGCCACATACTGGGTACACATAGCCGAACCTGGCCACATACTGGGGTACACATAGCCGAACCTGGCCACATACTGGGGTACACATAGCCGAACCTGGCCACATACTGGGGTACACATAGCCGAACCTGGCCACGTGCTGGGGTACACATAGCCGAACCTGGCCACGTGCTGGGGTACACATAGCCGAACCTGGCCACATGCTGGGGTACACATAGCCGAACCTGGCCACGTGCTGGGGTACACATAGCCGAACCTGGCCACTGTGCTGGGGTACACATAGCCGAACCTGGCCACACATAGCCGAACCTGGCCACATACTGGGGTACACATAGCCGAACCTGGCCACATACTGGGGTACACATAGCCGAACCTGGCCACATACTGGAGTACACATAGCCGAACCTGGCCACTATACTGGGGTACACATAGCCGAACCTGGCCACATGCTGGGGTACACATAGCCGAACCTGGCCACATGCTGGGTACACATAGCCGAACCTGGCCACATGCTGGGGTACACATAGCCGAACCTGGCCACATGCTGGGGTACACATAGCCAAACCTGGCCACATGCTGGGGTACACATAGCCGAACCTGGCCACATGCTGGGGTACACATAGCCGAACCTGGCCACATGCTGGGGTACACATAGCCGAACCTGGCCACATGCTGGAGTACACATAGCCGAACCTGGCCACATGCTGGAGTACACATAGCCGAACCTGGCCACATGCTGGAGTACACATAGCCGAACCTGGCCACATACTGGAGTACACATAGCCAGACCTGGCCACATGCTGGAGTACACAACCATCCTATTCACTGGCTTGATTCTCGGGTGGTCAATAGAAAAAATAACTTTGGATGTATGAGATTTATTCAGATCAACACAATGAGAATAGGAACTGTCTGTGCCTCACACCACTTACTACCCAAATACAGGACCCTTCCACACAGGACAACCCAGGCACAGGACAACCCAGGCACAGGACAATTCCCAGGCAATTCAGGTACAGAAACCAGGCACAGGACAACCCGAGCACAGGACAGGCACAGGACAACCCAGGCACAGGACAACCCAGGCACAGGACAACCCAGGCACAGGACAACCCAGGCACAGGACAACCCGGCACAGGAGAATTCAGGCACGGGACAACCCGGGCACAGGAGAATTCAGGCACGGGACAACCCGAGCACAGGAGAATTCAGGCACAGGACAACCCAGGCACAGGACAACCCAGGCACAGGACAACCCGAGCACAGGAGAATTCAGGCACGGGACAACCCGGGCACAGGAGAAACAGGCCGGCACAGGACAACCCAGGCACAGGACAACCCGAGCACAGGAGAATTCAGGCACAGGACAACCCGAGCACAGGAGAATTCAGGCACAGGCACCCGAGCACAGGAGAATTCAGGCACAGGACAACCCGAGCACAGGAGACTTCAGGCACAGGACAACCCGGGCACAGGACAACCCGGGCACAGGACAACCCGGCACAGGAGACTTCAGGCACAGGACAACCCGAGCACAGGAGACTTCAGGCACAGGACAACCCGAGCACAGGACAACCCAGGGCACAGGACAATTCCGAGGCACAGGACAACCCAGGCACAGGACAACCCGAGCACAGGAGACTTCAGGCACAGGACAACCCGAGCACAGGAAAATTCAGGCACAGGACAACCAGGTACAGGACAACCCAGGCACAGGACAACCAGGAGCACAGGACAACCCAGGCACAGGACAACCCGAGTACAGGAGAATTCAGGCACAGGACAACCCGAGCACAGGAGACTTCAGGCACAGGACAACCCGAGCACAGGACAATTCAGGCACAGGCCAATTCAGGTACAGGACAACCCGGCACAGGACAACCCGAGCACAGGACAACCCAGCACAGGACAACCCGAGCACAGGAAAAATTCAGGCACAGGACAACCCGAGCACAGGAGAATTCAGGCACAGGACAACCCGAGCACAGGAGACTTCAGGCACAGGACAACCCGAGCACAGGAGAATTCAGGCACAGGCCAATTCAGGTACAGGACAACCCAGGCACAGGACAACCCGAGCACAGGAGACTTCAGGCACAGGACAACCCGAGCGCAGGAGAATTCAGGCACAGGCAATTCAGGACAGGACAACCCAGCACAGGAGAATTCAGGCACAGGACAACCCGAGCGCAGGAGAATTCAGGCACAGGACAACCCGAGCACAGGAGAATTCGAGCACAGGAGAATTGAAGCACAGGAGAATTCGGCACAGGACAACCAGAGCACAGGAGACAACCCGGCACAGGACAACCCGAGCACAGGAGAATTCAGGCACAGGCAATTCAGGTACACAACCCAGCACAGGAGAATTCAGGCACAGGACAACCCGAGCACAGGAGAATTCAGGCACAGGACAACCCGAAGCACAGGAGAATTCGGGCACAGGACAACCAGAGCACAGGACAACCCGAGCACAGGAGAATTCGGGCACAGCACACCCGAGCACAGACTGCTCACTAGACCAACAGAGGACCTTTCTGCACAGGTAACCCGGGTAGAGACTCATAGCACAACCCAGGCACAGGACAACCTGGGTGGTCCATTCCCAGGACTGAACCTCAGCATCTCTGCACATACTGATGGAACATGGGGCCACCTTCACCCTGAACGTGTTCCGTGTAGATTCTGTATATCGGGGAATAGAAGTCTCTATAGAATGTATTGCTCCTCCACCCCCAGCCCTGGATGCCGCCTGGTTGGATCCCCCCATTGTGTATCTTCTGCCCCCCCCCCCCCTGTAGGATGAACACTGGTAGTCACGTACCTTCCATGTGTGTCACATAATGAGGATTATACTGGGGGCAATTATATACTGACAGTTCATGTCTCCTCTTCACAAGGATGAAGCCTGTGTGCTGCTCAGGATTGGACTTGTATATAAAGATGGTCCAACCCTGGCTGATCCCCTCGTGTGTTCCCTAATCTCCATAGATGCGTCTACACTCAGCGCAAGATGTGGCAGGCCTGACCATTCCATGGCGCCAATCCTGACGCTGTGTCTGGAAATGTTATATGCCGAGAATCCCAACAAGGGATCATCAACAGATTCAACCCTAGAGTGCAAGCTCTGTGGTCTATAAGTGGAGCCTATAGCTATCGGTCTTATCCCAGCCTGTGTCTGGGGGCAGGGCGGTGCAGTACGGCCATCATAGAGCCCTCATATTAGCTGGTCCTTGGTGCCAGGCATCGGTCTTATCCCAGCCTGTGTCTGGGGGCAGGGCGGTGCAGTACGGCCATCATAGAGCCCTCATATTAGCTGGTCCTTGGTGCCAGGCATCGGTCTTATCCCAGCCTGTGTCTGGGGGCAGGGCGGTGCAGTACGGCCATCATAGAGCCCTCATAATAACGGTCCTGGGTGCCAGGCATCGGTCTTATCCCAGCCTGTGTCTGGGGCAGGGCGGTGCAGTACGGCCATCATAGAGCCCTCATAATAATGGTCCTGGGTGCCAGGCATCGGTCTTATCCCAGCCTGTGTCTGGGGGCAGAGGGCAGTACGGCCATCATAGAGCCCTTAATAATGGTCCTGGGTGCCAGGCATCCCCAGCCTGTGTCTGGGGGCAGGGCGGTGCAGTACGGCCATCATAGAGCCCTCATAATAACGGTCCTGGGTGCCAGGCATCGGTCTTATCCCAGCCTGTGTCTGGGGGCAGGGCAGTGCAGTACGGCCATCATAGAGCCCTCATAATAATGGTCCTGGGTGCCAGGCATCGGTCTTATCCCAGCCTGTGTCTGGGGGCAGGGCGGTGCAGTACGGCCATCATAGAGCCCTCATAATAGCTGGTCCTGGGTGCCAGGCATCGGTCTTATCCCAGCCTGTGTCTGGGGGCAGGGCGGTGCAGTACGGCCATCATAGAGCCCTCATAATAGCTGGTCCTGGGTGCCAGGCATCGGTCTTATCCCAGCCTGTGTGTCTGGGGGCAGGGCGGTGCAGGTCAGCCATCATAGAGCCCTCAGTAGAATGATCTTCAGCTGGGGTTCTCTCGGTCTATATACCATTCTCTGCCCATGTTTGTTATTGGTAGTAGAACCTGAGAGCCCACATTGTGCTGAGCGAGGACAGAGCCACGATGACGTCCCGGTTCATTCTGTGTAGGAATTTGCTGATCCATGGTGACTTTTGTTCACTAATCATATCCTGCTGTGTACTCTCTGCTCTACATACAGTCATGGGGAAACATAATTGCACCCCCGTGACAACTGCACACTTCATGTTTGAAGAAGCAGACACTAGACCTTCATTCAGACAGTTCTCACAGGTAGAGGTGATATACTTGATCAGAGGACACACACGGTGGACATGGTCTGTTCACTCAACCTCAAATAAAAAAAACAAAACAGATTTGCCCCATGAAATGGCAATTACCCCCCAACATTAACCATCACGTCACAACCGTGAAATTAGAACCCCGTTTTCCAGATTAGGAGCCAATGATTAGAACCTGCATAAGGATGATGTATGTGGAACCCGTCCTATTAAACCTCAGACACCTTGGGTCTACTGTTCTCTTTTTTATTGACTTGGGTGGTGCCATCATGCCAAGATTATTAGAGCTCTCCAAGGCCCCCAGAAAGAAATTTGTAGATGCCTAAGAGTCTGGCAAGGGATTTAAAGTGGAACTAAACCCACCAATTAACTGTCTCCCAAAACCACGGTGAATGATAACTGTTACGGTTACCAGTGTGACTCTGTTAGCTCTCAACCAACTGTCAAAACATCAAATGGCTGGTGTCATAGCTGATCATGTGCAGCACCATGGCAACTGCAGATCAAACAGAGGTTAAGAAGGCGGCTTCCTTTGCTGTAAATGAGAGGAGCATTAGTTGCCAAATTATCTGAATTCAATCATTTGTGAGGTGTTCAGGTAATCGTTGGAGTCAAAGTCCATGCCTCTACAATCAAAACGAGATTGCTCCAATCCAACCTCCATGAGCAGTGTGCCATGAAGAGGCCTTTGCTGACCAAAAGGAACATTACAGCAAGAATAAAGATTACCATCAAACATATAGGCAACCAGAGCTTCTGGAACTATGTGCTAAAGACTTATCCATCAGAGACCAGAGTTTCCATAACAAAGTGCTGAAGACTGATCCATCAAAGACCAGAGCTTCTGGAGCAATGTGCTGAAGACTGGTCCATCAAAGACCAGAGCTTCTGGAACTATGTGCTGAAGACTGGTCCATCAAAGACCAGAGCTTCTGGAGCAATGTGCTAAAGACTGATCCATCAAAGACCAGAGCTTCTGGAGCAATGTGCTGAAGACTGGTCCATCAAAGACCAGAGCTTCTGGAGCAATGTGCTAAAGACTGATCCATCAGAGACCAGAGCTTCTGGAACAATGTGCTGAAGACTGATCCATCAGAGACCAGAGCTTCTGGAACAATGTGCTGAAGACTGATCCATCAGAGACCAGAGCTTCTGGAACAATGTGCTGAAGACTGATCCATCAGAGACCAGAGCTTCTGGAGCAATGTGCTAAAGACTGATCCATCAGAGACCAGAGCTTCTGTAACAATGTGCTGAAGACTGATCCATCAGAGACCAGAGCTTCTGGAGCAATGTGCTAAAGACTGATCCATCAGAGACCAGAGCTTCTGGAACAATGTGCTAAAGACTGGTCCATCAGAGACCAGAGCTTCTGGAACAATGTGCTGAAGACTGATCCATTAGAGACCAGAGTTTCCATAACAAAGTGCTGAAGACTGGTCCATCAGAGACCAGAGCTTCTGGAACAATGTGCTAAAGACTGATCCATCAGAGACCAGAGCTTCTGGAACAATGTGCTGAAGACTGATCCATTAGAGACCAGAGTTTCCATAACAAAGTGCTGAAGACTGGTCCATCAAAGACCAGAGCTTCTGGAGCAATGTGCTGAAGACTGGTCTGAAGACATCAAAGACCAGAGCTTCTGGAGCAATGTGCTGAAGACTGGTCCATCAGAGACCAGAGCTTCTGGAACAATGTGCTGAAGACTGATCCATCAGAGACCAGAGCTTCTGGAACTATGTGCTGAAGACTGGTCCATCAAAGACCAGAGCTTCTGGAACTATGTGCTGAAGACTGAGTCCATCAAAGACCAGAGCTTCTGGAACTATGTGCTGAAGACTGGTCCATCAAAGACCAGAGCTTCTGGAACTATGTGCTGAAGATACAGATGAAGCACATATTTCTATGGGGTTTCGTGATCTCGCACCCCTACAGCCTCGGGTTTTATGGCACCCGATGGAGATGTTTTTATGGTCCTCCAACCCCACCCTCTTCCTGGATGTAATGAAGGAGAAAGCTGCCCTTTCCTCGGAACTTCTGTGTGAATTCCTAAATCCCGAGCACAAGGCAGAGCCAAAATGATACAGCGAGACCCCTGCAGAACCAGCACAGCTGACTGGACCAGAACTATTCCAGCATGTGGGGGGATCATCTTCTCTGCACTGCTACCCTGCAGAACCGACACAGCTGACTGGACCAAAACTATTCCAACATGGGGGGGAGGGGGCATCTTCTGCACTGCTACCCTGCCGAACCAACACAGTTGACTGGACCAGAACTATTCCAACATGTGGGGGGGGGAGGGGGCGTCTTCTGCACTGCTACCCTGCCGAACCAACACAGCTGACTGGACCAGAACTATTCCAACATGTGGGGGGGGGGGGGGAGGGGGCATCTTCTGCACTGCTACCCTGCCGAACCAACACAGCTGACTGGACCAGAACTATTCCAACATGTGGGGGGGGGCGTCTTCTGCACTGCTACCCTGCAAAACCAGCACAGCTGACTGGACCAGAGCTATTCCAACATGTGGGGGGGGGGGCATCTTCTGCACTGCTACCCTGCAGAACCAGCACAGCCGGCTAGACCAGAACTTTTCCAACATGTGGGGGGGGGGGGTGAGTTTTCTGCACTGCTACCCTGCAGAACCAGCACAGCTGCCTGGACCAGAACTATTCCAAAATGGGGGGGGGGCCTCTTCTGCACTGCTATCCTGCAGAACCAGCACAGCTGACTGGACCAGAACTATTCCAACATGTGGGAGGGGGGCGTCTTCTGCACTGCTACCCTGCAAAGCTGAGCGTGGAGGTGCCCATGATCAGAGGGGGAGGGGCAGATGGCACAGCGAAGATCTCGCTCTAGGTGTGTATGTTCTGATACGTAGCGCCGTATTAAAGGCAATATTCCCCATTCCTAGATGTGACGGCCGCATTCATTTCTGTTTTAGGCTTTCTTTCCTTTATTTTCACCTGGTGATCCTGCCAGTAAGTTTGTTATTTTTCAACTTTCCAAGCTGTGCAGACAAAGTGTCAGAGGGTTGGGACAAACCATCCTCTCCCCCTGTGATTAGGGACTGAGTCTGTCCCCTCCCCCTGTGATTAGGGACTGAGTCTGCGCTCTCCACCTGTGATTAGGGACTGAGTCTGTCCCCTCCCCCTGTGATTAGGGACTGAGTCTGTCCCTTCCCCCTGTGATTAGGGACGGAGTCTGTGCCCTGCAGCAGAGACTAGGTTCAGCAGGAAGTGTCAGAATGCCTCCAGTACTGGAGTGAATGGGCAGGAAGGCAGCGGTTAGTAAACAATGGGCCGTGGCTCCTTGTATGGAGAGTGATGGCTCCTTGTATGGAGAGTGATGGCTCACAGACCTGCGATGGGACACTGGTGACATCATTACACACAGACACACCTGCAAGTCACAAGTCACTGTCCTGTGTGACAGATGTACGCTGGAAGCTGCAGGAATGTTTACTGTCGGGACACACCCCTCATCTACCGCTGATGAAATATACAGGAAACCGGCCAGCCGGCCTGGCAATAATGTGATCCACATACCGAGGAAGCAGGCCTCAGCTGGATGACATCACAGGATACTGACTCCCATACACGGCATAGAGCCGACCAATCATTACCCATCGTGTCCCCCCAGAGGATTGTCATTTACAGAGTATGGAGACAACCAACACACACACACCATCTACACGTCATCATAACCAACAAAACCTCATCATGTCCAAAACATTCCATCACCGTTCCTGCAGCCAATCATCAACTGCAGATAGTCCGAGACCATAGAATGTTCTGAGAACAACACGAGACCATAGAATGCTCTGAGAACAACACGAGACCATAGAATGTTCTGAGAACAGCACGAGACCATAGAATGTTCTGAGGACAATCTGAGACCATAGAAGGTTCTGAGGACGACACAAGACCATAGAATTTTCTGAGAACAACCCAAGACCATAGAATGTTCTGAGAACAACCCGAGACCATAGAATGTTCTGAGAACAACCCGAGACCATAGAATGTTGTGAGAACAACCCGAGACCATAGAATGTTGTGAGAACAACCCGAGACCATGGAATGTTGTGAGAACAACCCGAGACCATAGACCATAGAAGGTTCTGAGAACAACACAACGAGACCATAGAATGTTCTGAGGGCAACCCGAGACCATAGAATGTTCTGAGAACAACACGAGACCATAGAATGTTCTGAGGACAATCTGAGACCATAGAAGGTTCTGAGGATGACACAAGACCATAGAATGTTCTGAGGACAACCCGAGACCATAGAATGTTCTGAGGACAACCCGAGACCATAGAATGTTCTGAGGACAACCCGAGACCATAGAATGTTCTGAGGACAATCCGAGACCATAGAATGTTCTGAGGACAATCCGAGACCATAGAATGTTCTGAGGACAACCCGAGACCATAGAATGTTCTGAGGACAATCCGAGACCATAGAATGTTCTGAGGGCAACCCGAGAGACCATAGAATGTTCTGAGGACAACCCGAGACCATAGAATGTTCTGAGGACAACCCGAGACCATAGAATGTTCTGAGGACAACCCGAGACCATAGAATGTTCTGAGGACAACCCGAGACCATAGAATGTTCTGAGGACAACCCGAGACCATAGAATGTTCTGAGGACAACCCGAAACCATAGAATGTTCTGAGGACAACCCGAGACCATAGAATGTTCTGAGGACAACCCGAGACCATAGAATGTTCTGAGGACAACCCGAGACCGAGACCATAGAATGTTCTGAGGACAACCCGAGACCATAGAATGTTCTGAGGACAACCCGAGACCATAGAAGGTTCTGAGGACAATCCGAGACCATAGAAGGTTCTGAGGACAACCCGAGACCATAGAATGTTCTGAGGACAACCCGAGACCATAGAATGTTCTGAGGACAACCCGAGACCATAGAATGTTCTGAGGACAACCCGAGACCATAGAATGTTCTGAGGACAATCCGAGACCATTGAATGTTCTGAGGACAATCCGAGACCATTGAATGTTCTGAGGACAATCCGAGACCACACAATGTTCTGAGGGCAATCCGAGACCACACAATGTTCTGAGGGCAACCCGAGACCATCGAATGTTCTGAGGGCAACCCGAGACCATCGAATGTTCTGAGGACAACCCGATAGAATGTTCTGAGGACAATCTGAGACCAAAACACCGGACCTTGGACAATAATGGCACCGCTGTGCGTTTTCTGAAGGGCACGGTGTTTCTGTTTGTGTCTGTGGGCACAATGGGGGTTATTTACTAAGCCTGGAGCGTATAATCTGGAGCAGCTCTGCATAGGAACCAATCAGCTTCCAGGTTTTATTGTCAAAGCTTAAAGCGAGCTCCACCCAAAAGGAGAAGCTCCACTTGTTTGCACCCTCCACTGCCACATTTGGCACTTTTTTGGGGGTATAGCCGGTACCTGGTTTTGAGACGAAAATTCGGCCCCCTCCAATCACAAGGCACAGTGCATGCGTAGCAGGAAAATGGCTGTGTATCCTCAAGGCTTTACCTCCACTTTCCCTTGCTTGCAGTGCTGGCGCCAGGAGCCTGGAGGCTGGTGAAGAACCGGCCCGGGTGACGACGGCACTGGACCCCTGGACCGGTAAGGGTCCTTATGTTGAAAGCAGCACAGGATTCGCTGACTTTTCATTTCTTGGGGGGAGCCCGGAGGTCTTTTATGAAGGTAAATACCCTCCTGTGTGACTCTCCCTCCTCATTGGCTGAGACAGAAATGGAAGCTCATTGACTCCCGCTGCTATCGATCACAGCCAGTGACAGAGCGCGGAGGTGTAGAGCAGCGGTTTGGGAGCGAGCACGCAGTAGTGCCTCCAGGGTAAGCGGCCTTCTTGGGGAGCACTGCTGGAGGGGGAGGAGCCAGGAGCATTGGCAGGGACCCGAACAGAGGAGGATGGGGGCAGCGGGGGGCCAGGAAGGATAGGCATGCTAGTTAGCTTTATCATCACTTTAATGGAAGAAGCTGAACTTAGAAGCTGATTGGCTCCCATGCACAGCTGCTCTAGGATCTGAGTGCCCCCTCCCCCACACTTGGACTAGTGGCACTACAGGTATCAGCATGCCTTTGCCTGGGGTCAGTCCACCTACAGATACATGACTGGCACAATCTGTCTTCTGCAGGCACATGGCCCGAGTACAGCACCAAGCACATGTCTCCTCCTCACCAGGACTGCAACCCCCTCACATGTCCCCGGAGATCGCGCCGAATTCCTCAGCTATTAATACCCGTATCTACAGGAAGTGTGCGCAGACTGCCAGAATCAGTCCAGGGATCGCAACATGTCACTGACACATGGGGGGCCCACACTGACACAGAGATTGTATGGGGGGCCCCACACAGATTGTATGGAGGACCCCACACTGACACAGAGATTGTATGGGGGGCCCACACTGACAGAGATTGTATGGGGGGGGCCCACACTGACACAGATTGTATGGGGGGCAGGGGGTGCCCTCAGTGACAATGGGATTGTATAGGGGGCAGGGGGTGCTTCACACTGACAATGGGATGTGATAGGGGGGGGGGCCCTGTCACACACTGACAATGCGATTGTATGGGGGGCAGGGGGTTCTCCACACTGACAATGGGATTGTAGAGGGGTGCAGTGAAGTCCCAGATCAGCTGTCCACCTTGTATGTTTATTCCACAGCCGAGCGGCTCTATCCATTGTTACCGCTGAGACTTTGTATCGTGTTTACATTGTTGGTGTTCCACATCACCCGGAGAAGCAGTTGAGGGATTCTCCCCTCCAGATCTCCCTTCCCAGGACCTGGACTCCCCTCCAGATCTCCCCTTCCCAGGACCTGGACTCCCCTCCAGATCTCCCCTTCCCAGGACCTGGACTCCCCTCCAGATCTCCCCTTCCCAGGACCTGGACTCCCCTCCAGATCTCCCCTTCCCAGGACCTGGACTCCCCTCCAGATCTCCCCTTCCCAGGACCTGGACTCCCCTCCAGATCTCCCCTTCCCAGGACCTGGACTCCCCTCCGGATCTCCCCTTCCCAGGACCTGGACTCCCCTCCAGATCTCCCCTTCCCAGGACCTGGACTCCCCTCCGGATCTCCCCTTCCAGACCTGGACTCCCCTCCGGATCTCCCCTTCCCAGGACCTGGACTCCCCTCCGGATCTCCCCTTCCCAGGACCTGGACTCCCCTCCGGATCTCCCCTTCGCAGGACCTGGACTCCCCTCCGGATCTCCCCTTCCCAGGACCTGGACTCCCCTCCAGATCTCCCCTTCCCAGGACCTGGACTCCCCTCCAGATCTCCCCTTCCCAGGACCTGGACTCCCCTCTAGATCTCCCCTGACCTGGACTCCCCTCCAGATCTCCCCTTCCCAGGACCTGGACTCCCCTCCAGATCTCCCCTTCCCAGGACCTGGACTCCCCTCCAGATCTCCCCTTCCCAGGACCTGGACTCCCCTCCAGATCTCCCCTTCCCAGGACCTGGACTCCCCTCCAGATCTCCCCTTCCCAGGACCTGGACTCCCCTCCAGATCTCCCCTTCCCAGGACCTGGACTCCCCTCCAGATCTCCCCTTCCCATAAACTGGACTCCTCTCCAGATCTCCCCTTCCCAGGATAAACTGGACTCCCCTCCAGATCTCCCCTTCCCAGGACCTGGACTCCCCTCCAGATCTCCCCTTCCCAGGACCTGGACTCCCCTCTAGATCTCCCCTTCCCAGGACCTGGACTCCCCTCCAGATCTCCCCTTCCCAGGACCTGGACTCCCCTCCAGATCTCCCCTTCCCAGGACCTGGACTCCCCTCCAGATTTCTCTCACTGCAACCCACAAATAGTTCCACACAGACCTTTGTCATCGTCCTCATCAAAGAAGATCTTCAGTCTTCAGCAGCTACACAAAACAGAGATACTTACACCAGTTCCTGGAGTCCAACACTGGCTTTCCACAACTGGTTCTTAAAGCTGCAGGTCCCAGTGCTGCCATCTTGAACACAGGAACTAGTTGTGACTTCCTGAGGGACCACAGCCAACTCCCCACTGCACATGCTGTGACTGGTCCTGCAGCCTTCTGGGACATGTGACATTGTTTTTCAGCAGGGATAGTGGTGTCACCCTCGCCTACATGAGGACAATGAAAGTAGGTACCAAGACAATTTGGCACTCACTCCCCCACCCCACTCAAAAAAATCTGCAACTCCGTTACAGGCTGGGGGAAGGGAGTAAATCAGCAGGACTGAGGTTCTGCTTTAATACCGTCTTATCCAGTCCTCATCAACTCCCTTCTGCCTTTACCTTTCTACTTGTTCCCCCATCGCTGACACCCAATAACTCATTCCAGGACATTGCCAATCATTTCATACAACCAGATATGTGCAATTCATGATGAGATTTCCATCGTCCAGTAATCTCCTCCAAATAACAGACTACATCACTGCCAGAATCCCTGCCAGGACTTCCAATGGTACTCATAGAATCCCAGCCAGGACTTCCAATGGTACTCATAGAATCCCTGCCAGGACTTCCAATGGTACTCATAGAATCCCTGCCAGGACTTCCAATGGTACTCATAGAATCCCTGCCAGGACTTCCAATGGTACTCATAGAATCCCTGCCAGGACTTCCAATGGTACTCATAGAATCTCTGCCAGTACTTACAATGGTACTCATAGAATCTCTGCCAGTACTTCCAAAGGTACTCATAGAATCCCTGCCAGTACTTCCAAAGGTACTCATAGAATCCCTGCCAGTACTTCCAAAGGTACTCATAGAATCCCTGCCAGTACTTCCAGTGGTACTCATAGAATCTCTGCCAGTACTTACAATGGTACTCATAGAATCCCTGCCAGGACTTACAATGGTACTCATAGAATCTCTGCCAGGACTTACAATGGTACTCATAGAATCCCTACCAGGACTTCCAATGCTACTCATAGAATCCCTGCCAGGACTTCCAATGGTACTCATAGAATCTCTGCCAGGACTTCCAATGGTACTCATAGAATCCCTACCAGGACTTCCAATGCTACTCATAGAATCCCTGCCAGGACTTCCAATGGTACTCATAGAATCTCTGCCAGGACTTCCAATGGTACTCATAGAATCCCTACCAGGACTTCCAATGCTACTCATAGAATCCCTGCCAGGACTTCCAATGGTACTCATAGAATCCCTGCCAGGACTTCCAATGGTACTCATAGAATCCCTGCCAGGACTTCCAATGGTACTCATAGAATCCCTGCCAGGACTTCCAATGGTACTCATAGAATCCCTACCAGGACTTCCAATGGTACTCTTAGAATCCCTACCAGGACTTCCAATGGTACTCTTAGAATCCCTACCAGGACTTTTCCTTCCCTAGAATAGTATGAGACTGCTATTGAAGACCTCTCCCTCTGAAAATGTGAGTTGCTTGGCTGCCATGCAGGCCTTTGTGATCAGTATTTTTGAGTTCACTGACCTGATGACAATAGCTTATCTGTTGTTTTTGGCACTTTTTCCGTAGGTGTTTGTGTGTGTATATATATATATACACCCCCCCCCCCCCCCCCCCCCCCCGTGTCTTGTAAACCAGATGCCTTCAGTCAGTGGCAGTGCTGATTGCGGTAGGAGTACGGTCAGTGGCAGTGCTGATTGCGCTAGGAGTACGGTCAGTGGCAGTGCTGATTGCGGTAGGAGTACGGTCAGTGGCAGTGCTGATTGCGGTAGGAGTACGGTCAGTGGCAGTGCTGATTGCGGTAGGAGGAGTACGGTCAGTGGCAGTGCTGATTGCGGTAGGAGTACGGTCAGTGGCAGTGCTGATTGCGGTAGGAGTACGGTCAGTGGCAGTGCTGATTGCGGTAGGAGTACGGTCAGTGGCAGTGCTGATTGCGGTAGGAGTACGGTCAGTGGCAGTGCTGATTGCGGTAGGAGTACGGTCAGTGGCAGTGCTGATTGCGGTAGGAGTACGGTCAGTGGCAGTGCTGATTGCGGTAGGAGTACGGTCAGTGGCAGTGCTGATTACGGTAGGAGTACGGTCAGTGGCAGTGCTGATTGCGGTAGGAGTACGGTCAGTGGCAGTGCTGATTGCGGTAGGAGTACGGTCAGTGGCAGTGCTGATTGCGGTAGGAGTACGGTCAGTGGCAGTGCTGATTGCGGTAGGAGTACGGTCAGTGGCAGTGCTGATTGCGGTAGGAGTACAGTCAGTGGCAGTGCTGATTGCGGTAGGAGTACAGTCAGTGTGGCAGTGCTGATTGCGGTAGGAGTACGGTCAGTGGCAGTGCTGATTGCGGTAGGAGTACAGTCAGTGGCAGTGCTGATTGCGGTAGGAGTACAGTCAGTGGCAGTGCTGATTGCGGTAGGAGTACGGTCAGTGGCAGTGCTGATTGCGGTAGGAGTACGGTCAGTGGCAGTGCTGATTGCGGTAGGAGTAGTCCATGTGTGTGATGGGCTGTGTGGCTGAGCCTGCTGGGAACGGCTCTCTGTAATGAAACGTCCGTAGAATATTAATGGGATTTTCCTGCACAGTTCTGCCTTCACACATTGGCTGCGTATCCTGTTTGTTACCCCGGCATGCGTTGGTGTCACTGGGGTCGTTGCAGAGAGAGGGCGGCTCGGAAGGAAGATTGGTGTGGTCACCTAATTCAGCACAATAAACTTTTCTTTACTAGTTGAGCTTCTTCCAAGTGGGGAATGTGTCAGGGATCGGTGTGAGTGTTCCGGAGCTGCGGCTCTGCGTCTTCTGGTTATGTTTACACCGCGGATATTTCTAGTTTAGGATTTCGCCATCACGGAGAGTAGAACCTATCTCTGCTGGACTGGCAGTCCCATAGAATGTCTGTGTGAAATGGATGACGAAGATTTGTCACCATCACCAAAGGAAATGAAATAAATGTTATGTAACGTCATGTGCACTGCTGTACACTGATAGATGGAGATCTGAACGTTCACCCCATAGCTCAGAACTAACACACACAACTGCCAGGTTCAGTCACTATGAGGTCTTCCCTCCCCAGGTCCGTCTCCTCAAACCCTCCTTCTGGTGACCAGATCTGTGCCAGTCATACCCTCCTTCTGGTGACCAGATCTGTGCCAGTCATACCCTCCTTCTGGTGACCAGATCTGTGCCAGTCATACCCTCCTTCTGGTGACCGGATCTGTGCCAGTCATACCCTCCTTCTGGTGACCGGATCTGTGCCAGTCATACCCTCCTTCTGGTGACCGGATCTGTGCCAGTCATACCCTCCTTCTGGTGACCGGATCTGTGCCAGTCATACCCTCCTTCTGGTGACCAGATCTGTGCCAGTCATACCCTCCTTCTGGTGACCAGATCTGTGCCAGTCATACCCTCCTTCTGGTGACCAGATCTGTGCCAGTCATACCCTCCTTCTGGTGACCAGATCTGTGCCAGTCATACCCTCCTTCTGGTGACCAGATCTGTGCCAGTCATACCCTCCTTCTGGTGACCAGATCTGTGCCAGTCATACCCTCCTTCTGGTGACCAGATCTGTGCCAGTCATACCCTCCTTCTGGTGACCAGATCTGTGCCAGTCATAGTTTTATATACAATGTACTTGATTGGCCAAAGCTGAAAGAGAGTTGACCTTGTGTGATTAGATGGTGACCTTCAGACTCCGTTGTAAGATCAGGCCACCATACCACTCCATCTAGGGTCCCGTGGTTTCGGATGGTTGTTGTTTCTGACCATAATTCAGGGTCATTTTCCTTACAGATTTTTTAGGTGGGTATCGGGATCAGGTATAAAGCCGCCACCCATTTTGTGTGAAGACATCTCTTTATAAATGCCGGGAACTGTGCTGGGTAGACTCTGATGACCAAGATACAGCAATTTCGTAGTAGTTACATTTAGGAGTAGGTTGTGGTCTATATGAGAGTAGGAGTAAGTTGTAAACCATTTGAAAGTAGAATGTTGTGCAGTATGCAAGAGTTGAAGGAAGCTGTGGGCTATCTGAGACTAGAAGTAGATTGTGGCCTATAGAAGGGTAGAAGTAGGATATGGACTATATGAGAGCTGGAGAAAGCTGTGGCCTATAGAGAAGTAAAAGTCGGTTTGTGAAGGGTAGCGGTAGGTTGCGGACTATAGCGTAGCGGTTGGTTGTGGACTTGGGGTACTATAGAAGAGTAGCAGTTGGTTGTGGACTATAGAAGGTAGCGGTTGGTTGCGGACTATAGAAGAGTAGCGGTAGGTTGCGGACTATAGAAGAGTAGCGGTTGGTTGCGGACTATAGAAGAGTAGCGGTAGGTTGTGGACTATAGAGTAACGGTAGGTTGCGGACTATAGAAGGGTAGCGGTAGGTTGCGGACTATAGAAGGGAAGGTTGTGGACTATAGAAGGGTAGCGGTAGGTTGCGGACTATAGAAGAGTAGCGGTAGGTTGCGGACTATAGAAGAGTAGCAGTAGGTTGTGGACTATAGAAGAGTAGCAGTAGGTTGTGGACTATAGAAGAGTAGCGGTTGGTTGTGGACTATAGAAGAGTAGCGGTAGGTTGTGGACTATAGAAGAGTAGGTTGCGGTATAGGTTAGCGTAGTTGCGGACTATAGAAGAGTAGCAGTAGGTTGTGGACTATAGAAGAGTAGCGGTAGGTTGTGGACTATAGAAGAGTAGCGGTAGGTTGTGGACTATAGAAGAGTAGCGGTTGGTTGTGGACTATAGAAGAGTAGAGGTAGGTTGTGGACTATAGGGAGAGTAGAGGTAGGTTGTGGACTATAGAAGAGTAGCGGGTTGGTTGCGGACTATAGAAGTAGAGGTAGGTTGTGGACTATAGAAGAGTAGCGGTAGGTTGTGGACTATAGAAGAGAGTAGCGGGCAGGTTGTGGACTATACGGGAGTAGAGGCAGGTTGTGGACTACACGGGAGTAGAGGCAGGTTGTGGACTATACGGGAGTAGAGGCAGGTAGTTGTGGACTACACGGAGTAGAGTAGAGGGAGCAGGTTGTGGACTACACGGGAGTAGAGGCAGGTTGTGGACTACACGGGAGTAGAGAGGCAGGTTGTGGACTACACGGGAGTAGAGGCAGGTTGTGGACTACACGGGAGTAGAGGCAGGTTGTGGACTACACGGGAGTAGAGGCAGGTTGTGGACTACACGGGAGTAGAGGCAGGTTGTGGACTACACGGGAGTAGAGGCAGGTTGTGGACTACACGGGAGTAGAGGCAGGTTGTGGACTACACGGGAGTAGAGGCAGGTTGTGGACTATACGGGAGTAGAGGCAGGTTGTGGACTACACGGGAGTAGAGGTAGGTTGTGGACTACACGGGAGTAGAGGTAGGTTGTG
Organism: Staurois parvus; assembly: GCA_951230385.1. Classification (NCBI taxonomy): domain Eukaryota; kingdom Metazoa; phylum Chordata; class Amphibia; order Anura; family Ranidae; genus Staurois; species Staurois parvus. Next base: position 490,226 of record CATNWA010012688.1, on the reverse strand, counting down.
GACTATACGGGAAGGTTTTATACTACATTGGGTTGGACTCTGGAAATGAAATGTGAGAATCAGAGCAGTTGTGGTCGGTATGTGAGTCATGGACATTGTATGACTGGTATGACATGTCCGTGTGGGGAGGCAGACTGTCCTCCAGGGGAATATTTACATTGAGGGTAGATATATATAACCTCCATCCTATAGAGTGATGCCCAGGCTCATGACACGGTGTGGAATGTCACAGAGCGGTGATGTCAGTGCGGCGTGGTGGTTCAGGTTGCTGGTACACTGCAGGGTCAAGTCCTATGACCTCCATGCAGATCATCTCTGAACGTTGGGCAGGTTATTTCTGGTGCTGCCAACGTCACTTTGTTGTCCAGTCAGCAGTCCCATCCACCCATTATTAGACACTTCCTCGTGATGGGATTCTATGAGGTCAGAGGGGAACCTGCAGACCTGCCCCACACATTGTCTTCCGATACTCGGCACACCAACACTCGGGTATTCCTCACTCTACAGTCTGCGGTGGGGCAGTCAGTCATGAATGGTGAGAGCCCATCAGGAGGACACCTATCAATGGGGATTCCTGGCTGTGATCACAGATTTCCTGCACAGTGTATGTCAGGTGTGTGGTGAATTATACACCCAGTGCTAAGCAGACTGTGACCTGAGCACCGGGTATGAGTGTTGGCCCTACAGGGGCCCCTCATACAGTGTGGGATGTGTGACTGTGAGCATTGAGTGTTAAATAAGGAATGAGGAGCTGCCATAACAAAGCTGGTTACATGATCCACTCATCTATCATGTGACGCTGCATGTCCCTCCACATGGACCATGACGGAACTGCACCTGCAGGGTGTCCCATACTACCTGGTCCCTGAACACTGCACCTACCTTGTGTCACCTGACATAGGTCCCTAAGTTCTACATCTTCAGGGTGTTTCAGGATAATGTGTCCCCCAGGATAGTGTGTCACTGCTTCCTTCGGGGTGTTCCTCGGGGTGTTCCAGCATAATGTGTCCCCCAGCACTGCATCCTCGGGGTGTTCCAGGATAATGTGTCCCCCAGCACTGCATCCTCGGGGTGTTCCAGCATAATGTGTCCCCCAGCACTGCATCCTCGGGGTGTTACACGATAATGTGTCCCCCAGCACTGCATCCTCGGGGTGTTACACGATAATGTGTCCCCCAGCACTGCATCCTCGGGGTGTTCCAGGATAATGTGTCCCCCAGCACTGCATCCTCGAGGTGTTCCAGGATAATGTGTCCCCCAGCACTGCATTCTCGGGGTGTTCCAGCATAATGTGTCCCCCAGCACTGCATCCTCGGGGTGTTACACGATAATGTGTCCCTAGCACTGCATCCTCGGGTTGTTCCAGGATCATGTGTCCCCCAGCACTGCATTCTCAGGGTGTTCCAGCATAATGTGTCCCCCAGCACTGCATCCTCGGGGTGTTACACGATAATGTGTCCCTAGCACTGCATCCTCAGGGTGTTCCAGGGTAATTTTTCCCCCAGCACTGCATCCTCTGGGTGTTCCAGGATAATGTGTCCCCCAGCACTGCATCCTCGGGGTGTTCCAGGATAATGTGTCCCCCCAGCACTGCATCCTCGGGGTGTTCCAGGATAATGTGTCCCCCAGCACTGCATCCTCGGGGTGTTACAGGATAATGTGTCCCTAGCACTGCATCCTCGGGGTGTTACAGGATAATGTGTCCCCCAGCACTGCATCCTCGGGGTGTTACACGATAATGTGTCCCCCAGCACTGTAGGTTGGTATTTTCTGTCCTCCCTGGAGGATGAAAATGGAGGGAGTCTCTCTAGAGGAGAAGGTTTGAGGGGAGTCTCTCTGGAGGATGATGATGGAGGGAGGCTCTCTGAAGGATGATGATGGAGGGAGGCTCTCTGGATGGGCAGTATAGTGTCTAAATGGTTAGCACTTCCCCCTGGCAGTACTCGGGTTGTTGGTTCGAATCCCAGCCACGGCACCACCTGCCTGGAATTTTCATGTTCTCCCTGTGCCTGCGTGGATTTCCTCCCACACTCCAAAGACATGCTGGTAGGTTAATTGGCTCCTGTCTAAATTGTCCCTAGTCTGTGTATGTATGAATGTGAGTTAGGGACCTTAGATTGTACGCTCCTCGGGGGCGGGGACTGATGTGAATGTACAATATATATGTAAAGTGCTGAGTACATTGAGGGCGATATAGAAGAACCTGAAATAAATAAATGATGAAGATGGAGTCTCTCTAGAGGAGAAGGTTTGAAGGAGTCTCTCTGAAGGATGATGATGGAGAGAGCCTCTCTGGATGATGAAGATGGAGGAGTTTTTTGGGGATAAGGATGATGGGGTCTCTCTGGGAAGATGAAGATGGAGGGAGTCTCTCTGGAGGATGATGTAGGGAGTCTCTCTGGAAGGATAAAGATGGAGGGGGTCTCTCTGGAGGATAATGATTTAGGGAGTCTCTCTGGAGGAGGATGTTGGAGAGAGTCTCTCTGGAGGATAATGATTTAGAGAGTCTCTCTGGAGGAGGATGATGAAGGGAGTCTCTCTGGAGGAGGATGATGAAGGGGAGTCTCTCTGGAGGAGGATGATGAAGGGAGTCTCTCTGGAGGAGGATGATGAAGGGAGTCTCTCTGGAGGAGGATGATGAAGGGAGTCTCTCTGGAGGAGGATGAAGGGAGTCTCTGGAGGATAATGATTTAGAGAGTCTCTCTGGAGGAGGATCTGAAGGATGAAGGGAGTCTCTGGAGGATAATGATTTAGAGGAGTCTCTCTGGAGGAGGATGAAGGGAGTCTCTGGAGGATAATGATCTGGAGGATAGTCTCTAGGGAGTCTCTCTGGAGGATGAAGGGAGTCTCTCTGGAGGAGGATGATGAAGGGAGTCTCTCTGGAGGAGGATGATGAAGGGAGTCTCTCTGGAGGAGGATGATGAAGGGAGGAGTCTCTCTGGAGGAGGATGATGAGGGAGTCTCTCTCAGGAGGAGGAATGATGAGGGAGTCTCTCTGGAGGAGGATGATGAAGGGAGTCTCTCTGGAGGATGAATGGATGATGATGAGGGAGAGTCTCTGAAGGGAGTCTCTGGGAGGAGGATGATGAGGGAGTCTCTCTGGAGAGGAGGATGTTGAAGGAGTCTCTTGGAGGATGAGGATGGAGGGAGTCTCTCGGAGGAGGATGAAGGGAGTCTCTGGAGGAGGATGATTGAAAAGAGTCTCTCTGGAGGAGGATGAAGGGAATCTCTCGGGGAGGATGGATGATGAAGGGAGTCTCTCGGGAGGAGGATGTTGAAGAGAGTCTCTTTGGAGGATGAGGATGGAGGGAGTCTCTCGGGAGGAGGATGATGAAGGGAGTCTCTCGGGGAGGATGATGATGAAGGGAGTCTCTCGGGAGGAGGATGATGAAGGAGTCTCTCTGGGAGGATGAGGATGGAAGGGAGTCTCTCTCGGGAGGAGGAGGGATGATGAAGGGAGTCTCTCGGAGGAGGAGGATGATGAGGGAGTCTCTCGGGAGGATGAGATGGAGAGAGTCTCTCAGGTGGAGGATGAGGATGGAGAGGAGTCTCTTTGGAGGATGATGATGGAGAGAGTCTCTTTGGGAGGAGATGATGGAGAGGAGTCTCTTTGGAGGATGAGGATGATGGAGAGAGTCTCTCGGGAGGAAGATGATGAAGAGAGTCTCTCGGGAGGAGGATGATGAAGGAGTCTCTCGGGAGGAGGATGGAGGGACTCTCTCGGGAGGAGGATGATGGAGGGAGTCTCTCGGGAGGAGGATGATTGAGGGGACTCTCTCGGGAGGAGGATGATGGAGGGAGTCTCTTGGGAGGAGGATGACGGAAGGAGTCTCTTGGGAGAGGATGATGGAGGGAGTCTCGGGAGGAGGATGATGAAGAGAGTCTCTTTGGAGGATGAGGATGGAGAGAGTCTCTCAGGAGGAGGAGGATGAAGAGAGTCTTTTTGAAGGATGAGGATGGAGGGAGTCTCTCGGGAGGAGGATGAGGATGGAGGGAGTCTCTCGGGAGGAGGATGAGGATGGAGGGAGTCTCTCGGGAGGAGGATGATGGAGCGAGTCTCTCGTGAGGAGAATGAGGATGGAGGGAGTCTCTCGGGAGGAGGATGAGGATGGAGGAGTCTCTCGGGAGGAGGAGGATGGAGCGAGTCTCTCGGGAGGAGGATGATGGAGGGAGGTGTAGTCCGTGACATGAGAGAAGTTTTGTTCCTCTGGTGTCATCTCTGGAGTGATAAGTGTGGGGGAGGGGGGAGGTATGTGTCCTCCATCCTCTCCGGCACTTGGAGGGTTACTACAGATTGATCTGTTGGTGATGTTATTGACTCTGGTGACTGGAATTGATCAGAGAAAAGTCTGAATGTTGAATGGGGGGGGAGCCCCTGGGAGTCATGTATTGCAGGGAAGGAGAGGAAGTCATGTACGGCACGTAGACAGCTCTGTCTGCTCCATGACGCTGGAGGGGTCTCTGGAATTACACCCAACACTTGTCTGACAGGGGGGGGACCACAAAAATAGTATCACACAGACTCGTAGTAAATATTGGTGGGGGGGGGGGGGGGGGGGTTACAATATCATTGTGTAGTGTTTATGTCACACATAGTGTGTTATCTCTGCAACAATGAGTACAGATACTGAGTCCTGGAGACATGGTCATAGAGGGGGAGGGAAGGATGTGGGGTATAGGGATGGGGGTCTTTGCTGAGTCCTGGAGACATGGTCATAGAGGGGGAGGGAAGGATGTGGGGTATAGGGATGGGGGTCTTTGCTGAGTCCTGGAGACATGGAGTCATAAGAGGGGGGAGGGAAGGATGGGGGGTATAGGGATGGGGGGTCTTTGCTGAGTCCTGGAGACATGGTCATAGAGGGGTTGAGGGGGGGATGGGGGGTATAGGGATGGGGCTCTTTGCTGACAGTCCTGGAGACATGGTCATAGAGGGGGAGGGAAGGATGGGGGGTATACAGGATGGGGGTCTTTGCTGAGTCCTGGAGACATGGTCATACAGGGGGGAGGGAAGGGTGGTATGGGGGGTATAGGGATGGGGGTCTTTGCTGAGTCCTGGAGACATGGTCATAGAGGGGGAGGGAAGGATGGGGGGTATAGGGATGGGGGTCTTTGCTGAGTCCTGGAGACATGGTCATAGAGGGGGAAGGAAGGATGAGGGTATAGGGATGGGGGGGGTCTTTGCTGAGTCCTGGAGACATGGCCATAGAGGGGGAGGGAAGGATGGGGGGTATAGGGATGGGGGTCTTTGCTGAGTCCTGGAGACATGGTCCATAGAGGGGGAGGGAAGGATGGGGGGTATAGGGATGGGGGTCTTTGCTGAGTCCTGGAGACATGGTCATAGAGGGGGAGGGAAGGTATGGGGGGGATAGGGATGGGGGTCTTTGCTGAGTCCTGGAGACATGGTCATAGAGGGGGGAGGGAAGTATGGGGGGTATAGGGATGGGGGTCTTTGCTGAGTCCTGGAGACATGGTCATAGAGGGGGAGGGAAGGGAGGGGTAAGGATGGGGGTCTTTGCTGAGTCCTGGAGACATGGCCATAGAGGGGGAGGGAAGGAGGGGGTATAGGGGATGGGGGTCTTTGCTGAGTCCTGGAGACATGGCCATAGAGGGGGAGGGAAGGATGGGGGGTATAGGGATGGGGGTCTTTGCTGAGTCCTGGAGACATGGTCATAGAGAGGGGGAGGGAAGGATGGGGGTCTTTGCTGAGTCCTGGAGACATGGCCATAGAGGGGGAGGGAAGGATGGGGGTCTTTGCTGAGTCCTGGAGACATGGTCATAGAGGGGGAGGGAAGGATGGGGGTCTTTGCTGAGTCCTGGAGACATGGTCATAGAGGGGGAGGGAAGGATGGGGGTCTTTCTTGCTGAGTCCTGGAGACATGGCCATAGAGGGGGAGGGAAGTATGAGGGGTATAGGGATGGGGGACTTTGCTGAGTCCTGGAGATATGGCCATAGAGGGGGAGGGAAGTAGGAGGGGTATAGGGATGGGGGACTTTGCGTCCCATTATATGGGGGTGAAGAGAAGTTATGGGCGGGGGGGGGGGGGGGGGGTATTTGCCGTGTCCTGACTATGTTTTCCGGTAGGCTGTCCCAGTATATGGGGGGGGTATTTGCCGTGTCCTGACTATGTTTTCCGGTAGGCTGTCCCAGTATATGGGGGGGGGGGGGATCTTTGCCGTGTCCTGGCTCTGTATTCTGGTAGTCTGTCCCAGTATATGTGGGGGGGGGGGTTATTTTTCCTTTTGCATCCTGAGTATATCAGTGTTCTCACACAGCCACTTCTGATAGAACAATGGAGAACGGCCTGAACATTTCCCATGTTAGAGCTGCCAGAGTCTGCCCCACCCCCATACCTCCAGATCCCTTTCCAATCTGTACATTATCTCCTCTGGAGGACACAGTTGGGTTACTGATCCCTGAATGTAATCTATGATAGTGGACTTGCCCCTGTATCAGCCAATCGGGGCTCAATTTCCTTCCACCTCTCATTGTATGAGGATCCCAGTCGTGTCCAGAGGATGGGATTGTATGCAGGTGAAGTGTGGGAGGGAGCCGGAGGAAATCTGCCGCTAATTGGTGATAATAATAATGGAGACATCAATCTCTGCGTGATTTCTTTATTCTTAATCTGATAATCGCTTTATGTCCGGAGCCTCGAATTCCTCCTCCCGGGATCTAATTCCTGAGCGCAGTCACAAGGCCTGGGGGGGTTAACACGTCACCTGCCAGATCACCTCCACCACCTGCTGGATAGTAAGGAGTCCCCACAGCGCTGAGGTCCCAGGAACAATCCCGGCAGGGTTCTACCTGCACACAAGTCACATCTGTTCACTGTGCACACGTTTTCGGCAGATGTGACAAATGTTGTAAAGTGAGAATGCTTTCAGTCTTCTATATTTTAATTGTTTATCAGTTTACAAAATGCAACGGAACCGAGCAGAAGAACAATCCGAATGAGATGAATAGTTGGGGTGACTGCCCTTCGGCATCGGTTCTCACACTTCCACACAGTCGGGGATTTGTAGGATGAGAGTCAGGTCTACGATTCACCAATCCTACCAAGCAGGTGCTAATGATCATCAATCTTATATGTAGTCTGAAACAGTCATAAACAGAACCAGCTGTGTCAGAGGCTGGATACTGGGTGAGGAACAGCCAAACTCTGCTACTAAGGTGTAGAAGACCGTTTCATGTCACAGGTCATACACCATGGCATGACTGAGCACAGCAACAACACACAAGGTGGTTCTACTACATCACTAAGGTCTCTCCCAGGCAAAGATTTCAGAGCAGACTGGGGGTTCAGGATGTGCTGTTCAAGCTTGTATGAAGAAGCCCAAAGAAACAGGCAACACTGAGGAGTGGTCGGGTACCATTGCGGAGTGTAGACGCAGTGGTGGGGTAATGTTGGAGGAGTGTAGACGCAGTGGTGGGGTAATGTTGAGGAGCGTAGACGCGGTGGTCGGTGACGTTGAGGAGTGTAGACGCAGTGGTGGGGTAATGTTGAGGAGTGTAGACGCAGTGGTGGGGTAATGTTGAGGAGTGTAGACGCAGTGGTGGGGTAATGTTGAGGAGTGTAGACGCGGTGGTGGGGTAATGTTGAGGAGCGTTGACGCGGTGGTCGGGTGGCGTTGAGGAGCGTAGACGCGGTGGTCGGGGGTGACGTTGAGGAGCGTAGACGCGGTGGTCGGGTGACGTTGAGGAGCGTAGACGCGGTGGTCGGTTGACGTTGAGGAGCGTAGACGCGGTGGTGGGGTGACGTTGAGGAGCGTAGACGCGGTGGTGGGGTGACGTTGAGGAGCGTAGACGCGGTGGTCGGGTGACGTTGAGCATAGACGCAGTGGTCGGGTGACGTTGAGGAGCGTAGACGCAGTGGTGGGGTAATGTTGAGGAGCGTAGACGCAGTGGTCGGGTGACGTTGAGGAGCGTAGACGCAGTGGTGGGGTAATGTTGAGGAGCGTAGACACGGTGGTGGGGTGACGTTGAGGAGCGTAGACGCGGTGGTCGGGTGACGTTGAGCATAGACGCAGTGGTCGGGTGACGTTGAGGAGCGTAGACGCAGTGGTGGGGTAACGTTGAGCATAGACGCAGTGGTCGGGTGACGTTGAGGAGCGTAGACGCGGTGGTGGGGTGACGTTGAGGAGCGTAGACGCGGGGGTGGGGTAACGTTGAGCGTAGACGCGGTGGTCGGTTGACGTTGAGGAGCGTAGACGCAGTGGTGGGGTGACGTTGAGGAGCGTAGACGCGGTGGTCGGGTGTGACGTTTGAGCGTAGACGCAGTGGTCGGGTGACGTTGAGGAGCGTAGACGCAGTGGTGGGGTAACGTTGAGGAGTGTAGACGCAGTGGTCGGGTGACGTTGAGGAGCGTAGACGCAGTGGTGGGGTAATGTTGAGGAGCGTAGACGCAGTGTTGGGGTAATGTTGAGGAGCGTAGACGCAGTGGTCGGGTGACGTTGGCATAGACGCAGTGGTCGGGTGACGTTGAGGAGCGTAGACGCAGTGGTGGGGTAACGTTGAGGAGTGTAGACGCAGTGGTCGGGTGACGGTTGAGGACTGTAGACGGTTGGCCAAGGAAACTTAATACAGCAGATGAAGGACACATCTAGGTTACTTCCCTTCCACATGGGAAGATGTCCAGCAGTGCCATCAGCACAGGACTGGAGGAAACCAGTGGGACCCGGGTACACCCACCTACTGTCCGGAGAAGTCCGGCCAGAAGTGTCTTCATGGAAGAACTGCAAGCAAAAACCCTCTGACATGGAGACCAGGCTAAGCGACTCAACTATGCAGGAAAACACAGGAACTGGAGGCAGAAAAATGGCAGCAGGTGCTTTGGACTGATGAATCGAAATGTGTTCTATTTGGCTGTAGCAGGAGGCAGTTTGTTGGGGGAAGGGCTGGAGAATGGTACAATAATGAGAGTCTGCAACCACCTGTGAAGCATGGTGGAGGTTCCTTGCAAGTTTGGGGCTGCATTTCTGCCAGTGGAGTTGGAGATTTGGTCAGGATCAATGGTGTCCTCAATGCTGAGAAATGCAGACAGATACTTCTCCATCATGCCATACCATCAGGGAGGCGTGTGATTGGCCCCAAATCTTTTTTGCAGCAGGACCCACCCCAAAACATACAGCCAATGTGATTAGGCACTATCTTCAGTGTAAAGAAGAACAAGGAGTCCTGGAAGTGATAGTTTGGCCCCCACAGAGCCTTGATCTCCCCATCATGGGGTAACATGAAGAGACCAAAGGATTGGAGGCAGCCGACATACACAGAAGATTTGTGCTTGGTTCTCCGAGATGTACATAGAGCAACCTACCTGCCGAGTTCCTTCACTGGGTGCAAGTCTACCTGGAAGAATCGATGCTGCTAGCGTTAGGATAGAGAGAAATCTCTAATCCTGCCACCTTACAAAACTCTGGTCCGGCTGCATCGGGAGTATTCCATCCAGTTCTGGTCACCTGTCCTCAGGAAGGATGTGTTGGAACTGGAGAGAGTCCAGAGAAGGGCAACAAAGCTAATAGGAGGACTGGAAGAGCTCGGTTATGGGAGATGGAGGAGCTTAGTTATGGGGAATTGAGGAGCTCAGTTATGGAGGAAGCAGGACCTCAGTTATGGAGAATGGGGAGCTCGGTTATGGGGGATGGAGGAGCTCAGTTATGGGGGATGGGGACCTCAGTTATGGAGGAAGCAGAACCTCAGTTATGGAGGAAGCAGGACCTCAGTTATGGAGAATGGGGAGCTCAGTTATGAAGGATAGGGTGCCTCAGTTATGGGGATGGAGGACCTCAGTTATGGGAGATGGAGAACTTCAGTTATGGGGAATAGAGGAACTCAATTATGGGGGATGAGGGAGCTCAGTTATGGAGGATGGAGGAGCTCAGTTATGGAGGATGGAGGAGCTCAGTTATGGGGGATGGGGGATCTCCGTTATGAAGGATGGAGGAGCATCAGTTATGGGAGATGGAGAACTTCAGTTATGGGGAATAGAGGAACTCAATTATGGGGGGTGAGGGAGCTCAGTTATGGGGGATGGAGGAGCTCAGTTATGGGGGATGGGGGATCTCAGTTATGAAGGATGGGGGACCTCAGTTATGGAAGATGGAGAAGCTCAGTTATGGGGGATGGAGGACCTCAGCTATGGGGGATGGAGGAGCTCAGCTATGGGGGACCTCAGTTATGGGGGGTGGATGAGCTCAGTTATGGGGGATGGGGGACCTCAGTTATGGGGGATGGAGAAGCTCAGTTATTGGGGAGCTCAGTTATGGAGGAGCTCCGTTATGGGGGATGGAGGACCGTAGTTATGAGGGATAAGGGAGCTCAGTTATGGAGGACCTCAGCTATGGGTGATGGAGGAGCTCAGCTATGGGGGATGGAGGAGTTTGGATATGAGGATTGGCTACAGACCTAGGAATTTACTCTTCCTGGAGAGGGGACATGATCACAATGTACACATCTTTGAATGGTGACTCCGGCACATCTTTAGAGAAGAAATGTGGCCACGCAATGAATTTGGACGAGAAGCGGTTCGATATTACTGTGTGAGGGGTTCTTTACTGTTAGAGCAGTGAGGAGATGGGACTCCCATTGGTGGTGTCAGCGGGGAGCGCAGATAAATTAAAAGAAAAAGCTTTTAGAGGTTTCTTCGTGAAGACAAAGTACAGGATATTGTATACGGAGGTCTCACACTTGCAGTCTCTCAGGTTGAACTGGATGGACTGGTGTCTATTCATCCTCAATGACCATGTAACTGTACCTATGATGTACCTGCTGGTCTCTATAGCACCAACATATTCAGTGGCTCAGTACAAGGACTATTCGCACACACAGTGGGACCTCGGGCAGTATTATCCGGTCATGTCTCTGGGAGGACAGACAACAGACCCTGTTGAGGAGTAAACCCAGAACCACAGTGCTGCCTGTGGCTTTCTATACCGGGGGGGGGGGGGGGGTTGCAGGTAATAGGGGTCCCTCCTGACTCTCCTCAGGAAATTGCTCCTTTAAGTCCTCCAAGTGGCAGACAGAAGGGGCATCTGGGAGTATTTCCCGGTGGAATGTTTCAGAAGGCGAGGAGTGTCTGACCGCAGCACCCGGTCACTCCATGATGTCAGAAGAAGGACAAACATCCTCTGAGTTCACATCAGCATGTGGTGATCTGTCGGAGAACGTGGGATTTATACAGCCCGGGGCAGAGAACGTCCAATCAGATCCCCTGCTGTAGGACAGTGGCATTCAGTTACTATTGGCCAAAATGATTGGTGTGTTTTCTACACCCAGACCAGGTAGAATGTTGAGTTCCATGCACGACCATGGGCTGACAGGGGAACAACCAATCAGGGAGATTAGAAGCCCCGTACTCCTATCCCCTCCCATCTCCATTGTAATAAACACGAATGCTCCGACCAGTTGTGCTGATCCAGTACCTCGGGGGTGTGGGCCATAGCTTACTTCCTCCAGCCCCATAACAGAAGGTCCATACCTCCTCATGGTCCTGGGATGTAAATTGTGAGCCTGTGCATTCCACCCGTGACCCCTGATTGCAGTTGCAATGCTCTGCAGGCTGGAGTGGAAATATTTCATAATTACACATTATGTTCTGAAGGTAGCTGGCCTTATAAAGTCATCCTTCGGAGGAGGACTATGTCTGTAAACCCTTCCAGTTTGTTCTGCTGGTCTGTTCCAAGTGTTTGAGTTCGATGAGCAGGAAATGGTTCGTCTTCTGTCAGATATACACACCGCCTGCATGCTTACAATAGATTTTGTCATTTCAAGGACTTTCCTTAACATTGTGTTCTCTGCTCTTCAACCACCAATCTGATCTGTATGTCCAGGACAACACCGCCCCCCTCCAACGTTCTTCCTGCAGCTAGCCCTGCCTAGCATGCAGAGGTCATCCACATAGGGCGGGATATATGGACAAGGAGAACGAGACCAGTAACAGGAATGGCGGACTAATATCCCCAATAATTCCACTCCTCATCTACAACCTACATGTCATCTTCATGGCAACCAGACCTCATGGACAGCCTTTACCCACACAAATCAATTGTTATATGTGGCTACATAGGCAACATGTCCGTCACATGAGCACAAAAGCCTATTTCACGTTTTATCCTCCGCTGCCTACTATTCCGACTTATACCATACTGGGACCCCCGGCTTATCCCTCAATCCATGCATTCATTATAATTGGGCCCGCTATAGACATGGAAAGCGGGCCCCTGGGAGGAGGACATTGTGCTGGAACAAAGGGCATACAGAGAATAACTATGGGCATACACTGACACTTTGTCCCAGCAGATTGTTATCTTATGGGAACATTCCTAACCACATGATTGGTCCAAACAAAATTCATTATATAACTGGGCTCTCCCTATACTGCCTCTACAAATCAACCCAAATATCCTACTACTCTACAGACCTACCCGGTCCTCCATCCTTCTCAGATCATACCACTCTACAGACCCACCCGGTCCTCCATCCTTCTCATATCCTACTACTCTACAGACCCACCCAGTCCTCCATCCTTCTCAGATCATACTATTCTACAGACCCACCCAGTCCTCCCATCCTTCTCAGATCATACTATTCTACAGACCCACCTGGTCCTCCATCCTTCTCATATCCTACTACTCTACAGACCCACCCAGTCCTCCATCCTTCTCATATCCTACTACTCTACAGACCCACCTGGTCCTCCATCCTTCTCAGATCATACCACTCTACAGACCCACCCAGTCCTCCATCCTTCTCATATCCTACTACTCTACAGACCCACCCAGTCCTCCATCCTTCTCATATCCTACTACTCTACAGACCCACCTGGTCCTCCATCCTTCTCAGATCATACTATTCTACAGACCCACCCGGTCCTCCATCCTTCTCAGATCATACCACTCTACAGACCCACCCAGTCCTCCATCCTTCTCATATCCTACTACTCTACAGACCCACCTGGTCCTCCATCCTTCTCAGATCATACTATTCTACAGACCCACCCGGTCCTCCATCCTTCTCAGATCATACTATTCTACAGACCCACCTGGTCCTCCATCCTTCTCAGATCATACTATTCTACAGACCCACCTGGTCCTCCATCCTTCTCAGATCATACTATTCTACAGACCCACCCAGTCCTCCATCCTTCTCAGATCATACTATTCTACAGACCCACCTGGTCCTCCATCCTTCTCAGATCATACTATTCTACAGACCCACCCGGTCCTCCATCCTTCTCAGATCATACTATTTCTACAGATGCACCCGGTCCGCCATCCTCAGATCATACTATTCTACAGACCCACCCGATCCTCCATCCTTCTCATATCCTACTACTCTACAGACCCACCCAGTCCTCCATCCTTCTCAGATCATACTATTCTACAGATCCACCCGGTCCTCCATCCTCAGATCATACTATTCTACAGACCCACCCGATCCTCCATCCTTCTCATATCCTACTACTCTACAGACCCACCCAGTCCTCCATCCTTCTCAGATCATACTATTCTACAGACCCACCCGGTCCTCCATCCTTCTCAGATCATGCTATTCTACAGACCCACCTGGTCCTCCATCCTTCTCAGTTCATACTATTCTACAGACCCACCCGGTCCTCCATCCTTCTCATATCCTACTACTCTACAGACCCACCCGGTCCTCCATCCTTCTCAGATCATACTATTCTAGAGACCCACCCGGTCCTCCATCCTCAGATCATACTATTCTACAGACCCACCCGATCCTCCATCCTTCTCATATCCTACTACTCTACAGACCCACCCGGTCCTCCATCCTTCTCAGATCATACTATTCTACAGACCCACCCGGTCCTCCATCGTTCTCAGATCATGCTATTCTACAGACCCACCCGGTCCTCCATCCTTCTCAGATCATACTATTCTACAGACCCACCCGGTCCTCCATCCTTCTCATATCCTACTACTCTACAGACCCACCCAGTCCTCCATCCTTCTCAGATCATACTATTCTACAGACCCACCCGGTCCTCCATCCTTCTCAGATCATGCTATTCTACAGACCCACCCGGTCCTCCATCCTTCTCATATCATACTATTCTACAGATCGCCCAGACTTCCATTCTTCCCATACTGTACAGTATCTCTTCTCTACTAAATGGACAGACTGTATTCTGTATGATGTCACTGGTCTGTAGTGATTGAACAGACTGTATTCTGTATGATGTCACCATTCTGTAGTGATTGGACAGGCTGTATTCTGTATGATGTCACTGGTCTGTAGTGATTGAACAGGCTGTATTCTGTATGATGTCACTGGTCTGTAGTGATTGGACAGGCTGTATTCTGTATGATGTCACCATTCTGTAGTGATTGGACAGGCTCCTATCTCATGATCATACTATGACCCACCCCCGTATTCTGTATGATGTCACTGGTCTATAGTGATTGGACAGGCTGTATTCTGTATGATGTCACTGGTCTGTAGTGATTGGACAGGCTGTATTCTGTATGATGTCACCATTCTGTAGTGATTGGACAGGCTGTATTCTGTATGATGTCACCATTCTGTAGTGATTGGACAGGCTGTATTCTGTATGATGTCACTGGTCTGTAGTGATTGGACAGGCTGTAATCTGTATGATGTCACTGGTCTGTAGTGATTGGACAGGCTGTATTCTGTATGATGTCACTGGTCTGTAGTGATTGGACAGGCTGTATTCTGTATGATGTCACCATTCTGTAGTGATTGGACAGGCTGTATTCTGTATGATGTCACTGGTCTGTAGTGATTGGACAGGCTGTATTCTGTATGATGTCACTGGTCTGTAGTGATTGGACAGGCTGTATTCTGTATGATGTCACTGGTCTGTAGTGATTGGACAGGCTGTATTCTGTATGATGTCACTGGTCTGTAGTGATTGGACAGGCTGTATTCTGTATGATGTCACTGGTCTCTAGTGATTGAACAGGCTGTATTCTGTATGATGTCACTGGTCTGTAGTGATTGGACAGGCTGTATTCTGTATGATGTCACTGGTCTGTAGTGATTGGACAGGCTGTATTCTGTATGATGTCACTGGTCTGTAGTGATTGAACAGGCTGTATTCTGTATGATGTCACCATTCTGTAGTGATTGAACAGGCTGTATTCTGTATGATGTCACTGGTCTGTAGTGATTGGACAGGCTGTATTCTGTATGATGTCACTGGTCTGTAGTGATTGGACAGGCTGTAATCTGTATGATCTGTAGTGATTGGATAAGTTCTGTTCTCGGCCATGTTTCCTGTGAATGGATAGGCTACATTTCTGCAGGTTTTTGGTGAAGGAATACATTTTGATGTTACTTTTTTCTGCCTTTTATAGGATTAACCTTAAGTATAGCTTATCACGAGGCTTAGTATAGGAATTTCATGTACAGAATTAACGTCATTTTCTCATTGAGTATTCAGAAAATATGATGAAGTATTCTATAAAACGTCTGGAAGAATAGGAGGAATGAATGGAGGATCATGGATGGATTATTATATACGTGATATCAGGCGATATTGTAATAAGAGGGCAGCCTATACCGGGAGCCCTCCCAGATCCCATGACACCATTGAGTCCTCACATATCTTCTATTATTATTATATCAGGTGATATGTATTGTAATAAGAGGGCAGCCTATACCAGGAGCCCTCCCAGATCCCATGACACCATTGAGTCCTCACATATCTTCTATTATTATTATTATATCAGGTGATATGTATTGTAATAAGAGGGCAGCCTATACCGGGAGCCCTCCCAGATCTCATGACACCATTGAGTCCTCACATATCTTCTATTATTATTATTATTATATCAGGTGATATGTATTGTAATAAGAGGACAGCCTATACCGGGAGCCCTCCCAGATCTCCCATGACACCATTGAGTCCTCACATATCTTCTATTATTATTATATCAGGTGATATGTATTGTAATAAGAGGGCAGCCTATACCAGGAGCCCTCCCAGATCTCATGACACCATTGAGTCCTCACATATCTTCTATTATTATTATATCAGGTGATATGTATTGTAATAAGAGGACAGCCTATACCAGGAGCCCTCCCAGATCTCATGACACCATTGAGTCCTCACATATCTTCTATTATTACTATTATTATTATATCAGGCGATATGTATTGTAATAAGAGGACAGCCTATACCGGGAGCCCTCCCAGATCCCATGACACCATTGAGTCCTCACATATCTTCTATTATTATTATATCAGGTGATATGTATTGTAATAAGAGGGCAGCCTATACCGGGAGCCCTCCCAGATCCCATGACACCATTGAGTCCTCACATATCTTCTATTATTACTATTATTATTATATCAGGCGATATGTATTGTAATAAGAGGACAGCCTATACCAGGAACCCCCCCAGATCCCATGACACCATTCTACAAACATTAGGTGTCAGGTATTGTGTATATCCGTTGTGATTTGAAATCTTGTGTATTTAAAAACTAAAAGAAACTTTGTTGAGGAACGGGGGAACGGGGGGGGGGGGGGGGGGGCTGCTGCAGGTATGATGTGCAGGAGGAGCACCTACCTACTAGAGGAGGACATACTTACTGGAGGGGCAGATGCCTTCTGGAGGAGGACGTACCCTCTAGGGAGCACAGACCTTCTGCAGTCACCCAGACCTTCTTACCCAATTCTCAGCTATTCTGAGATGCCAAACCTAGTCGCCTCCTGATAACGGCAGAACGTGCCCCCCCCCCCCCCGCCCCCTTCCATCTGCTGCACTACTAATGTTTGGGTTGGCGATTTACATCCAGCACTACCTGGAATTGTCCAAGCTTTGGCCGAGACTGGATAGTTTTGGAGGCTGCTAGAGATGTACTTCTCTAGGTGCCGGAAATTCTTGCCTGATGTCATCGAAGAGCCCGGAATGTCTTCAATAATTTCTTTACTTTGATGGTGGATTAAATCTAATCCCGTGTGTCTGCAGTTGAAGCCATAAAAACCTGTTCAGATCTGTGTGCATTCTAATTGCCTGATTTATTCTGAAAATTGATTGGTGGAAGGCTCTATGTAATGCTAAACACAACATGGCCGGCACCCCCTACCAGGCTCTGCAGTCAGATGTAGAATCATAAAGGGTCTCTGTCCATTGGTCAGACCCATCGCTAATCAATGCCTTGAGATCACAGAATTTCCGAGGATGTAGACGGATGGAAAACTAATTTGTGACCTTCGTGCTGGATGTGGAAGTTACAGCAGATATGAAGGTGGAAGAACAAAGAGAAATGTCTGAGACATAGGTCAGAGTACCAGCACCGGGGACTGTTCCTGACTGCAGAATCCCAGCTTTCTGTGCCGTGCCTGCTACCTGGAATACAGAATTCTAGAGCTGAGGCCAGATAAATATAGAATGTCAGTTCTCTGCCTAAAACCCAGATAAATGTAGACTGTCAGTTCTGATCCTAGAACCTGGAATTCAGGAGCTGAAGCCGGATAAATGTAGACTGTCAGTTCTCAGCCTAGAACCCGGAATTCAGGAGCTGATGCCGGATAAATGTAGACTGTCAGTTCTGATCCTAGAACCCGGAATTCAGGAGCTGATGCCGGATAAATGTAGATTGTCAGTTCTGATCCTAGAACCCGGAATTCAGGAGCTGAAGCCAGACAAATGTAGACTGTCAGTTCTGATCCTAGAACCCGGAATTCAGGAGCTGAAGCCGGATAAATGTAGACTGTCAGTTCTCATCCTAGAACACGGAATTCAGGAGCTGAAGCCGGATAAATGTAGACTGTCAGTTCTCATCCTAGAACCTGGAATTCAGGAGCTGAAGCCGGATAAATGTAGACTGTCAGTTCTTATCCTAGAACCTGGAATTCAGGAGCTGAAGTTGGATAAATGTAGACTGTCAGTTCTCATCCTAGAACCTGGAATTCAGGAGCTGAAGCCGGATAAATGTAGACTGTCAGTTCTCATCCTAGAACCCGGAATTCAGGAGCTGAAGCCTGATAAATGTAGACTGTCAGTTCTCATCCTAGAACCTGGAATTCAGGAGCTGAAGCTGGATAAATGTAGACTGTCAGTTCTTATCCTAGAACCCGGAATTCAGGAGCTGAAGCCGGATAAATGTAGACTGTCAGTTCTCATCCTAGAACCTGGAATTCAGGAGCTGAAACCGGATAAATGTAAACAGTCAGTTCTCATCCTAGAACCTGGAATTCAGGAGCTGAAGCCGGATAAATGTAGACTGTCAGTTCTTATCCTAGAACCTGGAATTCAGGAGCTGAAGTTGGATAAATGTAGACTGTCAGTTCTCATCCTAGAACCTGGAATTCAGGAGCTGAAGCCGGATAAATGTAGACTCTCAGTTCTCATCCTAGAACCCGGAATTCAGGAGCTGAAGCCTGATAAATGTAGACTGTCAGTTCTCATCCTAGAACCTGGAATTCAGGAGCTGAAGCTGGATAAATGTAGACTGTCAGTTCTTATCCTAGAACCTGGAATTCAGGAGCTGAAGTTGGATAAATGTAGACTGTCAGTTCTCATCCTAGAACACGGAATTCAGGAGCTGAAACCGGATAAATGTAAACAGTCAGTTCTCATCCTAGAACCCGGAATTCAGGAGCTGAAGCCTGATAAATGTAGACTGTCAGTTCTCATCCTAGAACACGGAATTCAGGAGCTGAAACCGGATAAATGTAAACAGTCAGTTCTCATCCTAGAACACGGAATTCAGGAGCTGAAGCCGGATAAATGTAGACTGTCAGTTCTCATCCTAGAACACGGAATTCAGGAGCTGAAGCCTGATAAATGTAGACTGTCAGTTCTCATCCTAGAACACGGAATTCAGGAGCTGAAGCCTGATAAATGTAGACTGTCAGTTCTCATCCTAGAACACGGAATTCAGGAGCTGAAGCCTGATAAATGTAGACTGTCAGTTCTCAGCCTAGAACCCGGAATTCAGGAGCTGAAGCCTGATAAATGTAGACTGTCAGTTCTCAGCCTAGAACCCGGAATTCAGGAGCTGAAGCTGGATAAATGTAGACTGTCAGTTCTCATCCTAGAACACGGAATTCAGGAGCTGAAGCCTGATAAATGTAGACTGTCAGTTCTCAGCCTAGAACCCGGAATTCAGGAGCTGAAGCTGGATAAATGTAGACTGTCAGTTCTCATCCTAGAACACGGAATTCAGGAGCTGAAGCCTGATAAATGTAGACTGTCAGTTCTCAGCCTAGAACCCGGAATTCAGGAGCTGAAGCCAGATAAATGTAGACTGTCAGTTCTCATCCTAGAACACGGAATTCAGGAGCTGAAGCCTGATAAATGTAGACTGTCAGTTCTCATCCTAGAACACGGAATTCAGGAGCTGAAGCCTGATAAATGTAGACTGTCAGTTCTCAGCCTAGAACCCGGAATTTAGGAGCTGATGCCGGATAAATGTAGACTGTCAGTTCTCATCCTAGAACACGGAATTCAGGAGCTGAAGCCGGATAAATGTAGACTGTCAGTTCTCAGCCTAGAACCCGGAATTCAGGAGCTGAAGTCTGATTCATTGATACTATGATATAAAATGCTGACACCTTTATAAATGATGTATAATAATATACAACTCTTGTCTTCCTAGACCTAGATAATAATTATGGAGCTTGGCATCCAGGGCAATGTGTGATATAAAAGAGGGTGGGGTACAGGCCGCAGTATATGGACCCTGGCACAGGAGGAGGTCAGCTGCACCTTTCCGATGTTGGATGTTCTGAATGTGGAGGAAGTGTTACAGACCCAGTGAGCACCGATCTGTGTACAGGAGTCGGGTTGGGCTGATAAGACTTGAATGGTTTATTGTATTTTTCTTCTGGTACTTTGTAGTATTTGTGTCATTTTGCTCTCTTGAGCTTACAGTCCAAGTCTTCCTCTCGGGATGGGACTGGCACAGGTGGGGTATTACGGAGATCTTCCTGTCCAGATGATGAGCGTTCCTCTCGGATTCTGTCAGAGATGAGGATGCAGTGAGTGTTGGTCCCTGGACTCGTACTGCCTTGGGCCGCCATTCGTTGCTCACGTCCTACAAAGCTGGGAATGAATTGCGCATGCTCAGGGGGCTGTGCCGGGCTCTCCTGAGGACTCTGTAGCTGGTACAGCCGATCCAGACTGTGGGTTATGCAGACTCTCACGTAGCTCACATAGCTGTACAAGCCCAGACGCTGCTGATGCAGGAGAATGCATTTCACTGAGCCTTCGTCTCACACCACCATCCCCTCTGGCAGTGATTGACCCGCCACGCCTGGGACAACTCAACCATTGTACAAAGAGAGAGGAAATCATAATTTAATGACCTTCAGTCTACCTAAGCACCTCGTGTCACAGTCCAAGCACTAATTGGACCTGGGAGGTCTTACATCCAGAATTACCATCCACCCTCCCTGGCCTTGTATTTATAACCCGATTGTGGTAGAGGGAGGAAATTAACCCTTCCGTTGTGTTACTGGTATAATAGTACAGAGGACAGATAACCAGTAGCCGTGTCGGTACCCTTCCATACAACACACATCAGTCATACATACATGAGGAGTGCTGGGATTATTCACTCATCGTGTAACCCAACGCCCCCCAGATCTGACTTTTCAGCTCAGAGTGGACAAAGGGGGGGATCATCTCCTAATATCTCCTAAAGATTTCAAAGATCAGGTCTGTTGGCCATACCTAATACAAAGCCAGTCACCTTTCCTGCTGTATTATCTGGACTGTAATGACATCTATTAGACATTTCCTGATGTCGCATCTGATGGGCGGAGCTTCAACCAGCAACCGCTGAAAAATTAGGTGTCGGTTCCCAATGAACTTACTCTTTGTGCACACTCTGTCCCCATTTCTCCCCATTCAGCCTCTGTTTTATTGGTCATTGATCACCTGATTATACAACGCCGCTCACTGTGCCAGCCTAGTATGTGTTGTCCATAGTCCTGCTCTGTCCTGTATAGAGGGAGCGGATGTCATGTGAACTGAGTGTATAGCCGCCAGTATCCTGCCAAGAACTGTGTGCGTCCAGTAATGACAGTAGTAATTACCATGTGGGGAACCAGCGTGGGCTCTGACTTTGGCCCCAATCCTGTCCCCTCTGCTCTGGTTCCCAGGACCCTGTGCTTCCAACCTGCTTCATGGATTCTTTGTGGGTAATGTAAAAGCCTGATTAGTAAGCATGAAGCGTATGTTTTTGGAGCGGGAACAGGGAGATGTGTCACATCCACTTAGTGTCTCACATTTGAGTTGCTCTCATTGTTGGTCTGTCTACAGTTGGGTTTTCCACAGGTAATGTACATGTAATTAGCAGAGCTTCTCTTGTTGAATTTACAGCAGGAGGACCTTATAATTCCCATCAGCAGAAGTGATAAGGAGGAGGAATTGTAGAGACGGCGGTGATGTCCGGAGAGGACAGAATTGTAGAGATGGAGGTGATGTCCAGAGAGGACAGAATTGTAGAGATGGCGGTGATGTCCGGAGAGGACAGAATTGTAGAGATGGAGGTGATGTCCAGAGAGGACAGAATTGTAGAGATGGAGGTGATGTCCAGAGAGGACAGAATTGTAGAGATGGCGGTGATGTCCGGAGGAGGACAGGATTGTAGAGATGGCGGTGATGTTCGGAGGAGGGACAGGATTTTAGAGGTGGCGGTGATGTCCGGAGGAGGACAGGGTTTTAGAGGTCGCGGTGATGTCCGGAGGAGGACAGAATTGTAGAGGTGGAGGTGATGTCCGGAGGAGGACAGGATTGTAGAGATGGCGGTGATGTCCGGAGAGGACAGAATTGTAGAGATGGAGGTGATGTTCAGAGAGGACAGGATTGTAGAGATGGCGGTGATGTCCGGAGGAGGACAGGATTGTAGAGATGGCGGTGATGTCCGGAGGAGGACAGGATTGTAGAGATGGCGGTGATGTCCGGAGGAGGACAGAATTGTAGAGATGGAGGTGATGTTCAGAGAGGACAGGATTGTAGAGATGGCGGTGATGTCCGGAGGAGGACAGGATTGTAGAGATGGCGGTGTGATGTCCGGAGGAGGACAGGATTGTAGAGATGGCGGTGATGTCCGGAGGAGGACAGGATTTTAGAGGTGGCGGTGATGTCCGGAGGAGGACAGGATTTTAGAGGTGGCGGAGATGTCCGGAGGAGGACAGGATTGTAGAGGTGGCGGTGATGCCCAGAGGAGGACAGGATTGTAGAGGTGGCGGTGATGTCCAGAGGAGGACAGGATTGTAGAGGTGGCGGTGATGTCCGGAGGAGGACAGGATTGTAGAGATGGCGGTGGTGTCCGGAGGAGGACAGGATTGTAGAGGTGGCGGTGGTGTCCGGAGGAGGACAGGATTGTAGAGGTGGCGGTGGTGTCCGGAGGAGGACAGGATTTTAGAGGTGGCGGTGGTGTCCGGAGGAGGACAGGATTTTAGAGGTGGCGGTGATGTCCGGAGGAGGACAGGATTTTAGAGGTGGCGGTGATGTCCGGAGGAGGACAGGATTTTAGAGGTGGCGGTGGTGTCCGGAGGAGGACAGGATTGTAGAGGTGGCGGTGATGTCCGGAGGAGGACAGAATTGTAGAGATGGCGGTGATGTCCGGAGGAGGACAGAATTGTAGAGATGGAGGTGATGTCCGGAGGAGGACAGAATTGTAGAAATGGCGGTGATGTCTGGAGAGGACAGAATTGTAGAGATGGCGGTGATGTCTGGAGAGGACAGAATTGTAGAGATGGCGGTGATGTCCAGAGGAGGAAGAATTGTAGAGATGGCGGTGATGTCCGGAGAGGACAGAATTGTAGAGATGGCGGTGATGTCCGGAGGAGGACAGGATTGTAGAGATGGCGGTGATGTCCGGAGGAGGACAGAATTGTAGAGATGGCGGTGATGTCCGGAGGAGGACAGGATTGTAGAGATGGCGGTGATGTCCGGAGGAGGACAGGATTGTAGAGATGGCGGTGATGTCCGGAGGAGGACAGAATTGTAGAGATGGCGGTGATGTCCGGAGGAGGACAGAATTGTAGAGATGGCGGTGATGTCCGGAGGAGGACAGAATTGTAGAGATGGCGGTGATGTCCGGAGGAGGACAGAATTGTAGAGATGGCGGTGATGTGACATTATTAGTGGATAGATAGGAGTGGAAACCATACACATGTATATCTCCCGGAAAGATGATGATGTGAAAGAGCCGCTTAGAGAAGTGTTTTTGCAGTTTAATAGACAGAGAAGAGCCATTAGGACCGGGCCGCTGGATGGCACAGAGTACTTTGTTTTCTTACAAAACTGATACAGGTACATTGGGTTCAACCAAAAACCTCCAGAGGATAGTAACCACCCATGATGCACTAGACAAATCCCTGGCCATCATTCTACAACACAATTATTGTGGACATTTTCCCTCATGTTGGGTTCTTCAGAATGTGGCTTTACAGTGTAGAGGTAAAAGAGTACCTTTCTCCTCCAAATTCATCTGCCCCTTCCCCCTATTCCTGTTCTCTCCTCCATCATCTTCTTCTCCATTCAAGTTCTTATCAGTTCCAATCTCCTACACAGTGTGAACCAGGAAAGCCAGGAAATCCCAGCCATATATTCTTTCCTGTATTATGTTCTACACAGTAGATGGACAGTGAAGGTACACAAATGGTAATTCTGAGGTGGGATCAGTTCTGTAATGTGATCCAGGAGACAGAGGGATCTCTGAAGAGAAGAGGCTTCGATGGAAGCTGGTCATTCTCCCTGTCATATGGGAATTATACAGGATGTCTGGCTGTCTTTGGCTCCAGAACGTTCAGATTCAGAATCTGATAAGAATGTCAGAGTAAAGAAAGTTATTGGATCTACAGGACACTGCCGGCCAAATCACATTTTCTGCATGAGGTTCGCCATACAGCTTCCACATTTCTCTACTTCACTTCCCTCCTCTGCTTCACTTCCCTCCTCTGCTTCACTTCTCTTCTGCTTCACTTCCCTCCTCTGCTTCACTTCTCTCCTTTGCTTCACTTTCCTCCTTTGCTTCCCTTCCCTCCTCTGCTTCCCTTCCCTCCTCTGCTTCACTTCCCTCCTCTGCTTCCCTTCCCTCCTCTGCTTCCCTTCCCTCCTCTGCTTCCCTTCCCTCCTCTGCTTCACTTCCCTCCTCTGCTTCCCTTCCCTCCTCTGCTTCCCTTCCCTCCTCTGCTTCCCTTCCCTCCTCTGCTTCCCTTCTTTCCTCTGCTTCACTTCCCTCCTCTGCTTCACTTCCCTCCTCTGCTTCCCTTCCCTCCTCTGCTTCCCTTCCCTCCTCTGCTTCCCTTCTTTCCTCTGCTTCACTTCCCTCCTCTGCTTCACTTCCCTCCTCTGCTTCCCTTCCCTCCTCTGCTTCACTTCCCTCCTCTGCTTCCCTTCCCTCCTCTGCTTCCCTTCCCTCCTCTGCTTCCCTTCTTTCCTCTGCTTCACTTCCCTCCTCTGCTTCACTTCCCTCCTCACACCTTTTTTATTTAACGTGTCTGGGAACTTTTATCTCCCTCTCAATAAAGATTGTAAATCATAAAACCCTGCCATATGTTCCGCAGGATTACGTATTTCCGTGTCTGAATCCTCAGGTGTAACCTGTTTCAGTGCAAGTCCTGTGCTCCACATTCCCGGCAGGTGCCCCTCCACAGAGCCCCCACTTACCCCTCATTAGTGAGGACTGTCAGCTCATATCCCCCAATGTCTGCAAACATAAAAGCTGTCACCCCTCTCATGATTGCTCCAACAGAAAAACACCATTTGTGCTTCACTGATCAAAGAGAAAAGCCCATCCAGATCTTCAGTGGGGCAGAAGAATTTAATTATCATAGATGGCAGGCCGGGGGAGATGAGAGAGGGCTCCCTCCGCAGGTGATGCACGCAGATTGTTCAGAGGAAGGGCCGCCATGTTTGTGATGACGTAAGTCACGAGTAGGATGGCTCATGAATCTGAGATGTAACGTCACAGCTGACTGTCACAGGTCTGAAGAGATACTTGTAGGTCTCTAGTGTAGACAAACCACCACCAACAACAACCATGTGCTTCTGAAAGCCTCTACTTAGGTATGTGTGAATCGGCGCGTTTGCATTAGTTTTTCGGATGAAAATGTTATTTTTGGAGATTCGGATGCATCCGAAGTTCCCAATGGACAGAGAAACAAATCCTAATAAAGTTATAACAAAAAAGAGTTCATTCGGGTGACATCTTGTTCAAATGTTCAGATTCATTGTCAATAGCTGTGGTTGTTAGGGAGTGGGTGGCCGCTGCATCCCTAACAACCAAGACTCATCTGCTGTCAGCAGGACTCCACGCTGTCCATAGAATGTAAATAAAAGAGGTGCCATTTAATTTTTGAACCGTGTAGGGTCCCTCCCCCCAGTCCTTACCAGACCCTTATGCCAGCATGCAGCTCGGGAAAGTTGGTGAGTAATGGTTGTTACGTTGGCACACGACGGGTCTCTCCTTAACAACCACAACTATTCACAATAAATTTGGATCCATCCGAAGTTACACCGGGTGGATTAGAAAACGATTTGGTATAATGAATAAAAAAAAACGAATCTCAGAAATGAAACGGACCAACGCAACAAAAACGAATAAACAAAATTTCTAGTTTTCCAGCATTCACATGTCTACTTCTGGTACCTGAAACTTGTCTTACGAGAGAAGAGCCGTACTACAGAGACACTGCTGAGGGACAGGAGACCGCTACGGGAGGGATGTCTGTCTCCTATAGAGAGTGAGGGATCACACTTTAAGGGGGTGATATTTCTGTAGGCCATGTGACCTGTGACATCACATAACTAATCCCAGGAATCAGGAAGTTAACACTTCACTAAGCAATGTCTACCTTAATTTCCTGTCTTGTAGATACAACAGGAAGTGATAAAAAATATCTCCATAGTCACAAGGGACATGCCAAGTTAGACAAGTGTCCACAAAGGAAGATTTCCCCTCTGTTCCTGTTCTGAGGATTTCCCTCACTTTACTGAATATTAGCAATAAAAACCAGAGAAGGTTCTAACTCCTCACCACTCTATCCGATACCAAATGAAAATTGTGGCTTTAGATGCACTCCATTGTCAGCTCCCGGCATGCTGTTCATTGAGGTCCTTCCAGACCAGCCTCAAGATCTGAACCTGCCTGTAGAGCTATTGTACCACAACCCAACATCTAGATTTGGATGGATGACCGCACTCTGATAGAGGACAACTTCTCTAACATCCACAACCCAACATCTAGATTTGGATGGATGACCGCACTCTGATAGAGGACAACTTCTCTAACATCCACAACCCAACGTCTAGATTTGGATGGATGACCGCACTCTGATAGAGGACAACTTCTCTAACATCCACAACCCAACGTCTAGATTTGGATGGATGACCGCACCCCTGATAGAGACAACTTCTCTAACATCCACAACCCAACGTCTAGATTTGGATGGATGACCGCGCCCTGATAGAGGACAACTTCTCTAACATCCACAACCCAACGTCTAGATTTGGATGGATGACCGCGCCCTGATAGAGGACAACTTCTCTAACATCCACAACCCAACACTTTTGGATGGAGATGATCTGATAGAGGAAGGTCTACATCAGATGCCCAACGTCTAGAAATTGGATGGAACCGCCCTGATAGAGGACAACTTCTCTAGGGATCTACACCCAACGTCATTTGGAGGATGAAGAAGAATTCCCCTTTGCAGAAACTTCTGTACCCTAAGCTCCAACGTCCCTTCTCTAATGACCCACTCTATACACTACAACTTCTCTAATCTGTTGGTTCTACCCAAATGAAGTTCTGTTGATGGATCACAATGACTATGATACAGGAAAGACACTAACATCCATAACCAACGTCAGATTTGATGGATGACCAACGCCCTGATAGAGGACAACTTCTCTAACATGACCACAACCCAACGTCTAGATTTGGATGGATGACGCGCCCTGATAGAGGACAACTTCTCTAACATCACAGGTCAACGTCTAGATTTGGATGGATGACACCATTCCCCTGATAGAGGACAACTTCTCTAACATCTGATTCCAACGTCTAGATTTGGATGGAGCAGACCGCGCCCTGATAGAGGACCTGGGAGAACATCCACAACCCAACGTCTAGATTGAGAAGATGCCCGCGCCCTGTGTACTCTGGACAACTTCTTAACATCCACAATGCACCTGTGCTAGATTTGGATGGATGACCGCGCCCTGATAGAGGACAACTTCTCTAACATCTACAACCAACGTCTAGATTAGGATGGATGGATGACATCCCTGATAGAGGACAACTTCTCTAACATCCACAACCCAACGTCTAGATTTGGATGGATGACCGCACTCCCATAGAGGACAACTTCTCTAACATCCACAACCCAACGTCTAGATTTGGATGGATGACCGCGCTCTGATAGGACAACTTCTCTAACATCCACAACCCAACGTCTAGATTTGGATGGATGACCGCGCCCTGATAGAGGACAACTTCTCTAACATCCACAACCCAACATCTAGAATGGATGACCGCACTCTGATAGAGGACAACTTCTCTAACATCCACAACCCAACGTCTAGATTTGGATGGATGACCGCACTCTGATAGAGGACAACTTCTCTAACATCCACAACCCAACGTCTAGATTTGGATGGATGACCGCACTCTGATAGAGGACAACTTCTCTAACATCCACAACCCAACGTCTAGATTTGGATAGGAAATGGCGCCCTGATAGAGGACAACTTCTCTAACATCCACAACCCAACGTCTAGATTTGGATGGATGACCGCGCCCTGATAGAGAACAACTTCTCTAACATCCACAACCCAACGTCTAGATTTGGATGGATGACCGCGCCCTGATAGAGGACAACTTCTCTAACATCCACAACCCAACGTCTAGATTTGGATGGATGACCGCACTCTGATAGAGAGGATCAACTACAACTTCTCTAACATCCACAACCCAACACTTGGCCAGATGGATTGAGGAAGGTCTACCAGATGCCCTCCTTACAAATTGGATAACCTGAGGACTCTGCTAGGGATAGGCACTATTCCATTGGGGAGGAGGAGAAGAAGAATTCCCATTTGCAGAACCTTCTGTACCCTAAGCTCCACCCCCTTCTCTAAACCCACCTCTATACACTAAACAATTTACTAATCTGTTGGTTCTACAAATGAAGTTCTGTTGATGTTCATCACAATGACTATACAGGAAAGACACAGCGGGTCAATGTCACCTGTTGATGGACACCAACCTTCCTGTAGGTGTCCTTGTCATACAGATGACTGTTTTCTAGCACAGCCTCCCTCCATGGTGGGGTGACACCTAGACTGGGCAGGGAATGTAGTCTGTTCTGATCACAGGTCAGTTCTTTGTGTCATGTCTGCTGATGTTTCCATTCCCCTCGTTCAGCTGGGATTCTTCAATGTGCGTGACTGATTCCAAATACAAGCTGCTGAGTGAGCAGAACCGAAGAGCGGCTGGGATCTAATCCTAGGGGAGACGGGGTCAGCCATGCGTAGACCTGAGAAGAGGCCCGTTATCTGTGTACTCTGAGCCTTCATTGTCCACAATGCACCTGTGCCCTGGCCCATGACAAATCGTGTCCACCAATAGGAGCCATCCACTGAGATATCGGCATTTATCATGTGGTCTCCTACTTACCCAGATACTCTTCAATGCTGCGTGATAGATCCGGGACAGCGGTGTCCTTACCCCCCTATACCCCACCCCCGGCCCAAATATCCCACTTTACAGAACTCCGCCAAATACGGGCCATACCGTTCTACCACCTCCTGACCATTATGGTGCTGCCATCTCCTGTGCCGCTGTACCGAGTCATAGATATAACAAGGGGAGGGAAGTACAGGTGATACGGGGCACAGAACATCCCCATTGCACCACATTCCTGGGATAGGAAACGGGGGCGGGGCCTGCAGATACAACATACCAACCCATGGGAGGTGCCTAATAATGTACAATAGACAGATTATAGTGGAGTCCGGGTGTAAGGGACAGAAGCACCTTCAGTGTGACCAAACTACGGGGGGGGAACCCATTGTGGGAGGGGCAGAGACACAGACTACTGGGGGGAATCTCCCCATTGTGGGAGGGGCAGAGACACAAACTACTGGGGGGAATCTCCCCATTGTGGGAGGGGCAGAAACACAGACTACTGGGGGAATCTCCCCATTGTGGGAGGGGCAGAGACACACACAGACTACTGGGGGAATCTCCCCATTGTGGGAGGGGCAGAGACACAGACTACTGGGGGAATCTCCCCATTGTAGGAGGGGCAGATAGACTATCCTGGGGGGAATCTCCCCATTGTGGGAGGGGCAGAGACAGACTACTGAGGGGGAATCTCCCCATTGTGGGAGGGGCAGAGAGGACACAGCCTACTGGGGGAATCTCCCTATTGTGGGAGGGGCAGAGACACAGACTACTGGGGAATCTCCCCATTGTGGGAGGAGCAGAGATAGACTACTGGGGGGAATCTTCCCATTGCGAGTTGTTGGGTTGTGTATACATGAAGGGCCCCTTTGCTGTGTGGCCCCCTGGACTTCCTGTAGCAGTGAGTCAGTGCGGCATGTCTCTGCACTGATTACTGTCCTATCAGTGACACCACATGGAAAGGTTGCTAACATTGCTTCTGGCAGGATGCGGGGGAGGGTGTGTCTGCGGGGGGGGGGGGGTTCACCTTTTACCTACATAGTCTTCCCTGTATTGTCGCAGACAAGAATTTCGTCACCAGAATGTCTCATCGGCCATTTCTGACGTTTAGTCCGGTGGGATCCGCCTGTCCAGCTGGCTGGTCCCTCGGCAGGACGGGGCCCCTCCATTGTGTATGAGATGTGGTAGCAGTCCTTGTCTAGGTGACGGTACGCTGACACCTGACACCGACACCGGTCCTGCTAAGGCCTTGTGTACATGGGGGGTACTACAGCGTACCCCTATGTCAGTGATGCGTGGGCCACGTGGGGGATGTACAGGAGCCCCATGCACCCCCCATGCAGGCCATCCCATTCATGCCAATTGAGAAGCAGCGGCTGTGACCCCAATGTAGACAGTCTGCCTCCAGGGCCACGTACCCCCCTGGATGTCATACTGCGAGCACCTGTGTCCCTGCAACTGCTGCTTCCCAACTGGACATCAATGAGACTGCCTGCATGGGGTGTGTCCTGGCACAGGCAATCCTCCCATGTCTGTGACACCTACAATCCAGGAGAATCCTGACCAGTTCATAGGACACCCCTCTCCTGTCTGTGACACCTACAATCCAGAGGGATCCCGGCCTGTTCATAGGACACCCTCTCCTGTCTGTGACACCTACAATCCAGAGGAATCCCGGCCTGTTCATAGGACACCCCTCCCATGTCTGTGACACCTACAATCCAGAGGAATCCTGGCCTGGTCATAGGACACCCCTCTCCTGTCTGTGACACCTACAATCCAGAGGAATCCCGGCCTGTTCATAGGACACCCCTCTCCTGTCTGTGACACCTACAATCCAGAGGAATCCCGGCCTGTTCATAGGACACCCCTCCCATGTCTGTGACACCTACAATCCAGAGGAATCCCGGCCTGGTCATAGGACACCCCTCCCATCTCCATGTCTGTGACACCTACAATCCAGAGGAATCCCGGCCTGGTCATAGGACACCGCTCTCCTGTCTGTGACACCTACAATCCAGAGGAATCCCGGCCTGGTCATAGGATACCCCTCCCATGTCTGTGACACCTACAATCCAGAGGAATCCCGACCTGTTCATAGGACACCCCCCCCGGTCTGTGACACCTACAACCAGAGGGATCCGACCTGTTCATGGACACCCCCCTCCGGTCTGTGACACCTACAATCCAGAGGAATCCCGACCTGTTCATGGACACCCCCCTCCGGTCTGTGACACCTACAACCCAGAGGGATCTCGACCTGTTCATGGACACCCCTCCCATGTCCGTGACACCCAGTGTTGGATGTGTGGATGCCGGGACTTGTCCTAACTCTGTTCTGTCTTCAGATTTGGGGACGGTCTGGAGTCTCTGGCTGTAACGTGGAGGGGCTCTGTAGTGCGAGTTTTATGATCTCAGCCGCTGTCCCTCCTCCGCACTTATCGCCTGGAGAGGAAGCTTTGATGACACGTCGCAGTAAACACCAATTATCTTTCCCTTTTATGGAGAGAAGTTCTGTCTTTCCCCGTCTACAGTTCCCAGAGAAAACACCAAATGGGCTGAAGTTAAAGGGACCGCCTGCTTCTTTCAGGACAGATTTCCTTTCATTCATGGGCAGCACAGTGGCTAAGTGGTTAGAACTTCCGCCTGGCAGCACCAGTGATTTCATTCCCAACCACAGCACCACCTGCCTGGAGTTTGCATGTTGTATAAAATGTATACACCCAATAACATACAACAGAGGAATAAAAGCCACCAGAGACCATCCAAGGTGGTAGCAGAGTTCCCGACTGGTAGTGGAGTCGCTGACACATTTCAAGGACGTGTCCCCCCTCAAAGATCTTGACAGGTCCCTGAAACACGTCAGCGTGCCTACTTCACTACCAGTCGGGAACTCTGCTACCACCTTGGATGGTCTCTGGTGGCTTTTACTCCTCAGTTGTATATTGTTGGGTTTATACATTGTAGCTGTAAATCTTGGATCGTGCGCTCGGTGTTTGCACCCCCTGTGGCTTCTCTTCCAGTTTGTGGTTTCATCTCCCAGTCTGAGGGGGGCATCACCACCATGTTCTGAGAAAAGGTGAACTTCTGACATCTTCACCTTTAGTCTGGTGACCATTCCTTTGGAGAGGAGGTTCCTCACGGTGTGTTGTCATTCCAGCATCACATCCGACCTTCAGCCTCCAGAGGAGGACAGTCCTGGGTCTATAGATCATTCCATGTGTGTGTGTGTGTTGTTGTGTAATGTCAGGGTGCGGGGTGACACCTGTACATTGATGGCGCTGTTTGTATGTCCGGATCCGGGCGGGGCGCTGTATGACGTTCTATGTTCGCCCTCTGGCTCCTTTATACACAATGAAATAAAAAGGTGAGCAGCAGATCCTGATAGTGTTCAGATAAGGCCGTGTGTACAGACTGCGGTTCGTGGGATTCCGCCAGAGGCTAACACGGCTGCCTGTCCATACACATCATGTATGCAATCCGTGTTCAACGCATCCGCATTCTTCTCAGTAAATATATCTCTAAAGGTGCTAGTGACATGAAATGTTCCCCACACGTCGGTGACCACCCCCTGCCGTCCATACATACAGGTGAAAACCCGTGTCGTCCATACATACAGGTGACCACCTCTGCTGTCCATACATACAGGTGACCACCCCTGCCGTCCATACATACAGGTGAAAACCCGTGCCGTCCATACATACAGGTGAAAACCCGTGTCCGTCCATACATACAGGTGACCACCCCTGCCGTCCATACA
Source organism: Staurois parvus (assembly GCA_951230385.1). Lineage (NCBI taxonomy): Eukaryota > Metazoa > Chordata > Amphibia > Anura > Ranidae > Staurois > Staurois parvus. Next base: position 457,824 of record CATNWA010012688.1, on the reverse strand, counting down.
TACAGGTGACCACCCCTGCCGTCCATACATACAGGTGAAAACCTGTGCCGTCCATACATACAGGTGACCCACCCCTGCCGTCCATACATACAGGTGACCACCCCTGCCGTCCATACATACAGGTGACCACCCCTGCCGTCCATACATACAGGTGACAACCCGTGCCGTCCATACATACAGGTGACCACCCCTGCTGTCCATACATACAGGTGACAACCCGTGCCGTCCATACATACAGGTGAAAACCTGTGCTGTCCATACATACAGGTGACCACCCCTGCCGTCCATACATACAGGTGACAACCCGTGCCGTCCATACATACA